>JAQFVV010012393.1:23940195-24540195 GCA_028023455.1 Epiperipatus broadwayi | reverse complement strand
GAAATACAAACTAACTCTAATGTTTGAACCATACTTTGCATACTTTTTCATCTTATGATACAAATGAGACCAAGTATAATCACTTTTAATAAAGTGTATATTTTTATACATCCATAAATAACCTCTATTGCCTATTTCAAATTTATTTTTTAAGCTATTCATCTGAATAGCAAAATTTCTAAATAGCTCAATTATTATTTTAGCCAATTAAAAATTGTTTCGGTTTTTTTACATTTTTCTTTTAAATCAAAAACCATTCTCATTCTATCAAATTATAAAATTATAAATTTCAAATGAATCCATTTAATGTATAAAGACTAAAATTTCACAAATATTGGATTGCATTCGAATTTATAATTATTTTATCCATTTTCAATTTTATATTTTACAAAAAGGAACAATTAGATATTTTTATTACACCAAATTATTTAGCTCTTATAGCTAGCTCTTATGGAGTTTAATAAAATAATTGCACATTCAATTAATTTTCGATTTAATTAATTTTCAAATAAATTTCTTGTTCCTGAGCATTTCTCATCATGCATATTTTTTATATGAATGCCGATGCCTGTATCATTACATACCCCAACTAAAATGGAAAAAAAAATCAGAGTTTTATCTTAGTTCTTTTATCAAACTTATTCTGGATTCACTTTTTTCGTCTATTCTAGGTTTACTTTTTATTAATAGTACACTATATTATGTAAATTGATGAATTTCCTAATTCATATTTTTTTATTCAATAGATGCTGTATCCATCCTCTTCTCTATTGGTTATGTTTTGGCCCTTTCCAGTTTTAAAGATAATTAACTATATTTATATTAACTCTTTTGGGAACAAATTTTTTTCTATTTATACCTTGAAAGAATATTAGACCTGGGTCTTATTTTATGTGGCAGATAGGTTCCTCAGAAAACACGCACAAAAGAAATTGCGCAAAAATAAACTTAACTTACCTTGAAAAATGGGGATAGGTTCTTCTAATTTTCAGAAATCAGCATAAAAGCAAAGCAACATTACTTTAAAATTCACATTAAAAAATTAAGGAAATAAAGTATGACTAATAAAAAATTTCAAATATTTGAAAAAAAATTATTAATATAAGACAAACTTTTTTATTTTTTTATTAACTACAGTATTTAATTTTATATTTTTTCATACATATTTTAATCATTACCAATATTTAACAATATGCGTTCATTTGTTAACTGGTAAGAAATCAGATTCATGACGTGATGTACAACTAGCGCCACTTTCAGTCTTATGCTGTGTTAATGATTTTCTGTTTCTATATTTAAAAAAATGAGATCGTAACCAAAACAAAAAAGATTATACATTATCATTAGACAGATTATTTTCAGTTTATAAAATCAATAAAATCTTCATTATTATTTATTTTAAAAAATCTTAAAATTTTTTTTATTTCTGTTATATCTAACAAAATACGTTTTAAAAGTTTAAAATTTTTGAATATTTATTGTGATATTTTTATATGTACATATAAATCTATTATTATTATTTACTCATTAGTATAAATAGGTTATTTACATAGAAGCTATGATTCTAAATACAGCTTCAGGCCATATTCACATTAGCTGCTAATATAACATATAATGTTATATTTTTGAAAAAAAAAAGTATTTCAAGTCAAAATAAGTTATTAATAATTTAAATTTCTTGATATCTAATAAATATAGTGAAATATGAAAAATATTAAGAAGAAGTATGAATCGCATAACTTCAAAATTGCATTAAAATAATCCACATAAAACAAGACCCATGTGTACTTCTTGATCTACAAGACAGAAATATTTGTATTGGAAATATCAAAAAGGTCCATGTGAGTCTCAATCATAAAAACCACTACCAAATTCTTGACTGAAGTATTTGAAACTTCTGAAAATCTGAAAATACTGGCATAGCATTAGATAGATACAAGAAAAAAATCATATCAAACATATAGTTGTAAACTAGAATGTTCTATAATTAATAAACTCATAAATATCAGGAAATCCTCTTTCACAAGACAAATATAGAAACCTTTCCCCTAAAATCCTGTGCTTGAAAATTAATATTAGTTCAAGATATTCCATCTGGTGCTATCCTAACATGCGCAACTTTTCATAGGTACAAAAACTTCCAAAAATATTTAATGATTATTTGGATACAAAACTCACACTATATAAGAATCAAATATCTAAAAAGTGTCTGTCAAATGCCACAATCTTAAACTCTTTAAAAAAATATCCTACAAATGGGTTTTTAAATCTAGGCATAATATAGCACTTTGATGCCTTTTGCATTTCTGATTAAGCATGCATTTTCATTATGCCTTTTAATAATTTTATAGAATCTTCAAATGCTGGCATTTTCTGGCATCTTTCCTTAAATGATATATATGAAGATTTATTTTTTCTCCATATGCTAATATTTCATAAAAATATGGTGTTGCAGTCTTCTTTTTATGTTACTAAATATTCCTTTTTAAAAAACTATCTGTATTTAAAACATTAGCATTGAGGCCTTTTTACTCTAATTGCTCTCTTTCATTTGACTATTGGCTATCAATATGGCCCTTTATAACCATTTATAATACCTTAAATAATTCTTTATATTTTATTTCTTTGAATATAATAATAAAAATTAGGTGCATCATCTTTTTAGACATTTTTTCTTTCTAACAACATGATAACATCTCTCTTTTTACTGAGTTTATTTCAATACATTATTTGTTTTATACTTTGCTTTTCTTTCCAAATATTATTTATCTTAAACAAATACAAGATCATTAGAACTGTAGACCTTTCTTATTATCTATATAAGAACCAATTCTCTCATCAGTCCAAGTATTTCTCCAATCATGATGGCATTCTTGTTTAGGATGATCTAGGACATTTTCTATTGTTCTCAAAATTACTGCTTACATTTCCATGCCAAACTGAATTTTTTTCTTTTCCTATTCCAGTAATTGTGCTTGATCTCTCAGAGATATAATGAGGATTTGGTTTCCTTGTGGCTTTTATATCATTGCTTAATCCAAATTGTTTCTTGATTATTTTTATTTTCTCTATCATTTTCTATTTTTTTTTTTCAATGTAGTACTGAAGCTATGGGTATCTCTCTTATTAATGCACGTAATATTAGCTTCATTTTTAAGTTTGGAGGGTTTACCTTGAACATTAAATTTAGTTTCTTTTTTCTTTACCTTGTTTTATTTTCAGGTTCATATTGATTGTGTAAAGAAATTTAGCCATATGCTTTCAATCTTTTTATATGTCTTACAATCTATTTGATCAATTTTAAATGAAAGATTTTGGTGAATTTTCTTGATTATCAGACTTTCAGTGGTCGTACAAGCAGTGAGTGCCTTCAACTTGTCAACCTGGAATGTAAAAGGCTTTGTATAGATTTTTTATATTCCCCATATTGAATCCTCTCCTGATCTTCTTTCCAGAAGTTTCTCAAAATTGCTTCTTTCTATTTTGCATAAGATATGGGATAATTAATTAGAAAATTTCCACCATTTTTAGATAGCTCTTAGAGGTATGCCACTTGCTTTCTATCTTTCTCAGTTGATTTATCTCGAAATAATTTTCCAGTCTATTAAGGTGCTCCATGGACATCTCACATCACATCTGAAATTCTGTATTTTTAAAAGGTGATTGGTGTCACCTTATAGCTCAATATTTCTTACAATACTTTTGTAGCACCAGTTCTGCAAATGTCTTTTAGTATTATTTCTTTTAATTTCTCATATCCCCCTTTTACTCTTTCATCCCATGCTTTTAACTAGAGCTTATTTGTGAATATTTATATTCTATCTTACACATTGCATTTTCCACATTCTATAAGTTCCCCTTATATTTTCTTGGATGGTTCTTCAACATCACTGCTTTCAATTTCTGATTTTGAAGTCTGAGATCTTCTTTGAAATCAAGTATGACAATTTTCTTTATGATGCACTACACATTTTCAAGAGCTTTCATTTTAAGGTTTATCATTTTGATATTTGTAGATCAACAGCTATTTTGCATTTTATAAGATTTAATTTCTGCTATACAATATTTTTTATAATTTTTCTATAATTTTTTGTTATTTTGATATAGACTTTTTGTATAGTTTTCAATTTTTAATATTTTTTCATATAACATTCCTTCTGCATTTTGATTAATTTTTGATAACTGCACAATGGTATCTTTTTTTACTGGTCCATGATGATTGTTGTTGCTTAAACTCTACTTTTGTTAGCATCTATATTCATCTACTATTCTGTACTTAATGTCTGTTAAATCACATGTACTTCTAATTATTTTGTATTCAAGTGTTGTTCTTTGTTTTTATTTTGATAACTTTCATTGCAGTAAATCATTCATTTATTCTCTTTTTTCATTTATTTAAAAATACTTCTATTATTGCTATGACAATAATTTTGATATATGCACCAGTTATTTTGCTCTTTTAATGCAGATTTCATCTCCACCAAGATGTCACCAAGAACTTTCCTACTTGATTGTTCTCATAGATCTGCTTTATTTATTTATTTATTATACATACATTAAATAACTTGACCTAACTTCTTCATTTTTATTTTCATTATTTCATTCATTACTTTCCATATATTTTTATGTATGTGATTTTTTTATCTTTTACTTTCTGATATTTATGCTAAATATAACTATATAAAATGTTAGCAAGCTATCTCAATGGTGTGATAAAAAACTTTCTTTGGGTCTCAGCTAGTCATAAAATTTAGTTGAATATAGAGATTTGATATTATATGCACTTATCTCTGACAACCTAGCTGAAACATGATAAAAATCAAGTTTTTATATTTGGTTACAATATATATAAATATATAAAAATATCCACAAATAGCTAAAAATTCAAATACAAAATGTTCTAATCACCCTCCCAAATGTTATGTTTTCTCAGCAATGCCCTCAGTGAATAAAGTCTGATTTTCAAACTGTATTTTTTTTAGTCATACTATTTGAAAATAATGACAGAAATAAGTTTTGTTTAAGGTTAGAAAATAGTAAATATTTTTGGAATAGCTCATATCAGCAAAAAAATACAGTTTCCACAGTTTTGTTGTGCAATACAATAATGATGTAAACAGAGGCAAAACTTTCCATACAGTAGTGCCACTCAGTGCAAGGCAGAGTAATCAATGGATGCAAGAAGCACCGAGTGGTGCTACTGTATGGAAAGTTTTGCATCTATTTAAACAGATTGTTTAAGCATAAATAATGGTGATCATGTGATGTTTAGTGGTTGAATAATGATGTACATTGTCTTGCAGTCTGAGTAATTAGTAAGAATGACAGACTCAAGATCTAGAGGTTTCAGTATTTATACCTAGTTAAAAATTTAAAATTAAATGATAGCAGATATCATTTTGATTTTTAAACATAGTTATTTATTCTGCAAAAAAATTGACCATATGATTGGTTATTAATAATAATACAAAATATATTCGAAAAAAACAATGTAAAGTATATTTAAAATTTTTATACTTATTAAAAACTACAATATTTTTAAACTTTAAAAACAAAAAAATAGTAATAAATAATTCATAAATGGAAATTAAATTAAATCGTTTATCAAAATTTAATGCAGAAAATTGTAAATATTACAAATCGTTTAACTTTTTACAATCTCTCATCTTTTTATATAAAAATTTATTTTTTATATTTTTTTTTTACGTCTGCCAAGTTATTTAACAAAAAGCAAATCCTGGAATAATAGAATTTGAAAATAACTGCACATTTTTTTAATAAAAAAAATTAAATTAGATTGTCTTAAATTTATCAAATATTATCTTTTATTTAAAATTCATTTTCCAATTGAGTTTGTAAATATACTAATGTGTAGCATGTATGTCAGTAAATATAATATTTGTTATTCTGTTTAGATGAATATACTAATGATTGTTAAAAATTGTTTATTAGGTTAAATATTACTATATTATTTTTTGTTCAGATACTGATTTTAAATTTAATATTAAAGATAATATATATATTTATTTAATATAAAAGTATTGTTTTTTAAATTTAACTCACTCTCTTTTCTCTATTTATTTGTAAATAACTCATGTCACCCATGTTCCAATAAAATCCCTGTTTTTGTTTTTGCATACCTTAAGCCTTTTATTAAATTATATCTCTTGACCTGACAAATAATTGGTACCAAAAGATATATGACATCAATAGTGTATATCCAATCTCAATTATACCATTTACCAAAACCTGACTTAACCTCTATTTTTACCATCCTTAGTTCAATTTTCATAGATCCATTAGGAATTAAGATACTGGAAAAAGTTGTAAAGGGTTATCTAAATCCATACATACTTCCTCTAATCTTCAATATGTGTTTGCAAAAAAAGAATTTTCTGCTCTGATGCTTAAAGCAGTCTTGAACTCAGTATAAGCCTGAAAACATATGCTCTGATTGCAGTTCAACTTAATATAGGGCCTGTATTTGACTATGTATCTATTCCCATTCTGATTGATATGCTAGCTAACAATACTATTATAATTACCCTATTTTACTTAATTACTGACTTACTAAAAGAAGAGAGGTACATATCACTCTTAATAGGAAAAGTTCACTATCATTCACCTCTATGCAATGCATTTCCCAAGGCTCATCTCCTAGTGCACTGCTCTTTATTTTTTATGAAAATCCCCTCTTAAAGCATATACAACAAATATTTTCAGGCATGCAAATTATATATTCTTACACATTCCATGCATAGCATATATGGATGATATCACCATCTTTCAGCCCTCTTGTAAGCATCTCCCCATATTGAAAACCAACCAGCTTGGTTTAAATGCATCACCAGGTGCTCAAATATTTCAGGGAAAGGCAATCTCTTTCTTAGGCTTCCCATTTTACATTGGCTTTAGCAATGAAGAACATCTTACAAAGCAAGTTTCATGAAAATGCTGCACATATCACCAATTTTGTCTCCAAGGTTTATCTCTCCCTTTATGCTAAACTTCAAATATTTAATATACTCATAAATGACTAAGATTACATATTATTTGCCTATTGCTAAATTTTAAAAATCATTTAATTCTGCAATCTCCCCCTTCTGCAACAAGATACTATGTGGGAGAAAGATGGTTTCAACCTCAGTCTCCACAGTATCTAATTCTTTTATAACCAAAAAGCTATAAATTCAATTACATCAATTTTTCAAAAGGTTACTGTTACAAGTAATTCATACTGATAGACCTCCCTCTCTCTCAGCTTCATTTCTCACCACACTTTAGCAATAATCCTATCAGCATCCACTAGATCAACCTTTCCCATGACTAATAAATATACATACTGGCAAACATATGCTATACTATATTTGTAAGCCAACAAAATATTTCCTTCTCCCATACTTAGTATCAACAATGTGCAGCTATTCCACTCCTCCAAAAGATGGTTACTGGAACCTACATTTTTTTAATTTTCTAGTTTGTCTTAACCTACCTGCATTACTGACATCTCATATTCTCTGGTATCATCATCTATACAAAAATCCTAAATGCATTTTGTGCTTTATGTCATGCAACAGAAGAAAATCAACAACATCTTTTTTAGCAGTATCAGGACTTCAAACATATCAGGACTATCATGTTAAATATATATAGACAATCAGTAGCATCTATACAGAAGTTAATTCAATCCTATCAAAAGGTACACCCTCCACAAAATATGCAACAATCACTCTCTATGCTTTCTGGAACACTCACTGCATATGCCTTCATTATTGGCAAAAACATCAGAAAACCCAGCTACATTCATCATTAAGCTCCAGCAAATCAAGTCTTGTAACAACAATTCTGCATCTTCATATATTTTTGCTGCTGAAAGAACCATCCAATTCACAAAAGGTCATAGTCCAACAATAACCACCTTGAAAAGCATTCCATAGTTCCATCCATTATTATCAACTTAGCTCACCTTTACTAACTGCCTTCAACACCAACCTCCACCAGACTACAGAATTTACTTACCAACTATTGCAATCTACAGCTGCTTATCACATGTAGTTCTACTCTAAATTGACTTTGTTATTTGTACAGGATCAATAATTTGATTTTATACTATATGGATTATAATTTATCTTCCTATTGTACTCCAAGATTAACAATTATAAGAACAATAACTTCCAATATGATGCCAGATTTACAATCTTATGTCATATCTACCTACCTATAAAGTTGAGTTTTATATTGAATTTTTTTAAGACATTAATGATTAAACTTGATAACCATCTCTATATTCAAAATCAATAGTAGCATTTGTAAAAATTATATCTTGCAACCTGATTAATGTAACCCTTCAAATTAATCAATATAAAAACCTATACAGCATGATTGCACCTACAATCCTTACAATAATCAAAGTTATGCAGTCATATTCAAGCCAAAGAATAATAATAATAATAATAATAATAATAATAATAATAATAATAATAATAATAATAATAATAATAATAATAATAATAATAATAATAATAATTATTATTATTATTATTATTATTATTATTATTAAGAAGAAGAAGAAGAAGAAGAAGAAAAAAAAGAAAAAATGAAGTTGTGAATCACAGTGGCAAAGTGAAAAACTCATGAATTAAAAAATGTTTAGTGCAAGAACATTACATAATCTCTTGATTAATAAAAAGTATTTTTTATAAAAATAACAATAATAATTATTAATAATAAATGTAATGTGTATGGTAAGTTTTTTTCCTGAAGTCATATTAAAGGAGTTTGATACTATTTGGAGTGGTTACATCAGAACAGTTTGCTATTTATTGACAAATTCTTTGTCTTATGATCTACTCTAGCACTTTAATTCTTAAGTTTAGCATCAAAATACAAAGAAATATCTTACTTTATCAAAATATATTATAATGAAATTCTAAATGCAAAAGATTACTTTTGTTATTATCATTAAACTTTACATATATGTTATTAGAATATATTTAAAAAAACTGAAATGATTAAAGATTTAGAATATCAGTGATTTGTTTGTAGCGTCATCAACTTAAATTTATAATATTGATTTCCATTGATTTACACAATGAAAAAAAAATTGTCAAAAAGTAGATTATTAAGTAAAACTTATTCAAATTTAACGTAAACAGCCTGAAATATACAAAACTAGAGTTATAAGATATATTCTTTAAAGTATTCCAATGTACATATTTTTTTAATAATACACCATAAATATTTAAAGCATACTTTTTTTTTTTTGCTACTTATAAAAAGCTTTTTTAGATCCTATGCTGAGAAAGAGACGATAAGAAAAGAAAGTACAAATAGACTTGGGTAATTGCAAACGAGCCACATTCCATTAACAAAAAGGATTTGTGTGTTTCATTATGTGGAATATGAAATATCAAATTGTCTTATTTGCATATTGTGCCTCATTTACATATTATATAAGCATACCAGGACTGTATAATTTTATTCAGAACTATGATTCTGGCAGTGTTTGGCGAAAGCTAGCTCAGTGCTATTAATTAGTTTATATTTATTATTTTACCATTTCAGCCAAACTGTCAACGAGTATTAAGAATTACTTTATATATTATATGCATTCCATTGTAAATGCATATGAGTACAAAAAGGTTTTTGCTAAAAAATGTTCGAAGTAGTGGATAATTTGCATTTACATGACATATTACAGCAAAAAAAGGAAGTGGTGAATTTAGTAATATTTCTAAACAAAGCAAAACTCTCCATACAGTATTGCCACCCTGTGCCAACCAGAGTAATCAATGAATGCCAGAAGGCTTGTGCATAAAATCCCTATCTAATGCCTACTCATCCAATATTCCCAGACTAGTTTCTGGCTTTATGCACAAGCCTTCTGGCATTCATTGATTACTCTGGTTGGCACAGGGTGGCAATACTGTATGGAGAGTTTTGCTTTGTTTATAAACAATTATGTGCTAGTATAAGATAGTGATCATGTGATGCTTAATGGTTTAGTAATATTTCTGAATCTGACTAAGGTCAAAAATAAAACGTCAAAAATCCGTTTGGTAATAGAGAAGTTCAAATTATGATTATTCAGAATTTACTCTCTTTTATGTTAAGTTGTTTAATAGAAATGGTTGGAATTTTATTGTGTTAGACTGTGTGTAAATGAACCATCTTTATACTTTAGTGCCATCTGTTGTAAGCTTGATTAATTATTATTATCAGGGTATAAAACATTTAAATGATTATCTTCAAATGGTTGCTAACTTTTGTCTTAAAAAAGACTTGGGAGTTAAAGCTGAAATTAATGAAGTATAATAGAGTAGTAAGATAAAAAATCAAATGTTGTATTGAGGATATTATTAGTAATATAAATAAAAAGTAATCAAATGGTTTATTGCTCAGAAGTTTATTAAAAGTTCGAGCATCTAAAGCTTCATAGTTGGGTTGTAATCTATAGACCCTGAATTCCAAAATCTATCACTTTCCCATGCCAACAGATCTCAGTTTAATGTAGGTTTTAAAATTTAAGTTTTAATTTTTAAATATTTATATTTTTCTAAATAGTTTTCTCTAAATTAAAGTACCGCGTAATAATGATTGTTAAAAGAAACATTTAAGTGAACACAAAAAAGTATTTGTTTTATGGATACCGACTTTATACGTCTGCTAAAAGAAATCGTAATTTACTTTTTGATACGTTTAATAGACATTAAAAAAAACAGCATCAAAATGAAAAGAAATTATAAGAAGATGGGAGAGGGGATCTGTATTGCTTGAAGGAGAAATTTGAAGATGCAATATTAAAATGGAAACTTGTTTAATAAAATTTAAACTTCTTTTATAAACATCAACTGCTAAATTTATAATATTATGTATATTTCTAAATTAGCATTTAAAAAAAAAAAAACATATTTCAAACATCTTTTGTAAACAAATGTTCTGGAATGAAAGCTTGCAAATATCCCAATAAAATTGCCACATTAATGAACCTGTGCAGACATCTTTATATTTATAAATGCTTGAATAAGCAGACAAAAGGGCATTCTTTTTTTCAGCATAGGTTACTTTGTAACTAGTGTAATAGATGTTTATCATTCCAGTTATTATAACTGTGTGCCATGTAATCACTTCCAAAGATGGCAACATCCCACAGATAGCCAAAACTTCAATAAAGCTTGTTCACAAATACATTGAGTAATCTATCATACTCTTCCCATAACTAACAGATTAATATATAATTCTAAGGACAGTCTCTATATAGAACAAACTTTACATACCGTATATAAAATTACATACCCCAAGCGTGGTGCAGTGCTTTATATTATGGGAATCAAGTGCATCCCTTTATAAATCAGATTTACCAACACAGATATATTTACAAATGAGCCACAGATAATCCAGAGCATAAGTCAATTTTCTTCAAACACCCAAACACCACAGATCATATATTTGAGCCCATATCTGCCAACATCAAATGCATCGGCAAAACAACTCTAAATGGAAAGTCAAAAAAGCATGGCATAGAGCTAACAACCTTAATACTATAAATGAGAAGAAATCATTTTGAATAATCTATAACCTATATATACATATCTCCATACAATTAAGCACATTCCAAGGTTATGTTTGTGAAAACATTTAATGTCCTCACCCTCAAAAGCTCTTGCTTTGGCAATAATTTTCATGCAATTATAACTTTTCTTACAAGAGGGTATTAACACATATAGTTATAATTTACAGTTGTTTAAAAAAAGTTCCTTAATTTTTAAAATTACAATACAGTTATTACATATTATTAGTGTCGTTTAATTTTATAATTATACCACATACATCTATCTTTTCTTTATAAACGTCTGAACATGTATATGTCTACGATTACAATTACAAAGAAAAGAGATAATATATTGAATGAATTACATAATAAACTAAAAAGAAAAAATAACAACTCAACAACACAAATTATTTGATTAGATTCAGGCTTTTTTGTTTCAAAATAATTCCAATTAGTGCAACGATGCTTCAAAAAACCTAGTTTCTTTTAAAACTGATTTGGCCAATTACTTAAAAACTTTAGTTATATAAAACCCGTGAAGCATAATTTCAAAAATATTAAAGTGATTTGGAAAGAAAATGCGAAAAACAAAGCAAACTGAAATATAATGCTAAAACATTAATAAGATTACTGCATTTTCAACTGATTTGCTAATTAAGAATCAAGAATAATATATAAGATGTGAAAACTCCCAAGCAATGTGCGTGTGCTGTAAAGATAATATTTTTAGGTTACAAAAAAAAAAATTGTTTTATGGTAGCTGATTTAAAACAACAGTAGCCATGTAGCCAACATTAAATAATGGTCAATAAATGGCTAATTATTTTGCAAATACTTAGTGAGTGAACTTTTCTCACTTGATAGTTGACACACATGATGACTAGTAAGTTATTTCTCTATGAAAGCCTGGTGTGAAAGCTTTTGATTTACAGTAGATTAATTAAAGGCTGTTCTATTTTATATATATATTTCACAACAGAACTATTGATGGTGTATAAAGGATATGCAAATCATCATCATGAAAATTATCCATATTTTTACTGAGCATTAAAAAAAAGAAAGGGATTAGCATTGGATGAAAATAATAGGTAACATATAAATGAAAAACATATTATCAGTAATAATTATCAAGAGTCAATAGTCATTCTTTATTATTGAATTTCAAAGAGATACACAATATAAAATCTTAGACATATTATCATCACCTTTGTGAGACAGGTTATAATATAAAAATAATCATCATTATTTCAAGTGCATGCATATACACAGGTGCTAAAATTAATTATAAAACTATCCTATATCAAAAATGCTGAGATGTATGCTGATTATCATTATGTTTTGGGCCACTGGTTAGTATGATTGTAGTGGTCATCAATAAACTAATTATACCATCCAAATAATTCTACAGAGAATCATCTGGATGTCCATACATAACACACACATATATATTACAAATCATATCATTTACACTTTTCTTAAACACTTTATCAATATTCTTTATTTATATCAAACTAACAGTTTCGACTGCCCTGCAGTCATCATCAGAGCTGTTAGTTTGATATAAATAAAGAATATTGATAAAGGGTTTAAGAAAGGTTGAAATGGTATGATATGTTAAAGTAGAAATCAATACATAGAAAAAGGAAGTAGAAAATTATATATTAGAAATACAATTATGCCTGCAATAGCTGTTAGATTGCAAGTACCTAGGGGCTATGAACAATAGAAAATATTCATGCTTGTTTCATTTTATTATTAAATAATTTTACTTGACTAATCTACAAATTCTTTATAAAAAATAAATCACACCCCACATTGGTAGTTCACAGAATAGATAGCTAAAAGAATAAAGATATCAAACTTAACTTCTGAAATTATTTACTGTTATTATTATATTTATTATTATTATTATTTATAAAAGAAATTAATGAACAAATAAAATAATAAAATTTAGAAAATGGTAATGTGACATATCCTAAGCTAGTACATATAATTACTCCTATTTACATAATGTACACCTAATTTCATATATCACATATAATTATTATTATTTTCTAATTCTTTTTTATTAATTAACCATCATTTTAGATGCATTATTTCCTTAAAATAATCAACAAAAAAAGAGGGAAAACTAACTTTGACTTGAACCTTTCTCAGTCTGTACTTTTGAAAATAAGGAATCCCCATATTTTAACCAAATCAAAAAAATCTTTTCAACAAAATTAATACAAAAGAATTGTCCAATATTTTCAATTCCTTATTAAATAACATTTATAAATGTGGGTGCATTACAATAATCTTATCTGGTTATAGATTTTTTTAGTTATTTTGTAATTACATAGTGAATGTCTCTTCTTGTAAGCTCTTGCAAGTAGTAGATTTGCCAATCTCTTAGCTCTGGCTTTTTAAAACTTTCTCAATAATCATTCTCATTTATTTGCTATTTTTTACTTTTGTTGCTCCAGGTATTCAGTTAAACAATTGTTTTATTTCAAGTTAATACAAGCTGAAGCAGCCATGATTTTGGATTATTGAAATTTTTTTCCCAAGGGTATTCTCAATTTATTTTAATGAAATTGGTTATATATTTGGGTTGGCAATACGTTTTTAGCAAGAGTTTAGTACATCAATCAAATATCTTTTTTCAATCAGAATTCCAACTGAAGTTCTGACTTCTAAACTTACCATTCCTGAACTCTACTGAATTCTATTCACCCTCATAGTCCTTTATTTGTTAACAACAAATCCAATCACATGACTACCATAAAAATTACTGCATTAAGCATTGACTGCTTGATTTTTTTTTTTTTTACAAAAAAAAATTATCTACCCTAATTGAAAAATAACTTTTGTTTTAGAGATAAAGATTTTAATCTCTGCTTGTTATTTTATTTTGTAAAAAATAAAATATTCTATTTATCCTCCAAATCCCAATTCATTTTCTTTTTTTCTTTTTCAAAAATAAAATATAAAAAAAATGAACTACACACAAAAAAGGTATCTTTTATTTGTTTTATAGCTATAATTGATAAAAATTAAATACTTATATTATTATTAACAAAATATTTTAAATTTGCCCATATGATCATTTAATGCAAATAATTTTTAATAAGTTTAAAATTTATATTTAATAAGAAGGCTATCTTGCTGCTACCATGCTTCTCTGAAAATAAAACCTAACCAGAAAAGAAGCACTAACATGATTATTCAGAATGCTGACAATATAAGCCCAATCCCAAATTTAAGCCCTAGTTAAGTCCATCAGCCCATTGAAACACATGATGGATGTATTGGATTACAAAGTAATACATGTATAAATAAATATTACTGACATCAATGCTTTAAATAAATGGTATATAAATTATATAGTTCTTTTGTATTTTCCCATTGATATTTTTTGACAAAGGATAATTTTACTTGTATAGAGAAAATTTCTCTACTATAAGTCAGTATGTTGGACAATTTGTAATCTCATTTATATATTTTAGTTACTTTTTTATTTATATTAGTTTTAGAGTTTCATTGTGGTAATTTTTAAATACTGAAGATAAAAAAAAATTAGGTTGATCTCTTAAATTTTTTCCCACCTAAAAGATTATTAAAATAATGGAATGATTTTAATAATCAAAGTTTAGCTTAAGTTAAATCATCAATTTTTCTTCTAAAGAAAAGTTTTTAAAAAGAATACCCAAGCAGGGCTATAACATGTGATTTGCAAAGTGTTTACAATGTGTACACTTGCACATAGATGGACATGGTTGTGTCATATATGAATCATCATAATTTGATATGTTATATGTTGTAAAGCAGATACTTAATGTGCATGTGTGAAACATTTTTTCTGAATTTTTGTGTGTGCATTTTTTATTCCTTTTCTGCTGACAAATCATTCATAATTGTAATCACTTTTGTTACCACTCCTGTTTCACAAATCTTCAATTCACATTTGATTTAATAGTAAATTTAAACAGAATAATATTCTGATTACTAAATAAGATGAATGCAAAAGAAAAACAAGCTAAAGAATTTTGCAGCTTTATGTATTAAGAAGTACTTGAATAAATATACATTTTTGTATTTGAATAAATATAAACTTTTGGACATGGAAATATAAGACAACCTCTGAAAATATCCTCTACAATATCTTTTGGAGCAAAAATTAATATAAGATCTGGTCTTTATTGGGGGGGGGGGGGGGGCACAACAACATGAGAAAAATAATCTTTCTCAATACACACACGTATATATACAAATTTGCAAAACGTTTTTTCACCTGCATATCAAACAAATGTTTGCAAATTTGAATTACAAACTGAAGTAAAGGGGAAAATCAAAATTATTTATGTATACACACAATATGTAGATCAAACTTCTATATTAAAAAAACATTCCTTAAAATAAAATACTTTGGCAAAGGCATTTGTTAAAAGCAAATAATCCTAAGACATTTTTTGTAGAATGTGTTATAATCAATTTGCTTGGACCCTTATCAAAACATCTATAATTTAATTTACAACTATGACTCCAGTTATCTATATTTAGACTAATGTGTAAATTCACTTTCTTTATACATCATGTAAATTATGAGCTGTGAATTTAGATGAAAGACATTTAATTCAATTTAATATTGATGCTGGTACTCACAGCCTATCTTCTAAAATGTTATGTATATTATAGAAATATTTTGTGTATATAACAATTATTTTATACCTAAAGACAGACCTAGACAAAAAGATACTTAATTACCAATTCATTTGAATTTTTTTTTTTAAAGTTAGATCAAAATTGTAAATTAGTACATTTTGATCTCTTTATATTATTAAGATGTTAAATGCATAAACATGAAGACATATATATCTAAAGATTTTTTTTTAGATTGAAACACAAGTTATCGTAAATGGCAAATATGATCAAAGACTGTTAGTCAATTAAATATTGTTCTCATCCAAAAGCAATAAACTCATCTTCATTAGATTCATGTTTTTACTCCTAATATTTATTATAAAAACCTTTCGGTTCTTACCACTAGCTTATGCTTCTATCTGCCATCCTTAATATTAGACAAAATTATTAAATTTTTAAATCTTTTTTTAATTTTTTATCACTCTTTATATAAATTATTTGGATCCACTTTTAACACTCTACCATTCAAAGATAAGGATTCCATAATTGGACATCTATATTTTGCCCTTTAATCATATCCTTATTCTAATTTTGCCTCTTTATTTGGTATCCAAACCTTGCCATATAACTAAATAATAGTAAACCTCATGTAATTTTATGACATATTATTTCTTTTTTAATTTATATAATAGATATGTTATAAAATGTCATATTCTTAAATAAAGTCAGGACATTCTGTGAGTAGATTATATGCTTAAAAATCCTATCAACTAAGTTATACATTCCTTTTTTCAAATCTCTTATATATTTTAATAAGTGCATCTACTTATTGCTTAATACTCAAATTATCTTTTCAACCCTGGTTAATTATTTTTATGATATCCCGTTTAAGAAAAATTGTTTTGTTAGTTACATTATGCTGTCTTTTTATTATCCTATTTCATCAGAAAAAAACTAAACAAAAACCATAAAATATTTATCTTTTTAACTGCATTTACCTTTAAATTTATCTCACACTTTGTATAATTTACCATAATAATCTATAATTTAAAAATAAATGTTCAATACTCTTTTTTCCACTATCTCTATGTAAATACTATATCAACAATTCAAAGCCTTAGTCCATTTTTGCCTTTTTTCTTTAGTACTTAAAGTTCTTGATCTTGTACCAAAGAACAATAAATTCTCTTTTGATATATTTTTCCATATTTTATATATATAATTTTTATTCTTATACAATTTCCAACTATGCTTTTTAAATTATATTTGTTTTCCACAACTCTAACTCTTTACTACTAACCAATTTATTTATCTGCTTTTCTCCTTTTTTATAATTATGTACTGTAATAAATTATCTACTCATCTCATTTTTATAAAAATATAGAGAAATAAAATGTCTATTTATAATGCTTACATACTGTAAAGTATTTAATGTCCAATAGGTTTGTTATTCTGCCCACATAATGCAATTAAACAGACACTAATTTTATTACTTTATTTTTATTCATATATTAAAATTTTCTGAACATTTTAAATTTATTTTTGACTTCTCTTAGTAAAACGATTTTTATTAGCTTGAATAGCTTCATTTGCGATCTGCAATTCATCACCTAACAGCATATCTATCTACTCTTTTTTTGTATTCTATTGAAAAATTTCTGACTTCACTGTCCAATACAAAGTATTATTTTCATATGTTAAATATGCACCATCACTCTTTTGCAAATATTTTTATATGCCTCATATTTTATTACTGCCTAAATCTAAGATGCAAAATAGAATTTAATATTATAAATTAATATCATTATTTCATACCAATTAACTAATTAAGAATTATATGTTTTATTTTATGCATTACTTCTTATCATGATATAGAGGTTGTGTTATAAATATAGAATGTTAACAACTCTTACATTTTAAAATAAATAATGATACAGTTTAAAGATTTGTTATCTTAATATAAACTGAGCACTGATATATATATATATATATTGGAAATCATTTATCTTTTTACCATGTATGTCATCATATGTATCAATTGTATAAGATGGAATGTATGACTGAAGGGAACTTGAAAGTCTGGGTTCAAATCCTCTCTAATTATATCTAGCTTAAGTATATATACTATAATTGTATTTAAATATTCATGGATAATATATGTATATAAGTCTCATTGTTATTAAGTATAAATATTAACACATCTGATGAGAGGATAAGACTCTATAAAACCAAAGATCTGTATCCTTAAATCTCATTTTAATTTTTAATAGTTGACTATAATAGCTTAATAATATGGAATCATAATATTAGTATAAATAATAATAACGATATAGAGGAGTCATGATGTTCATTATAGTTTGTTCCTGTCACCTCACATACACTGTATATCATATTATCAAAACTGGAAGTTAATGAAATACATAATGATGTTTTTTGATATAAATTATAATAAATAATAAAAATCATATACAACAGCTATATATATATATATATATATATATATGTATATTAATAATAACTATACATAAAAAGCCTTTTGGCACATGATTTTGAAACCTTTTCTAATGATAATCATCTATTTTAATGTTATGTTATGTGGTGTATTGTGGCTTCTAAACGAAGTCAAGAATATCTCAGCAATTATGCCCAGATAAACCTGTTACCCACTTTATTTTCCATTCCCCACTCTAAATTTTCCCATATTCTGCTCCATCCCATTTTCACAACATAATCTTTGTCAACTCTATAACCTTTATATCTAACACCATCTAGTATTCTGCAATGGAAGTAAAATAACAATAACAAAATAAAATAAAAATTTCATATAGAGATTCAATATAACTTCAAAGAATTGACTGTATAACATAACAATATATAGAATAAATAATACATACATTATATAATTTTATAAATATTATCTTATATAATTTTTCATTCATTTTTAATTTATTGATTGTTTTGTAAATATTCATACAATTATTTAAATTATGTTTAATGTAATATGTTTCATTTATTTGTCTTCTTTTTGGGATTTTAATGTAATTTAATGGTTTAATATTTTTTGTAACATCTATTTTTGTGCATATGTTAAGTAATGAATGTATAAAGATGATTTATCATATTATTATGTTCTTTAGCTCTTATCTCTAACAGTTTTCCTGTATGTCCATAGCAAATCATATTACAAAAGTCATAGTTAGTTTTATATACAATCTCCTTTTTGTATTTTATTCATTTTTTAATTTATAATTACCTGTTAATTTATCCAGACTTTTACTATTTGTCCATCCAATATTTATATGCTTACCAATATATTTGTTATTTGTTTTATTAATATATTATAAATTTAGATAAATATGTAAGTTGATCCATTTCTTATTTTATTTTGCTTGGTATTTCTTTTATAGGTAGAAAATTTAAACCAATTCTATTGCATATAAATCTATTAAACCTCGATTTTAAAATTTTATTCTAATATAAATAATAAAAGTAATTCCAATACTTTACAAACAAACTTATAAACAAGCAGATATTGTAACTTAAATAAAAGCATTTAAAAATGTTTTATTACACAAAATATTGTAAATTACATTAGGAAAAAATAATAAAACAGAGAATAAAATGTATGTGCTTTCTATCTAAGATGAAGAAATGTTATTAAAACATACATAATTGTGTACATTATTCTGAGACAGAAAATAACTGCTGTTGTATTGTAAAATTTATTAAATTCATTAATTTTAATGCTTTTTTATTTGAATATAATTACATAGAGTTTCAAGATGAAAAAATGGCATTGTTGGCCAAATGGTCAGCACAGCTGCCTTACAAGCAGTTGTCCTGGGTTTGCTTCCTGGTTGATGCTTTGACACATGGAAAAAATGTATTAAATTTATGAATTTTAATGTTTTTTTTATTTATTTGCATGCTTTTAATATAGCATTAATACAGCATATATCATAGCTTCATAGCAATATTAATAATAACAATAATATCAAAACACTGTAAAATATTATAATGTAATAATGAAAATCACTCATCAAAAAAAAAAAACAATTTATAGCAAGATTTAGCTGTACTGTACCAAAAGTATAGTATTAAACTCTAAAATAGATTAACACCCATTTGATAGAAGAATTTATAATTTGTTTTAATTTCAAATATGGGTGTTTAATTGACAATGTGTATTTGATATATAGTTTATTAAGGAAGTAAATTTTGATATTTAATCAAATATTTTATATCATTGGTCAACTTTCTGCCCTAACTATAAAATAGAATTCTGTTTTTGTATATCAACATTTATATATTGTGATTACTTGCCTAGAAATTCTGACACTTAATTTTTTGTTTTCTAGTTATTTATTCTTTATCTTTATATTTTTTATATTCTTGAATTAGAATAGTTGTGTTCATTTACCAATGACTGATAATGATAAAAATAAAACATTCTGGTAAAATAGATCTATTACAAAATCATTTTAAAGCTAGTGCTACCTATTATTAAAATATTATATATATTAAATACAAATATATTTTATATATGCTTGAATTTAAAAAATTACAAATTCAGCCTGTATCCTGTCCATCCCTCTTCTGTGTATTTAAATGGACATGATCCTATACATGAGGAGTTAAACTGACTTGAAGTCAACATGGGCATGATAATAATATTGTCATTAACAAGGTATTTAGCATTATATCATCAGATTTTCAGTGATATAGATGCTTGAAAAGTTGGAGGGTGAAGTAGATTGAAGCCTGTCCATTAAAGTGTGAAGCTTTGCTATATTAATATAAATTGGGTACTGATTATGTATGTGTGTGGGAGATTGTGATCTGGACTAACTGATGAGTGCTGGTTCAGTGCAAAATACAAATCATTTATATTTTTCACATGTGTTGTCAGGTGTATTGGATATATGAGATTGAGTGAATGGCAGAAGGGAGTTTGAAATTCTGTGTTCAAATCTCCTATATTATGTGTATATATGGCTAATTATATTAATATTTTATGATAAATCTTTATTGACAGAATGTATTCTGTTTATTATAAAATTAGTATACTCATTTAACAGATATGTACAATCACATCTTTAGTTCTACATGCTTTGGTATAGCAGTAGAGTGGCAGTCTCTATAGCTAAAGATCCATGGGTTAGAACTCAATTCTATCATTTGTTTGTACATAAAGATTTTATATTCTTCCAATCAATAAATTATTTAATTATTAGTATTATTATAATCAAGTGTTTACCCTTAAAAAATAAATAATGTTAAGTCTAGTTAATATTTAAATATTTCTAAAAGCTTTTGCATTATAAATCACATGACCACCACCTCTTATGCTTGTGTATAACTGTTGTTAAAACAGGAAAAACTCACTATACATATGCCACACACAGCAAGCTAAAGTAATCAATGGATGCCAGAAGTCTTGTGCATAAAATCCCCATCTAGTGCCTACTCATCCAATATCCCAGTTAAATGGAGATAAAAGGTGGCTGATGGAGGGTTGCATTAGATCCTAAGATCTAGGTGCAGTGCTCTCAGATCCAATGCGCAATCACTGACGAAGTCCACAAGCCAAAAACTAGTCTGGGGATATTGGGTGAGTAGGCATTAGATAGGGATTTTATGCACAAGCCTTCTGGCATCCATTGATTACTCTAGCTTGCTGTGTGTGGCATACGTATAGTAAGTTTTGCCTGTTTTAACTTTTGCATTATGTTAGTGCATGCTGAAAAATTTCGGTTTGCAAAAAATATACTAACACATAGATTTAAAGTTTATTTGAAATTGCTTTATAGAGAGTGCATTTTGATATTGCTATATGTAATCATAATATACATCTATTGTACGAATTATAACGTAATGTAGTAAAAATAATTAATAATATTCACAGTGTATATATTCATAATTAAAGTACTAAAAAAATTTAACTCACCTAAACTACTGTATAATTAAAATTAAACGTAAGCCCTTAGGAATATGGTTTTCAAAGTATTCATCTTCTCGTCACTCAATAATCTAAGCTCAGAATTTTATCTTTCCGGATCAAACTTTTAAAATTTTTGTATATTAGCATTTTTTTTAAATGAAAGATGTTTTTTTTTTAATAAATTGATGTGAACTGATAGTTAAATATAAAGTGGCAATATATTTCATAAATCGAGTTTTTCTTAGTTAAATTGACCTCACTCAATTTATTTTTCTTTGGATGAAAGTTGATTCATAAAACTACAATTTTTCAGACTGCATTTTATCTAAAGGAATAAGCAGTAATGAAATTGAGATTGGCTCATCGGGAAAAAAAAAAACATTATATAGAATAGAAATTCTATGTCAATTATCGTTAATTACTTTTAGAATTAAAAAGTACGTGCAGTCATTAGTAGTAGTAAGATGTAATATCTTTTAAACAGCTCAAAAGAGAATGAGATTTTCCATTCTTTTATATAAAAAAAAGGAATGAAGAAGGCATTATTTATTAGAACTATCAATTGCCGAGTGAAAAGCTTTTGGGTGTTTTTTTTTAAAAAAAATTCTTGTTTTTTCTCATGTGTCATAGCATCAACCGGGAAACGAACTGGCTAACCCGAGACAACTGCTTGTAAAGCGGCTGTCGCTGACCTCTCGACTACCAATGCTTGACTAAAAATTCTTGTTTTATTCTTTACTTATCAATATTGAATGGTTAGTTATATTATTCACGGTCTGACTCCCTGGAAAAAAGAAAACCCTCTAAGTGTGCTTTAGCATTAAAAAAGTGCAAAATTTTAAATTTACCTGCTCAGGATTCATATTTAGCGTGAACATGGTGGGTGGCTGCACTATTATTAAACCATGAAAATCTTACAATTATTTGTTATGTTTTTATAGTATAATTCAAATATTTAATATAAAAAATGTAAACACAGTATTTAATTTGGACATTTAAATATTGCAAATAACACAAGTTATTATTTTTCTTTTTTTTTTTTTTTTAAAGTTTACCGCTAGTTATTATTGGTTAATAAAATAGATAAATTATAAAACAATTTTTTAAATCCATTTCATATATTTAAAAAACACATATTTAACTACATTTTCAATTTTAAATAAATTCAAACTTGCAATTTTAGAAATTTTTTTATAAACATTGTAATAAAAAAAAAAGTAAAATCAAAATCAATTTATATTTTCACAATATTAACTCTACACACACAAAAAAAAATTTTTTTTTGTGTGTGAGCATATATTTGCAAATAATTTATAAAAACATATGACTATATAAGCTATTGAGCTTGGATTGAAAATATTAATTGTGTTTTCAATTTCATTCTCATAGTTTTGTAGTTAAATAGAGTTAAAAGGTGGCTGCTGGAGGGTTGCATTAGATCCTAAGATCTAGGTGCAGTGCTCTCAGATCCAAGGCTCCTCACTGATGAAGGCCACAAGCCAGAAACTAGTTTGGGGATATTGGATGAGTAGGCACTAGATAGGGATTTTATGCATAAGCCTTCTGGCATCCATTGATTGCTCTTGTTAGCACAAGATGGCATTACTATAATGAGAGTTTTGTTTTGTTTTGTTTTGAATTGTTCAAAATATTTGTATGGTATTTATTAAAAAAGAAATATTTTTATGGTTATACTTAGATTTTCTTTGAATGTTTTTATTTTTAAAAATACAAGTTAATCCTCAACTGCAACAAGTGATATTCTAAAAATATATATGAAATTAACACCCTTTTACAGTATCTCATACCAGATGTAGCCAAAACAACTATAATTTTGTTTCAGCTTTTTTAAATGATTGCTGATTTTTCTAACTGTTTAGACAAATATTATAATACTTATTGTAACTGATGCCTATAATAATGAAAAGCAAATTTATTTCATTATTATAAATGAGTAGAGGGGATTTAAGCCAGACTTTCAAGTTCACTTTTGTCATCCACTACACATCACATACATGTGAAAAAGATAAATGATCTCCAATATATGTATTTTATATGGCACCAGCCCTCATCAGTTGGTCCATATCATCATTTTCCACACACCCACATATATATAATCAATGCTTGGTTTATATTAAGATAGAAAATCTTCAAACTTTAATGGACAGGCTGTAATCTTCTCCACCCTCCAACTCTCCAGCCATTGAAAATCTTATGATGGCATGTTCAAAGCTCTTGCTTGCCAATTTTGTTGTCATACTTATGTTGACTGTATGATACTCTTATCCCTCATATGTAGGACCTTAAGATCATTTAAATACCCAGAAAAGGGATAGGCAGAATATAGACTGAATCCGTAATATTTAGTATATATACTTAAGATAGATGTAATTAGAAGGATTTGAACCCAGACTTTCAAGCTCCTTTTATTTATCCATTCTATCTATAAAAACAATACATATAATCACAAACATGTGAAAAATATAAATGATCTTCAATATACATATTTCATGCTGAAACAGAAATTATCAGTTGGTCCATCTCTGACACCCACACCCATATATATATATATATAATCAGTGAGTGCTCAGATTGTATTAAGATAGCAAATCTTCAAACTTTAATGGATAGACTTCAATATTTTTCACTCTCCAAAATTTCAGTCATCCATGTCACTGAAAATCTGATGATGGCATGTTCAAAATTGGCAAACATTGGCATTGAACATGCCATTATTAAATTTTCAATGATATGAATGGCTGAAGAGTTGGAGAGATGAAAAGATTGAAGCCTGTCCATTAAAGTTTGAAGATTTTCTATATAGAAATTAGAGCCCTGAATATATATATATATATATATGTGTGTGTGTGTGTGTGTGTGGGTGTGTGGGAGATGATGATCCAGATCAATTTATGAGTGCTGGTTTAGCATAAATTATGTATATTGGAGATCATTTATCTTATTCTCATGTATGTAGTCATATTTATCAGTTGTATAAAATAGAGTGGATGACTAAATGAGGCTTGAAAGTCTGAGTTCAAATTCCCTCTAATTATATCTAGCTTAAATATATTACCTACATGTATATATTATAAATCATTATAAAAAAATCACCCGATTTCAGTTAGAAGCTATTTTAATAAAAGTAATTTTATGTCTCCATCTGTGATGGCAATATTTTTTTATATAAATATTTTAATATTTATTGTAAATAATGATTATAATAAAAGAAATTAAATTTCAAATGAAAATTATTTATAAACCAATATTCAAATTTGCATCTGTGTAAGCTGTGTCCACTTTCAGTGAAATTCACCAAGTTTTCTCAGCTTTAGATTATGGAGGTGAAAGAAACCACTGCATTATGCAGATGAATAAACAAATATATGAGAAGTTGAATTACGAATACCAGTGAAAAGAAAAATCAATATTATAAAACAAATAAGTTTTTGTTTAGGAATGGTATACATACTGCTTGCAGTCAGTATGTTATAAAACCATATAGTAATGATTGTGAGTTAAAAAATTTATAATATTGGGGGGGGGGATGCTCTATCAAATACAATAGTACAGAATTTTTGTGATATTTTAATAGTTATTAGTGCAATTTTAGAACAGAATTTCATAGCTTTATAATGACTTGATAAATTGTTTGGATTTTAAAAATGAAGTCCATGTATTCAATATTTTATTGGTTTATTTTTTATCAGAATTGCAGCAATCATTTAGTAAGAAAAATGTTATTGTTCTCATTATGTATCGTGCTTTATTATTTTTTCCATCTTTGCAAAGTTTAAATATGATTTTTTAGGAAGTTTTTATATTTATAAATCATATTTCTAATAAATCAAACAGTTTATTTATTCATAATATAAAATAGAAGTTTATTAAAATAAAATGTTAAACTATAATTCAAACTCCTACTAAAGAATAATGCTAAAAAATGGAAGGGCTAATACTCATCTGATCAATTTTGATTACTTTAACTTCCCTCTAATAATAAATCAATACCTTTTATTAGAGGTAATAGATGGCTAGCTAGATTAAATATGAATCAATTATCTAAAAACCTCATCTGTTATGAAAAATTAATAACTATCTAAATCAATTTCCAAGATTTATCTGAATTTGAATCTAGGTCAAAGACATAGAAAACTAATTAACCCCTATAATATTAGATCTTTCATTAATAGTAAAAGTAATTAGTAATCAATAAATAAATTCTTTTTAGTATTTTCTTGAAAAAATATTAAAATGAAAATTAACTTTTTATGAAAGAATATTCTGTTTTAATATTTAAATATGAAAAATTTTGTTTTTAAATCAGTTAATTTTATAAACAAAAAGGAGAGAGGCAGAGAGATGAAGAGAAAGACTTGTTACTTGCCATTTCGTAAACTATTATTTCATACGTTTTATGCGTAGGAAAAACTTTGAAATAATTTTAAAAATGGTTATTAGACGGGGATAACTTTTATCTATGTTATTTTAAGCTATAAATATTTAAAATAATTAAAGTTTTTTTAATATATAAAAACATTAAATTTTTGAAATTCTAAGTGAATGAATAATTCATTAATTCAGGTTTTAATACAGCGAAATAGAAGTAAAATAAAAATATAGTATATATATTGAAACAGTCAGCTTGTATAATCTGTTTCACCTACTATATTATATAGTAGTATTCTTATATATATAAAACACCACCAAGCTCTCGTATATATTAATAATAATACTAAGAAAACCCACCTAAATAAGTCTAATCATATGTGTGTGCGTGTATATTTACGTATATAAAGAAATATTCATTTACATAGTCATAGATTTCTAAAAAGACATATATATATATATATTGTTAATAATTAATAAATGAAAAACGAATTGTATGTGTAACTTTAGACTACATATATGCTAGAAAATAAATGTTAATAGGATGTAGAACATTAATATTTTTCTAATTTTAGATATTTATTAAATTATTTATATTCGAAATTTCATAATTCTGCATATATAGGTAAATTAGAACGGTCAAGTTACATATATAATAAAATGTTTTTCACAAATCTTAGATTTGTTTGTTTAGCCAGAATGACGCCAGAAGAGTTAATCTTTCCGGTATAAGATTAATTAAAATTATATTTAGAATTAAATTTAGAAAACTGCATAAATTACTGCTTGTCATGGGTTTTTTTTTGACCTAATTAAAAGTTGACACAGCAGTCTCCCGCGATTCCTGGTAATTATCTTAAAGGCTAAGAAGACACATCTAAGAAAATAATATAATGAAGGAGATGGGTGTGTATTGTTATATAAAGAATAGCAGCCATCTTTAAGCATTCTGACACTGACTTTCAAGTGATATATTAATAAAATATTGAAGAAAGTTAATAATCAGCATGTCGGGGTAATAGGCTCGAAATCTTGCCTCCTGCTCCGATGAAGAGCTACCTGAGCTGGAGGAACATGAACTAACCACCACAAGAACTTTTAGAGGTCCCGATATGCAGAAAGAACTTGCAAGTAGAGAGAAGAGAAAGAGAAGAAGAATGGTAAATACTCCTCAATCCTAAAGCTTTACACTAAACTAAATTTTAAAATGGCTAGCTTAAATCTTAATCTAATGGTCGTCATAATAATGTAAACTAAACTTCTGTAAATTTTATTTTGTTTTATCTCAATCTTAAAACTTGCCTAAAATGATTTTAATAACTTTATTTAAACCCTAAAATCTTGCCTGATTTAAACTAATTTAAACTGATTTAAAACCTATTTATTCATAGGATTCGTTAAATAATTCATTGACAGATTGATTTATGATTTATTATTTCAAAATGAGTTATTTGCATTGAAAATCCTTTTCATTTAATAATTTGATTTTATGACTTTATGTATTGGTTTATTCGTAGAAAATAATGATTGATTTGGTTACGTATTAGTTTTATTCTAAGTAATTAAATGCTATTGAAATTTAGACTTGCTAAAACCTAAAATTTAAATGTTTATATAAATTTAGTAACGTATAAGATGTAACAAGCTGTTTTAAAGTAATAATTAGAATGTCTATGCTAATTTATATATCTTGAGTTAATGATAATATTTGCCGTCATTAATCTTAAACTTGGCATTATCGAAACTGAATCAATCATATTTTAGAGAATGTCGCATAATCTTAAATTTAAACTAAGCAAATTTCAAATTTCACTTGCGTGAAATTTTATCGTATTTAAAATATTGCATTTCTTAATTAAATCTATGCCAAATATTATTATTTTAGTTATGTTACATTGCATATGCTATAAACATTCAAAACCGAGCTTTAATTATAATTAGACCATTAGTGAGAATTAAATAATGATTCTCTCACATATATATGTCATTTCGCGTATATATGTAAAACGTGTAGTTATACACAAACTAAAAAGCTCTGTTTTGAAGCGGATAAAATATCTAGATTTAGATATAAATACAAGCGTACCATTATTCTAAAATAGATTTGCTTTTAAATATAATATTTTAACCAATATTCAGTTGAAGTGATAAGATACAGCATAAATCTATAATTCTGTATGTTAACTTCCCTATATGCTGTAATTCCCCTTAAGTAAATAAAAAGCCTATATAGATAGCTTTGAAAATTGGATTCGTAAAATTTCCTAAATAGTATTATTAAAAGTACTATAATATGAACTGATATAGGGTATTTTAGCATCTTAATTTTATAATATGATTATGTAGTCAGTGGTGCATATGTGTCCTTATGAAACGCTAAGCGTAACTCACTTGTTGCTGTACTTCTTTGCTGGGCGTACGTGTTAGGGCTACTCCAGTATATTTAGTTCGGGCAATTATCTTCTTCAGATGGTGACTGGTACAGGCCAACTCATTCTGCTTATTTTAAATAGAGCATGAGACTCACTCAGAGCGTAAGACTCCCACACTTATATAAATTGCTCAATCAGCCGGACTAAAAAGGTCTCCTATAATACAGCAATGAGTTTGGTTAAAGGGAACCGTTACTTGGCAAAAATCCCGTGAGTAAGGCACATATGAGATGCAAAAAGACTCAGAATTGTATGTTTCCATATGCATTAGTATCTGAAGTCTAACTTCCATTAATCAGTTCAACCCGCCATTATAATTATTATTTCAGCTTTGATCTGAACTAGAATCCAATTTAAACTGTGTAGTAGCTATGTTAGAGAATACATTAATTATTCGTGCTAAGTAAAATATGTT
Source organism: Epiperipatus broadwayi (assembly GCA_028023455.1). Taxonomy (NCBI): domain Eukaryota; kingdom Metazoa; phylum Onychophora; class Udeonychophora; order Euonychophora; family Peripatidae; genus Epiperipatus; species Epiperipatus broadwayi. The sequence goes on along the minus strand of JAQFVV010012393.1, from coordinate 24,510,844 downwards.
CTTTATTATAATTTATTAATATCACTTCTGCTAACCTAAAGCAAATCTAAATCCTACTATAGCATAAACTCGGCATAGATAAGCATGAGCAAAGTCATTTCGTCATCAAATAATATTAAGCTCATGAAAATATAATTGTATTATAGGTTCATCACCTGCGAGTGATAAAACCACATATATATAGCAAAATGAATTACTTGTAACCTAAATACATCACCTGCGAGTGATGTGATGCTATATATATATATATAACCGGAAATGCATAAACCTTCAAACTTTAATATTTGTACTAGAAAATTATAATCACTTGTGAGTGATTTAATATATATGTAAACCAAGTCATGTAAATTTAGCGATCCAAAATTATTTCTAAAACTCATCACTTGCAAGCATCACATGATCACAGCTCTAATACTAGCACATAATTGTTTATAAACAAAGCAAAACTCCATATAGTAGTGCTACCTGTGCTAAACAGAGTAATCAATGGATGAGTAGGCATTATATAGGAATTTTATGCACAAGCCTTCTGGCATCCATTGATTACTCTGTTTAGCACAGGTGGCACTACTATATGGAGTTTTGCTCATCACTTGCATGTGAATCCCGTTACATTGTAAATATCCCTTGATCACCTGCGTGTGAGATCAGACACATATCATAATATTGTTTTAAATTATTGTTTTCATAAATTTTAATTCATTAAATTAATTTTAAATTTACTCTAGCTTCATGTCTTAGTCTTGCTCACCGACTCACCATTATTTAGTATTTAATAATTATTTCTATTATTTAATAAAATCTTATAAATGATTAATAGTCATAAGTACGCCACATGATACCTATATAGTTGTGCTAAATAAAACGCCTATTGTTCCCAGTCTTATGTTCTGCTGATGCGCTACTGCCGGCACGTGAAGAAGAGAAATACTGCTGTGATCTCAACTGTGTCATTCGCAAGGTAGTAAGACTATGAGCAATGGTAGAGGAACTAGGGTTAGGCCAGAGCCGTGGCTTCCACTACCGTAAACCTGGTCGGCCTTAGGATGATTTATCAGAGTTCTAGATTTTGTTTCGCAAATGCACATATTTTTCAGTATAAAGTTTTATATAATAGAATCATTGTAATTTTTAGCGGTTATAGAATAATTTCAATTTCGTTCATTTTAGCGACAGATTTGACAATTGTTACCCCGTTAGAATTAAAAACCTGCGTATATACATTCAATCATTAAACAAGGTTCATTTGTCATTCCTAGCCCAACTTATCTGCTTCCATATAAATCTATTATTAAATATTTTTTATATATGATTTTAAAAAAAAAAGACTTTTAACGCAGCCCATTGGAGAATAAAGATTTTGTGTAACATAACATCACAATGAAGCAATAAAAGGGAAATCCGTTAGCCGAGAGGTCATCGCAGCTGCCTTGTTAGCAAGTAGTTGGTTGCAGACGTTTGTGGGTTCGCCTCCCGGCCGATGCTATGACATATGAAAAAAAAAATGAAAAAAAAATACTATCTAATGAGAATCTGTATTCGTTTATACAGCAAACAGATACTCATTTAAAAGCAAAAACTGATCAATTATCTCTACAAGTTGAAAACAAATTGCAAGTTTTATCTACATTCAAACCTTAGATTTTGACATTGAGAGGCAGCCAAATATAAGTTTAATATATATATAATACTTAAATTATAATAAAATTATATCCTGCATTACTGTAGACATATAATTAATATAATGCTCTGCATCTTGGGCAAAGCTAAATTGAGTGTTTTTATTATAACAAATATATATATGTAAGTAAATTTTAAATTACAATAACGGTAAACTGTAACAATAATAATATATAAATTAAACAAAAGTATTTTCGATTATATTGTAATCATTATAAACTGACGTCACATACACAAATAAACAGATATCCATGTGATTTTCAAAGCACTATTTATATCGATATTAAATTCTTATTCTCTCTTTATTATTTATTTAGCTTTTATTTTTTCTAATGTCTGAAATATAAAAGAAAGCAGTAACACAATATTGCGAACATGACTTAAAGGCTAAAAATGAATTATTAAGCAATACATAAAAAATATTGTAGATATATTTAAATTTTATTAAATGAAATGTTATATAGGGTATATGAGCACAGACTTTCAGATGACCCACCACTCTCCACTCCATCTAATAACACTGATACACTCAAGCACATATATGCTAAAAAGATAAATAATCACCAATATACGTATTTCATGCTAAACCAGCAATCATCAGTTGGTCCAGATTATCATCTCCCACACATATACTATAAGTGTATCAGTGTTATTAGATGGAGTGGAGAGTGGTGGGTCATCTGAAAGTCTGTGCTCATATACCCTATATTACATATATAGACACAGGTATATAACAAGCCTGTGTTTCAGTTATTAAATGAAATGTTGTAATTTTTAATTTAACAACAAATAATTAGTAATCATATATGTATTTAGAAAAATGTGATTGATGTGAATATGGAGGCGTTTGATCAATTTATATTTGATTTGCAACGCCTGCAGTTCCAATAATTTATGTAAGTATGCACATACACAATATATGAATTAATTAGAGGAATTGAATTTAGGATTTTTCAGTCTATATTTATCCTCCACTTCATCTCAAACAGCTGTTACACATGATCACATAACTGCAAAAAATATAGATGATCCCCAATATACATATTTTGTGCAGAGCCAGCATTCATCAGTGGGGTGAGATCATAATCTCCCGCACATGTCTACAATCTGCACTTGGCTTATATTAAGATAGCAATTCTCAAAGCTCTTGGTGGATTTTATATTGTAGTCATAATCACACCCATGTAGGCATTACATCATTCTAATTTCTTATATTATTGAACCATTGCATACTCATATTAATAGGAAAGGTGTGGACTGAACTTGTTTACTTATTTCCAAGGCAAAATATAAATAGATTATTCATTCAGTGTACTGAATGTTTTCTTATATAAGTAACTAGAGGTATTTGAAATTAAGATTTTTCAGTCTATATTTGTCCTTTTACTCCATCTCAAATAATCGATACATACCACATACATGTAAAAAAATAGATAATTGCCAATATATGTATTTCACGCAGAACTAGCACTCACCAGTTGAGCCAGATCATAATCTTTCACACATGTACATAATCTGTGATTAGCTTATATTAAGATAGCAATTCCTTAAACTTTAATGGATAGGCTTCAATCTTCTAACCCTTCCAACTATTGAATAATCCATTTCATTGAGAAACCAATGATGAAGTGCTCAATTGCAAGTTCTTGGTGGATTTGATATTGTAGTCATACCCATGTAGACGTTACAGTCTAACCCCATTAAAGTTTTTAGAAATTGCCATATTAATGTAAGTTGAGCACAGATTATATATATGTATGAGAGATTATTATCTGGTTCAACTGATGAGTGCTGGTTCTGCACAGAATATGTATATTGGGGGATTATCTATCTTTTTCATATGTATGTGATCATGCGTATTGATTGTTTGAGATGGAATGAATGACAAATGTAGACTGAAAAATTCTAAGTTTAAATCCTTCCAGTTACTTAGGGAGAAAAATATTCAGTACACTGAACGAATAAGCTAATATATGAAATTATTCTTTAATAGTAACTGTTTTATAATTACTAAAATACTATTTAGCCTCAGCATTTGATAGTTACATAAACTAATAATCTTTTATTAAGTTTTTTTTTGATTATAAAGAGAATTGTCATGAACAACATTAGCTAAAGGAGACAGTTTTAATCAATATAAATATGTTGTAAGAAAATTTCTAAATCAATTGATTTTTTTTTACTTAGCAAAGTAAAGATTATCTTTTCTTTTATAAATAATCATTTAAATAATAAATATGTAAGTATAAGTAATCGCAGATGTGAATTTGTACATGCTGAAGATAGAGCATATTAGTTACTGTAACAACAGTTTATATTAAATAACCTCAAAAATTATATATATATATTTAAAAAAGGCAGATGTCACACGACCTAATTTAATTTGCGAGCTCTATATAATATATATTCAACACGGATATGACAATAATATTGGCATCAGGAAGGGCTTTGATTATTCCATCTTCCAATTTTCAATAATATAGATGGCTGGAGAGTGGAGAAGATAAAAGCTTGTCCATTAAAGTGTGAAGATTTTCTAGCTTAATTAAACTGAGCACTGATTGCATATATGTGTGGGAGATGGTGATCTGTTCCAACTGATGAGTGCTGATTCAATGTGAAATATGTATATTGAAGATCATTCATTTTTTTCACATATATGTGGTCATGTGTATGTTATATAAAATGGATTGGATAGCTTTAGGGAGTTTGAAGGTTTGAGTTCAAGTCACTTATAATTACATTAAGTTTAATATAAAAAATATGCATGTTTTTAAAGGTTTTATATATATGATAAACAAAAATGCAAGTTAAAAAACTTGCTAACGCTTGTATTTATGTCCACAGATGGCGTTCTACCAAAAACACCGATCAAGCGTATGTTTTGTTTACATAAACGTCAGAGTAGTATTCACTATCTCTAACTATAATTCCACTTTCAGATCATGATTTCAAGCTCAGAGTTTGTGTTTAGATCTAGTTTCTTTATTCCTGTCTTTCACTGATGATAGCAAATAGCTTGAAATCATGATCTGAAAGTGGAATTATAGTTAGAGATAGTGAATAGTACTCTGACGTTTATGTAAACAAAACATACGCTTGATCGGTGTTTTTGGTAGAACGCCATCTGTGGACATATATATATATAACTGTATTTACTTATATATTTAGTATTTAAGTGTTTATTTACAGAGTTCCAAAATAATATTTTCAGTTTTGTTAGTTACAAAATAAATTGGTTTAAAATTTATCTCACAATATATATTTAGATTGGTTGAACTTATTTCTTAGACTAAAATTGTTCATAAATTTCTTTATAACCAAAAAGCACTTTATAAAGAACCGTCTGTTATTATACATATTGCTGAAGGTAAAACTAGAGAATATATTAGTTTTTATAATAATAACTATCAAATTATAATCCCCAAAACTGCATATATATTTACAACTGTGATTACTTATAACTATATCCTTGTATATTTATGATATGATAATTCTTTATATGACCATCCCCAATCAAAGTGGTCAATATACAGTACTACTATATTTTATAAGTATACTGCTGGAAATTATAGGAATATACTATTATATGTAATGTTTAACCCTTACCACAATATGTTCTTTCCATTAGAGGATAAATTTTTATAAGACCTGAAGTTAGAAAATTTAATTGCTTTGAGCAGGTAGAGCCTCAAAGGCTCTATACACTTTTATGGATAATATCTCGTTAATTCAACATAGCTTAGGAAGCACTGAGAATTAGATGAGATATTGCACAATTAAAACTGCTGAATGGAATGCATGAATAGAAAAATGTATATAGAAACATATAGTTAACAATAGTGTTTATTTTATCGTAACGATATACGATGAATGTCAACATTGTAGAACAAAAAAAATAATAATAACAACAAATATATATATATGTGTGTGTGTGTGCGTGTAAAAAGTAATATAGCCCTGAATAAGGTATTTGATATCCAACTGTAACACAGTTTGCTCCAATTGGCTGACCAATTATACACACAAGTACGATTATATTAAATAGAAATGGCTAATTGAAATTAAATCAAAATAATTCTTAAATGAGTCATTTTGTTTTATTTATTTATTGATGATTTGTTTGTCGTTTATGCATTTTAATTCTTCATCCACAAGGACTTTGAATGTTCAATCATTAGTTTTTCAAAAATATAGATGCTTGAAGAGTTGGAGAATTGAAAAGATTGAAGCTTATCCAAAAGAGTTTGAAAATTTGCTATCTTAATATAAACTGAGCATAGATTGTACATACATATGGGAGATGTTGATCTGAACAAATAGATTAGTGCTGGTTCTGCATGAAATACATATATTGGGAAGCATCTATTTTTTTTTGCATGTATGTGGTTATTTATATCACTTGTTCTGAAAAATCCAAGTTCTATTTACACACACATATACATTAGTATGATTCATATTATTTTATCTTGAGATTATATTTTTTGCTGATATTTTTGAATCAAATTTCATTATTTTGTTCTACTTAATAAAATTTTACATTTTTTTAATAGTATGTTGATTAGATATTAAAATTTATTTTATTATTTAAAAATTATTTTCATTATTTTTATTGCAGTTTTTAAAGAGTTAAAAAATTATTTTATTATGTATTCTTAATAATATATCTTTTCAATTGCAGGATGAAACTAATCAAATCTTATACTAAATTAAAAATACATCAAGTATATATCTTAAAAATTACATATGGTCATTAATATCTTTAAATCTTTTTAAAAGATGAGTTAATATCTAAATTAATTTTTTTGATTTACTATCACTTCCTGCTTCAACTTGGCTATGAATGGAAAAATAGTGGCTTGTTCATATTTTACATTTCCCTTGATTACTTGCTATTTTATTTCAAAGGAATGACACTATTCATATATTTAAAAAAAAACAATGTTGAACATTTTACTGAGTTGGTATGTAAAATGTATATAAAAAGAAGTCCTTACCTTTTCCCATAATTCTATTATCTTAAAAATTTCCAAATCTATCTTAGACTTAGATTCCAAAACATAAATATGTCCTCTAATACACTTTATAAAGCCTAATCTTGGATAAAGGAAATTTTTCAAGAATCTGTCATAAATTTGTTTTTCATGCTTCCTAATGATTGATTTATTTATTATTTATTGTGATGATGGAGACATCCACCACAATTCTGATCTTTGATTTCTGCATTATCCATCAATTATGCACTTTACATTTCATCTTCACTATCAGTTATACATAAATGGGTATTATCATTATAACTCCAAGAGAAAAATAGCAAGTATAAAAAGTTAGAAAGAAAAAAATATATAATCAAAAATTTTGTACCAAATAAAAAATCAATATTGTTGGCTAAATAGTGCAAAGATGTAACTGATAACATGAAGGGCTCATAATAACTAGGCTCTATTCTAACCTAAATTATTCAAAATGGTAAATTAAACAAATGAGGAAAGAATAAAATAAAAATACTGCTGATTAATTTAATTATATAAATGCCAGTAATAACTATTAAAGAATTAAGTTAAGGTGACTTTCATTTATCTTTCATTCAACCTTACAGTTTTTTTTATTATAAATATAATTTAAAAATTAAATGCTTATTTATTTTCAAAAACCAACATATTTCTAAATATTATACACTTTTTAATTTTATTAACTCATATTGTGGATAAAATAAGCAAAGTTTACGTGTAATCTGTATAATATCGACCTGTATTTCTTTTTCCAAAATAATTATCAGCCTAACAGTTCAAATCCATCAATAATTATTACAAATGTATGTTTCAATATCCAATATTTATATCCACATAAATCAATGACATTTCAGTAGCTCCAACAATTTTGATATTTATTTTTAAAGATAAATGTAGATATCCATAATTAGATATAATTTTGAAAAAATGACCATAAAATACAATATCAAAAATTTAGACAAATAGTAATAAAAATGATGTTTTATTCTAATTTTTAAATAATTTTTAGACAAGAGGATTTCAAAATACTGCTGGAAAATATTGATCATTTATTCATTGCTAAGGATATTGACATTATATCTACAAAATAACTTAATATACTTTTATAGACAACAGAAAATTAGGATTGAATATATATTTAATAAAACAAAATAAATGTTAATAAATATGTAAAAATTTAAATATTATTATGGAGATGCGAATTGCTTTTATCTTAGATAGAAAATTCAATAGAACAGGTATTGGCTACTGCTCACAAGTTTATTCCATTGTTCTGCAAACAAGTAAATCTGCAGTAAAACTATTAAAAAAAATTTAAATTAAAATAACATGTCATTGTAATGTGATATAAAACTACTTATTCTCAGGCAATTTCAGAAATTTCTTTGCACATAACATCTTATACTTAAAAATCATGTTAATATTGTATTTTTCTGAAACTCTTTATATTGCTATAGATTGATTTATTTTTATCATTATGTTTTTTTCAACCTACTGTAACCAAATAATTCTATCAGTAATTTAACCTTCTTTTTACTTTGTTTATCCATGTTAATATTAAAAAATAACAAAGGTGTTACCGTTATTTTTAATTCTTATTGATCTACACCTCGATAAATGTCTCTCCAAATTTTATCTAGTTTCTCTGATCTCTAGCCTCTCTTCTCCACATCACAACAGTTCAAACTTCTTTATTTCAACCATCTATCTCCCATTGATTTCATTTTAAGTTTTTTATGAACTCTTGAGATACATTTTAAAATTTCAAATGTTGATTTATTATCATATGTTCTAGCTATAAGTCCAGCACAGCTCCATTTCACTCAATTGTTTCAATAATTTCAGTGATACCTGTCCTTCTCTCATCCATGCCTTTCATTTTTGCTCTCTTCTTACTCTTAATAAGTCTGTAGTCTCTGTATTGTATTTCTGGTTTTAGCATCCAAATCTTAGTTCCATAAATCATATTTATTAAAAATTTTCCTTTTCAAACTCATAGCCATACCTATATTGTAGTGATATCTATTTACTCTTTATCAACTATATAAGCATCAATGAATAAATGCTAGAAAGAATTTCCCATAGTAACTAGCCATTTTATTTTTATTGGGTATTTTATAGCTAATAAGAAATGATAGCAAGAATGTTAATGCCAAAAATAATCCAATAGAGCCTTATGATAAATCAATTTTATTAGCAATTTATTGCTCTAGAACTCATATAAAGTTTGAGCACTGAAAATCCCAGAACTCACTATGATCCATAAATTTTGATCTCCAAATTATATCACTCGACTATTGCACCAAACTATGTGGAGCTAGAATTTTATTGCTTCTGCTTATAGAGAAAGTATTAAATATATATATTATAAGGGACCTGAACTCAAACTTCAATCTCCTTACATCTATCTTATACAACTGATACACATGATATGTGTAAAAGATAAATCATCTCCAATGTGCACATTTTGTGCTGAACCAGCCCTCATCAATTGGTCTAGATCACCATCTTCCACCCATATATACAACCAGTGCTCAGTTTATATTAAGATAAAAAAATCTTTAAACTTTAATGGACAAGCTTCGATCTTCTCTCTCCAACTCTTCAGCCATCCATTTTATTGAAAATCTGAGGATGAAATGTTCAAAGCCCTTGTTCATGCCAATATTAGCGTTATACCCATGTTGAACCCAAGTCAATCTGACCCTCACACAAATTAGTATAGATAATATACATATATTTAAATATTATATATGTATAACATTGATATTTATGACAAACGATAAAAATAATCACTAAAAACTGGAACCTTTAGTCTAGCTCAGTCAACATTTTTAAAACAAAAGTGAAGGGACAAAGTAATATTAGACACAAATATAATAAATATAAAATATTAGAAGACTCACATAAGTTTTAAAGGGCATGAAATCAAAAAATGATTTCACTAAAAAATTTATTTTATACTTTTATTTATAGAAACCAATTTTAAATGGAGCAAAACTGTAATTGAATCATTTTTTCATCAAATTTTTTTACAGGTGTTTAAGTCTTTTGGCAAAAAGAAAAAAATGTTGCTTCTTTTATTTTATTACCAAAAGCTAGGTGAAATAATTCACTCAATGTCAAAAAATTGTTGAACATTTTATTGAGTTAAGATATTTTTAGGTTTATTTTTTTTAAAATTAAAAAATAAATAAATAAAAAATTTTCAATGTATCAGTTGTTAATAACGTATTGTCTGACATTAAGTAGATATTTAAAATTATATTAAACAATAGTTATAATTAATAATTTATAAAGCGCATACTCGTTACGTAAGTAATATATATCAAGTCGTTAATCTTGTGTTTAGATTTGTAGAGGTCCCTAATGTCGTATTTTAGGCCGTAGTCTTAAGATTATAGCCTTAATATATATTATTAAACGACAGTATAACTTAAATGAAGTTACTTTTAAAATTATATATATATAAAAATTTATTATTCGGAATATACATATAAATCCATGAGTATAATCTCACTTATCAACAGCTGGGTAATATAAGTAGTTCAGTAACAGTCAATTTTGCTAAACACAGATAATGAAAAATAAAGATTACCTTCTTCTGACTTATCTATTAATTAAATGTTTCAGTAAGTCTGAAATTTAGAAATGACAGAAAAATGGGAATGGATGGGTAAGTAATTAATTTGAATGGTTAGATTTTGTTTTGCTAAAGATGTTTTATGACATTTTTTTTATTTAGATGGTGGCTTGTTTGTCATCATGTATGTCAATGCTAGTAGGAGTATTTACATTGCCATAAAACTTTTATATTAGAGAAATTTATGTTGAGATCCACATTCGATTTATGCAGTTAGACCATGACATTATCTGACCAAGTTAAATGATATCTGAATTTTCTAGTCAGTCATAAACAATTTAGGATGTTTAACTAAATTGGCTGTGGTTGACAGCAGAAATAAAAATTCTAAGTTTTGTTAATCTGAAACAAAACCCAAGATTTACCTGATTAGCACTCAAATCTTAAACTATGAGCATGGTGTTCTAATACCACACTACACTAAAAACCATTCATAAAACATTATAGATCTATATTTCAATCAAAAACCAATCTTCAACTAAAAATTGTAGATAGTTAGATAGATAGATAGATAGATAGATAGATAGATAGATAGATAGATAGATAGATAGATAGATAAATAGATAGATAGATAGATAGATAAATGGATAGATAGATGGATGGACATACAGACAGACAGGTAGGTAGAGAGGTAGATAGATAGATAAATGGATAGATGATGGATAGATAGATAGACAGGTAGATAGATAGATAGATAGATAGATAGATAGATAGATAGATAGATAGATAGATAGATAGATAGATAGATAGATAGATAGATAGATAGATAGATAGATAGATAGATAGATAGATAGATAGATAGATAGATAGATAGATAGATAGATAGATAGATAGATAGATAGATAGATAGATAGATAGATAGATAGATAGATAGATAGATAGATAGATAGATAGATAGATAGATAGATAGATAGATAGATAGATAGATAGATAGATAGATAGATAGACAGACAGACAGAAATTTAGACAGACAGACAAACTGATATTCAATTATTATATGGGGTTTAAATTTTAAATCTGATCTGATTTGTATATGAAAGAGATGACGTCAAAGTTGTGAGTGCTCAAAGTTTGACACTTGCAAATCAAATTGTAAAAACATATTATTAAGTTATACAGATGATAAATCGATGTAAGTGATATGATTATATTTACCAAAAAATCTATTAAAATACACAGATTTTTAAAAATTATGTCCATAATATTTTTACAATTAGTAAGTAAGGTTTATAGGTATGCTTTCAAATTAAAGAAAGTGAAACAAGATTAGGAACTTTTTAAAAAAATTCCAGATAAATAATGATAAACACATTTTGATAGACACCATTTAAACCTTTTATTTCAACCTAAAATACATTTCCGTTGAATATAATATCTAACCAAAGCTTTTAACAATGTTTATTTTTTATTTAGTGTGAAAAAAAAAATTCTGTACTGTAGAAAAAAAAAAATTCATATATTATTTAGTATATTGTAAATTGATTTAATAAATATAATCAATCAGCTCTATTTTTTATTCTTTACTAAAGTATTCTTTAAAAATCTGTTAAACATTAATTTTTATTGAAATATAAAGAAACCTAATGAAATATAGTAAATTACTTTTACACAGGGTTAAATTTTGCAAGTGGCCAGAAATAATTTTTAAAGAATCCTTTAATGTATTTGATAATGCTTAGTAAATAATTATCTATCTCTTTTTAAATGGATATTTTCATTTTTTGGGTTGGTTCTAAGAATCCTAGTAAGTCACAGTGTAAAACAATGTAACTGTTATCAGTGAAAAGATGATAATTGTCTATAGATGTTGAGTTATTAGTATTTTAGTTATTAAGCCTTAATCTGGAATAGAATAGGAAAAATTTAAAATAGTTGGGAATTTCTCAAGCAAGCTCTTAATAGCTGATACAAAATCATTCTAGCCAGGTACCTATCTAATATTGATTGACAAAGAAATATATAAATATTTTTTATTGGGTCATCCAAAGCAAACATATAAAAACTTATTTTTTAAATATTTTTCAACATTTGGCAAGTAGTGAGATATTTAAGGCTATTTTAGTATTCTGGCACAGAAGTAGCACAATTACCTAACATGACTATAATTTGGTTTTGAATTCATACTGGACAAAATTTGAAAAATTTTAAGCTTGAAATTTTATTTCAAATAGCTGGTTTATAGTCAACTCAGCTAACCATATAATATTGACACGTAAATGGGATCTAGCTATTCTTAATTAACACAAGCATAGAACACCTCATAATTGGAAAACTTGATAAATAATGTTGATGAGTAAAATATATTTGTTAACCTTTTTTTAATGAAGAATTGATGGAGAGAGTTTTGACAGGAAGTAGTTATTCTTCTTATTTCTTTTATTTTACCATATTATAATAATTTCTAAGGGTAACTTACTATAATGCTAATGCATGTACTTGCCATTTTCAAAATCTGAGTTTAAATATAGGCTGAATAAAACTTGAAGTTTTTAATCAAGGTCTGAATCAAAACTGTTTTTTCTCCAAGTATCTTATTCATAAGCAAACCATTAACTATTAAAAAAATATCCAAATAGCAACTGCTCATGAGTTCATAAGATATCAATTATTTGGGTTTTCTAAAATAAGTTTTAGCATCAAAAGAGCAGAACTTAAATAGAAGAGTCTGGCACTCTGCCATTATACTAAATGACTGGGGCTATTATCCCTTCATTACTTTGGACATATATTCTTATTTATAAACATTTAAACCATTATTACACAAGGGAATGTTTCTATACATATTCTTTTTTTAAATCATTATTACATTTTTTATTTTATTACTTCTAATTAGCATAAGTTAAAACAAATGATTTATTTTTATTAAAAGTTTTTATTCTACAAGTAATATTTACTAAGGCTGTAACCTCAAGAATATGCATGTAAAAATGCGATATTAGGGACCTCTACAGGTTTTAACCACAAGCTTACGCTTTGGAAGAAAATAGTTTATTCGTTGCTAAAAATCTGTCTTAATAAACCAAATGAACATTGCTTTAGATCTAACTAAAATTATCAAAACTTTATAATTTTTGACGGTTACTATATTTTATAAAATATTAAAATATGACATTTATATTCTAAAAAATATTAGTTGTCTTTTATTTCACTTTTAATGCAGTTTATAGTATCCCATTTATTACGAAAGGTTTTTTTTTTTTTACCGTTAGTTTGTAAATTAAAATAAATACATTTTTTTATTAATTACTTTTTTAAAAAAAATATCAGCACAAGATTTAAAATACGGATATATTTATTATTCATTATTTTTAAGTAATAATTTTTCATTATTTTTCTATTTTATAAAGTAATTTATATATGAATGCTAGTTTGAGTTCTGATTTTTTATATATTAGGATTAGTTTAACATTCTATCATTTAGTAGCTACTTGCTAAATTCACATAGACTGTTTTGTTTTAATTACTACTATATAAAAAAAAAATTGATATGAATATTAGAATATTCTGTATTTTAAAGTTTTATATTATTTTTAATAAAATAGATGTATATAATTTACCAAAAAAAAAAACAACAGGATTTTAGTGAGTATGCAAATTGTAATTAGTAAAATTAATGTTATTTAAATTTTTAGCTGGGTTTGAATTTATGAAAAGCAAGGAAGATATATATATATATAAAGTCCCAAGTGATTACTAGTAGTATATCAAACCAATCAGTATCAAATGCTCCATTGTTTATTATACGTAAATTATGCCATACAGCCATCTCATTAATGCTAAACTCTCCAGCTAAATCTCTTACTAACTAATGTCACATCAGCATTTTTATAGATAATATTGTCTTGACAATGATAGCGAAGTTTTAGCTAGATAATTTAGAGATCAATTAGGTATGTGATATAATTTATATCATACTTCTGATGTAATATGTATATATGAAACCTAACTCAACTTTAAAATCCCATTAATTTTATAAATTTAAATTTAAAATTTAGAAACAATTGGATATCATAAAGTGATTTTTAATAAACCTGTAATTTGAATAAACAATCTTTATTTAAACATTTTAATTAAATAAAAAATAACATAGTCAAAAACTTTTTTATATCTAGTATTATCATTTCAATTTTTATCTTTAAAAAATCATTATTTGAATGCCATGAAATGATTTTTTATTCCTCATATTTTTTCAAATAGTTTTGCATTTATTCATTTCACATTTTTGATTCATGGTATTTGTTAATAATCTAATAAATAAAGTCATTGAAACTTTAAAAAACTAATATATTTCTTGAGTTGTTTAATTGAATATTGCTATCAATTTATTTGGTTTTTAATGGTATAAGTACAAACATCATGTTTACATAAATCTTATGATTTTTTTTCACTTTTAGTCATTGCTTTTATAAAATTAATTTGGATCAATAGTTCAATAACTAAAATTTTTTATGTATAGCTAAGGTGTGTTATTTATTCATTTCTTGTCTGGATTCATAGTGGGATTTCATAATTTTTAAACATGTGCCATAACAATATTATGCTGTTGATAAAAATAAAATACAGCAAATAATTTTCATTTATAGATGACTTATTTTAAAATCATATACACACAATTTATAGGAAAAAATGTGCTGATAAATAAATATCTACATATGGCTAAAATCTTTTATCTAGAATTAGAAAGCATTCTGATAAAATCTAATCATTCTATAACTACAAGTATCCTTCTTAAAATAACAATTTGTGTCAATTGTTAATACAGAGTTTAATATAAATAAATAAAATAATAACAAGTAATATTTCCAAGCGCTTTCAACTCTTACGAGTCCTTATCAAGGCAATGTAAAAAATTCTATTTTCTCCTAGGTGATGAATTTAACATTTCATATTATTTATATTATTTCATGTTATTTATATTGTTGTTATTATTTTATTTATTTATATTAAACTCTGTATTAACAATTGACATGAATTGTTATTTTATATTATTTTTATATTATATACAGAAGTATTGTTTATTTATTTAAGTATCCTTCTTGGAAATTGTCATAACTACAATATTTTTAATAAAACTTGCCATGTTATGTTGATTCTGTTTACAAAAATGAAGCCAATGTGGAAATAAATAGTGTTTTTAAAAAAATATCTATATGGTTTATACTTCTTACAAAAAAAAAATTGATGAAATATTTTAATGTCTTAGAAATACCATGTTGTTGGAAAATCATGACATTTACAAAATCTTATGCCAGATTATAAACAATTATATATTAGGCAGTATAATGAAAAAATTACTGACAAGCATTAATAAAAGAAAGCCAAGGATTTTGCACTAAAAGATTATAACACTTCTCTGACCAGTAAAGCAATTAGGAAAAGATCTAAAATATCTATTTTTATATAATAAATTAACAAAACATGATATTAATTTTACTGAAAGTACTTACAGATAATTATATGAATATTTGACCTCCATGAATTTCAGTTTTTACAAAAAAATATATTCATTTTTAATGTATTAGTGTTTTGTATATACATGGTATATGTAAAGCCTAAGTTCAAATGCAGGTGAAAATAAATTGATAAAAGAGTACTATGACCACTATGCAAATGTAGATTTGAATGTATCAATTTATTTAAATAAATAATATTTATTTATGAATAAATAATATGACTTTGATATAATTTCAAATGTTTTTATTATTATATAACAACTGAAATTGTTTTAGTATCTTAAAAATCCAACATCATACTTCAAAATATTATAATCCAAATATTTATTTTAAATATAAACGTATTAAATAATTCTGAATTTACTTTTAAATAGTCTATATTAATATTTAACAAATTGAAACTTTCTGTATACATAAAAAGAATGAATTATAAAATTATGTTAATATGCTTTTTTTCCCACTATTTTTGATAGAAAAGAATTACAGGTGGGTTATTTATAATGTTGTCCAAAATATTTCTTAATAAACATTCTCAAACTTTTCTGTATCATTACTTTTAATTATATTTAAAATAGTATTTAAAATTAATATTCATGCTGAAAACAAAAATGAATGTAAATCTTAATTTGTTAAAATTTTATTTTTAAAAAAAAAAAATAAAAAATTTGCTTGATAATATAAAAACTTGGATACATATTATATTTATTCACAATTAAATATTTAGCCAAAATTAAATTATAATCCATTATCAATGGTTTCATTGCCTATGCAGACTTTTCAAGTGCAAAGAAACATAAAATAAATATTTACTATCCTACCTCTCCATAATTTCAAACCCCATTCCAATTTTTTTTATATCAAAAGAATTCTTAAATAAGTAAATAGTTTTAAAAATATAAATTTTTAATAAAATAATGTTTTTAATTATGCTTTTTATGTTATTCCTTTTTAATAAGTCAACTTAACTTATTCAAACATAATGCAGCATTAGATAGATAGATAGATAGATAGATAGATAGATAGATAGATAGATAGATAGATAGATAGATAGATAGATAGATAGATAGATAGATAGATAGATAGATAGATAGATAGATAGATAGATAGATAGATAGATAGATAGATAGATAGATAGATAGATAGATAGATAGATAGATAGATAGATAGATAGATAGATAGATAGATAGATAGATAGATAGATAGATAGATAGATAGATAGATAGATAGATAGATAGATAGATAGATAGATAGATAGATAGATAGATAGATAGATAGATAGATAGATAGATAGATAGATAGATAGATAGATAGATAGATAGATAGATAGATTTTTTTTTCAAAAGAATAAAATAAAATAAAAATTATTTACTTTTAATAAATATTTATGATTCTAAAACTGTCAAATTATTTAGAAATTATTTTGGTATTAAAAGTAATTAGAATATAAGTTAAAATTTTGGAGAAGTAGGATAGTACTCTTTTATTTTGTGTTGCACCATTTTGATCTTGAGAAGTCTGTTTTGGTAGAGAAGTCATTGATAATGGATTTATAATTCAATTTTAGATAGTAATTTAATTGTCAATTGGTGTATATGTGGTAATGCAAATATTTTTATCACATATAAATATAGTCAATTACTGAATTTCTTGTATTTATATAATAAATAAGTATTTTCTTATGAATATGTGTAAACCCTCAAATAAATATTACTAAATGAAGTTTAAATAAGATTTCATAAAACTCTCCATACAGTATTTCTATTCAGTGCAAACCAGAGTAATCAATGGATGCCAGAAGGCTTGTGCATAAAATCCCCATCTAGTGCCTGCACTGAGTGGCAATACTGTATGGAGAGTTTTTCCTGTTTGAATAAGTTATAAGCAAGCATAAGAAATGGTGATCATGTGATGTTTATACACTTAAGTACTATTAATCTGGAGGTTTGTAATGATGGAATTTTACTAGTAATTATATACTGGATTATTTTCAGCATCTAATATTAAATATTGAATGTCTAGAAAAATGTAAACTTTATTTAAACTTTCAACTGTTAGCAATGTCACACAAGTTAGTATATAACATAATGTTTGAGTGATATTATTCTCCTCTCTTTTTCTGGTGTTGTTGGACTGACACCTGACAGTACTAACATCAGAATTAAAACAGAAACTTTATATTAATAGTTGATAAATATTGTCAGTGAAACAATTGAAAGTACTTTTGGTAAAGAATATATTATTTAATTTTGAATACTGTGTTAAATATATTTGTTTGAATTATTAATATATATATATATATATATATATATATATATATATATTCATAATATATATATATATATATATATATATATATATAACTATTCAAAACAATACAATAATTAATACAGTAACAATATTTTAAACAAATATATACCAATTTAATTGGAATACAGACATTGATTAATAATTTATATATATATATATATATGTGTGTGTGTGTGTGTGTGTGTGTTTAAAATAAAAAATTGTAATTTAAGATTAAGCTTCAATGTTTGTAAAATCTTAATTTTTATAAGAGTAAATAATTTCATTTGAAATTTATAATCTTATATAAAATAATTTTGTAAAATGAGAATTTGTAATGATTAAAGATGTGATTTGAAAGAAAAATCTAAAAATTTTATTCATTTATTGGTTATTAGAAAATTTTGTTAATCTGATAATCAGCTTATAAAAATAAATTAAAGTAGATAATAAAACTTGTTTATGGATATTTTAAAAATATATACTTAGTTAATCAGTGGAATTGTAAATCAAATAGCAATGTGGAACTGTTGAACAAAAATATTTGTTTGAACTTAGTGTTGTATCATAAGATAAGATAGTACATATGGACTGTTTTTTATATATTAAAATTAGTTTAATGTTCAATCATTTAGTAGCTACTTACTAAATTGACATAGTCTGTGTTCATTAATAAAGTTAGTGGCAAAAAAATTTTCAACCTACAATGTAATACGTAGCTGCCATGAAACAAGAAAAGCCTGTAAAAGCTGAAGTTGTTTTAATTTTTTTTTTCTCAGTGATGAGATGTTTATTCATAAAAAAAAAAAAAACAGATACAGTGAAACAAATGAAATTTCAGGAACAAAATGATAAGAAGGGAAGGATACATGTAAAAAAGAAATGGAAAATGGAGAGGGCATATATAACTTTACTACATAACTGAAAACTCTGAAATATGTGGATAGACAAGTAACTTATACATCTGTATCTGATTCTATTGATATATAAGCTGACAGAGATATTAAAGTATTGTCTCCAGATTTTCAAACTATCTTACTTTTTTGTGGTTAATAAAATAAAATACCTTGTTTAAAAATCGTCATGTGAAGTAGTGTTAGATTAATAGAATTGTACCTCTCAAAGAGAGAAATAATCTTAAAGCAAGAATTTAAAAACATCCCAATGAAAGGAAAATGCTTATCAGAAGGCAAAAGTAGAAAGAACTAAACCTTTAGAAACTTTCTACTATGTATGCACAAGTGTTGAAATAAACCTGCAAATATATACAAATGTCTAAAATTGAAACTAAAATTCAAATCTAGGCAAGGACTTTCATTTCAATCAACTTTTAGTTTTTGTTTATTATTAATTTTGGTTATTTTTAAAAATATGTTTTTATTCTATTATGTATTTATACAATATTACATAATTTTATGACTATTTGAAATATTATAATACTATTTTCACCTCTTAATACTTGTTCTTATTTAGTGAGGTCAAAAACTTGCATCCCAGAAGAAAATGGAGAGTATATACTGCCATTTACCTGAATATAATAATTTTTCTATGTAAATATTTTTAAGTTAACATATGTCAAATTGGAAACGTGTTAGTTCCAAAATTAGTATTTTAAAGGTGAATATTGAGCTTTTTTATTCTCAATTTTATGCCCTAATTATGATATATAATATCAGATGATAGACATTAATTTCTGTAGTCTATAAATTATGTAAAATGATGATAAGGTTGAGGTAGATTAATTATAGAATGATTATGAACCTATAATGAAGGTTATAGATGGTACTCATCAATAATAAATTCAAGTTATTATCATTGCTTTACCCTAAGGCTCACTGACAAAAAGAAGATTTAATAATTAAGTTTTTCTGAGATATGTAATAGGGGAATGATATATTTTTTATTTGAGCATACTATGTTTCAGTTAAGATCAACTATAAAATGTTTTTTCTTCAGTGATCATTTTAATTTATGTAACCTATGTCATTTAATTAACTCATCATGATAGTTTATTGAATTGATTGGATAAAAGTCAATGAGATATATATCATAGTTCAATTCTATTACATTTTAAATATAGTAGAATTATTTATTTATTTCTCTTTAATATCTATCTCTTATTTATTTACAGTTATAATATATATATATATAACCCTTCATTGACGTGAGCCAATTAGCTCGAACCCATAATCTGGAGGTGGAGACAATGAAAGAGATATTGAATTCTATCTCTCTCGGCATTTGTGTAAACAAAGCTTGTTAGGAGCTATTAGTAAAGCTCCATCTAGTGATCATAAAATGCAAGCTAAAAGCAAGTTACGAAATTTATAACTTGTTTTGTTTATCATATATATATATGTATTAAATACTGCCTAATGCTATACTAGTAATTATGAATAATATCAAAATTTATATAACATTACAATACTAGTCAAAAACAAAATTTTACTAAAATTCTTTTACAACCATAGTTTCATCTATTAACAAATAGGTCTTTTCAAGTAAAATTCAACTAAATATATATATATAAGAAAATAGTCTTTCCATTATTCATTTCAAAAAACAACTTCTTTTAATATCAAAGGATGTCTTCATGATAGTGATGGCCTCAGATTCAAAATTTTTTATCATCAAAGTCAATTGAAAAGAAGAGTAAAAGAAACATTGATGATAAAAGTTTTGAATCTGAGGCCAACAATCATATAAAGACATCCTTTAATATTAAAGGAAGATTGTTTCTGAAATTAATGGTGGAAATGTTATTTTGTTTTGCATATGCATGTATATGCACTTGCAATGAATGTTCATCTTTTACATTAAAAGTGAATCAAAACCAAAGTAGTATGCTGAATGTGATTAAAGAGCCAACATGTGCATGAAGGCTTAATGTTTGATATCTCTAACTCAGCTGAAGAATGAATGTCATTAGAAAAATTCATGCATAGTGAGAGAATTTCTGCACTTTTGGTTGTTTTCAAAATGGTGGAGTTGAGATTGAAATGCACTTCTAAAAACAAGCAAAAAATGATATTTATATGTAAAAGGCAGAAGTATTTGCTAAAAATTACCATAAAGTAATTGATAATTTTTTTAAAAATCCGAAAAGCAATTGATAACTGAGAGCACTATTATTCTAAAGAAAATAACTTCAACAATTTATAATTAAATAAAATTGAAATAAATTGAGATACTGCCAAATCTCACTGCACTTGTTAAAATACCTATCCAAAAGCCAATCAGATGTCATAATAGCCATCTAAACTACAATCAAACCCAAACACACAACAAAGATTTTACAAGAAAAGGGTGGCCACCCTTCTCTCAACTTTTCTTTCTATATATCTAAGCCAGTCATAAGTATTTAGGTTTGAAAGCTTGAAACTTTAAATATCTTTACAAATAACTCACTGAGTCTAAATCATAAACATACAATGAAAAATCCTATGATTTACTACGTAGTAGTTTTTAGAATACATAACAAGCAGTAAAGTATGTAAATAATATTTTAATTTGTAAAGCGCAGATAGTTGAAAACTGAAATAAATTGAGATACTGCCAAATCTCACTGCACTTGTTAAAATACCTATCCAAAAGTCAATCAGATGTCATAATAGCCATCTAAACTATAATCAAACCCAAACACACAACAAAGATTTTACAAGAAAAGGGCAGCCACCCTTCTCTCAACTTTTCTTTCTATATATATTTAAGCTAGTCATAAGAATTTAGGTTTGAAAGCTTGAAGCTTTAAATATCTTCACAAATAACTCACTGAGTCTAAATCATAAACATACAACGTGAAATCCTATGATTTACTATGTAGTAGTTTTTAGAATACATAACAAGCAGTAAAGTATGTAAATAATATTTTAATTTGCAAAGCACATTTGCATTTGTATATCTTTAAATTATAATCGAATTCTGCTCATAAATTTCACACAAATATAAATATATAATATCAAATCACCTCAAACATTAAAATATTTTCAGCTATGCCCTCTGTGAATAAACATATCTTTTGAATTAGCTGTTTTGAGATGTTTCTAATACTTTATTCACAGAGGACATATATAAAAATTTCTTAGAGTTTGAGATGATTTGATAATTGATATTTATTTCAGATAGTGGTATGTGCTGGAAATATTTTTGTATACATATACACACATATACTGGATTTAAATGAATTCAGTTTCTCAAATCCAGATAATTTCTGACATATATAGAGCACAAAACTTTAATTCAATTATCAGTTCTCTATGTCTCATGCTGTGCAAAAATCTCTTGTGAAATTTTGTAATTATTATTTTTATTAGATAAATAATTAAATGTATGCATGATGGTTAATGGAAAACATGTATCAGAAAGAAAAATTCTGACATACATAAAATATAAAGTCATAGAGTAAATTGCATATTTAATTAATAAATTATCTGTACTTTAATACATAATTATTGGCAGCAGTTCATGATAAACTTGTATAGGATAAAGATAAATTATCAGTTTAAAAGCCATGTGTATACATGACTGATAATGATTGCAGTACATTAAAGTTATGATTTTCTTTATTATCAATGCATCATCACTTATTTGTTTATTACAGATTGTTTTGATATGTTTACATTTTTAATAAGAGTAGCTTATTTGAAATATCTAAATATCCATTCACTATCTATATTGTACAATCTACATGGGAAAACTTTAAGATTGCTATTTGAAAAAGCATGTTTTTTTTTAAAAGTTTTTAGATACCTGTAAATCAATCCAAGTCTCATTCAAAATTACATCCCCATTCAAAAGGTTTTGAAGATAATGTGTTAAGCATTGTATTACAAATTCTTCAAAAAATTAAAGGTAAATAATGCCCTTGATTGAAAGTTGCAATTGTTCACCATAACATTATGAATCATAAGTGTCAGTCAATGAAATAATTACTCAATAAATCACTCTAATATTTAATATGGTAATTTTAGTGTGAAAAGCATTAAAATATTTGGAAGATAATAAAAAAATAGTTAAAATTCAGTTATTATTTGATTAAAAAAGTTAATATAATATGAAAAAATATTTTGTAAAAAATGTATTGACATAAATAAATAAATGAATATATTCTTTGTGTGTATATATATATAGGTGTGAGCATGCACGCACGCACATGCATACATATATAGTGCCCATTTACATTTGTAAATATACTTTTATAGAAAAAAATAATAATTGAAAATAATGAATAATTTTTGTTTTATTGTTTGTTGTTTGATTGAAAAGAATTTTTATATGTTTTTAAAATGGTCCCATTTTCAAAAGAAAAAAAGAAAGTAAATATTATTTTTTGCTTTATAGTAAAATGTTATTATTAGGGTTTGATTTTTATAAAGAAATAGCTCTGCAGATTAAATGAATTATTATTTAAAAGAATAATAATAATAATAATAATAATAATAATAATAGTAATAATAGTAATAATAATAATAATAATAATAATAATAATAATAATAATAATAATAATAATAATAATAATAATAATAATAATGTGTTGTATGATATTATATACAAGATTAATTTCTTGGCTTGTCACATTATCATTTTCTAAAATTACACTCTTTAACTTCATTAAATAATTGTTTAAAAGAATAATAGTATCTGAAATTACTTTTTGTTGATGACTTTATTCTTTTAATAGTCTGTTCTATAAAGTAGCTGCATGTGGGACTGATTTTATCATAGAGTTGTGCCTTGAAGGATTTGTAGATTTCCCTAATAAAGTTACCTATAAGAACAGATTAAGTTTATATATAAATATTTTCATCTGTTCACAATCACAGTTTCTAGGATTTTTGTGATTTCTAGCTAGTTTCAGACAATAGCAGTGATTACAATATATAAGTGTGTGTTTCTGTGTGTGTAGATATCCAGAAAATTCTCTGAATGATGCAAAGGTAAAGATCACCTTTAAACTCACACACTTCACTTTATTTTATAGATTTGAAATTAGTTTACAAATGGCCAGTACATTCATAGTATCAGATGGCCAGGTGTTGATGATTATCAACATAATATCAGGATTTCAGCATTTTTATGTTTACTTTATAGATATTGTAGCACTTAAATTATATAAATGCATATAAAATATTGATCTTGTTTTATATTGTGCCCTAAGTTTGGCATTGGCTAGAAGTTGATTAGCCTCAGAGTTTATTGTTACTTTTGAAGACCACTCACAAGAGTTGATTGTTGATTATGATTGATTAATGTGGATGATGCTGTATTTTTAACTTATATATCACTTATAATAGCTTCCAATGTAGTTTTGTACTCATACTCAATGACAATCATTAATTGTAAGGTTTTGGGATAATGATTTCCATCTCCACTATTATATATCTACATTCATAATATCACAATATATTGCCCAAAAGCAATAATAATGTTAATAAACAGCCACTTATAAATGAGTATGGGTAACTTATTACATTTAGATAAGGTTAATAAGTCTCATAGTAAATGATAATGTGTTTATGCCATATCCATAACCTGGAATTTTTTTACATCATAAGTAAGCTTAGGATTTTTCTTTCATATAGCTGGCCAGTAACCAATGGCTATTTATTCAATATAATCAGTGAATGGATTTTAATTATTATTAGATTAAAGGGTAAAGATCACAGGTTAATCTTAATAAGTCAAATGAGCACTGATGTATTGTATATAAAAGCAACAACCAATTTTGTAATATAATGTGAATATCAATATTCTTTATCATGCTTCAACAGGTATCTAACTATTTGTTTACTAAATATACTTAGATGGATTGTATTTATTTTTCAAGTGGGCATGCTATCAATAATTTACTATTACCCACAAATCATACATAAACCAAAAAACAGTTTTCTATATTATTGCTATCTGTTTATAACATTGAATAATCAGTGAATTTTCCAGATTGATCTTCGGATTTTCACTTTGAAATTTAGGACTTGGGATTTAAAGATGGATATAAATGCAATTATCCATCTAACATCAATCTTTAATTCTATTCTTACTATTTGAACTAAAAGTCTAAGACTCAAATACCTAAGGGTTATGACTCTATGTTTATCTTCTTTAACAGTTAAATAGATATGACTTTTGATTAATAACTGCATATTTTAGTAATCTCAGATCTTTTTTAATTGTAGACATCTTTTATTTTGGAATATGAATATTATTAATAATAATAAAGTTAATTTAATAACAATAAAATAGAAAATCAAAAAATCATTCTGAGAATAAATAAATAAATGCGTGACTAGTAGAAAACTTCTCTTTCGTTGCATATAGAGGATTGGCTATCTTAATATATATCTGAGCACTTATAGCATATATGTGTAAGATGGTAATCTGGATCAACTGATGATTGCTGGTTTAGCATGAAATACGTATATTAGTAATTATTTATCTTTTCAACATATATGTGTTCAAGTGTATCAGTGTTATGAGATAGGGTGGAGAGTGGTGGGTCGTGTGAAAGTCTGTGGTCATATACCCTATATATTACATATATAAACCCAGGTACATAATAAGCCTGTGTGTTTTAGTTATTACATATAGTGTAAACTAAAGCAAATAATTTGTTATACCAGGATATATTAAAAAATCTGTAACTCATTTAAATTTGACATTAAAAAATTATTTCTATAAGACAAATACAGGCAATCTGTAAGATTAATTAACCTACAACTGATTTTTTGCAGAAACTGTCAAATTTGCTTAAATGTATGTAAATCTCATTTGAACATTTTTAATATGTAAAATGTAAATAATTCTCTTAGGGTTTTATTCATATGATAAACTTTTTCTAATAAGAATTTGTTTTAAATGTAAATAAACATTATTTTGATTAAAAATAAATTTTAATTCAAATAAATGTTATACAACCATCATCATCATCATTATTTTCGAACATTATTGATCTATTACCGAATGAAGGTCTCTCCAAGTTTTATACACTTTTTGAAATCTCTAATCTCTCTTCTTCACAATACTCCAGCACACTTTTTTATTTTATCAATACATCTCACCTGTGGTTTATTTTTACAATCTTTTGGAAAGTTTAAGATTTAAAGTCATGTCTTCTAAAAATATGTCCAGCCCAACTCCACTTAAATCTCTTAATTTTTTCAATGGTGTCAATAATATCCGTTGTTATCTCACCCATGTATTTCATTTTTGACCTCTTGTTGTTACTCCTAACCTACATCTTTCCATAGATAGTTGAAGTGTAGGAAATTTGTATATTGCCCTTTTGTTAAGTGTCCAAGTCTCAGATCATAAGTAAGAACTGTTAAAACACATTTATAAAAAACCTTCCTTTCAAACACATAGGCATATTTTTTTAATATTAAGTTGTTTCTACACATAACACTCCAACCAAGTTTACTTTTATGATTAATTTCATCTATTATGTTTCCATCAGCAGTAATAATCTGACCAAGGTAATTGTAGTTGTAAACTTCTTCTAACTCATCATTATCAGTCTTTATATTTTTCTTTTGAAAATAATTCTTTGCACATTATTTAGTCTTTTTAACATTTACCTTTAGTCTTATTTTCTAACTTACATCTGATAACTCTTACAACATTCTCTGAACCTCTGAATCATTATTTGCAAAACAATTACATTATCGGCAAAATCTAAATGACTTAAATAATCTCCATTTACTTTTATTTTCTTAGCTTCCCATTTTAATCCACAAAATACTTCTTGTAATACTACTATAAAAAGTTTTGGAGATATGAACTAACCCTATCATACACTCCTCTCAATGATAATCTTCCTAATACCATTTTATAATCTAGTCACTGCTATTGCATTTTTATTAATATTCTTCAGAATACAACAACATCCTGGATCTATATCTTGATGATCTAATGTTTTAATCACCGAAGAAATACTTTTAGAATCAAATGCCTTGTCATAATATACAAATTTAAAGCATAATGTCAATTCCTATTCATTGGTCCTTTTTATAACTTTTCTCAATACTTGGACATGATACACTATACTAAATATATTTTTAAATCCAGATTGCTCTTTTGTTGCTAAAATCCAAGGCTTGCTGTAGATGAATTGTAATTATCTTGGTAAAAAAATTATATAGACATAATAAAAGACTGATCGATCTGTAATATCTAGTATCTTCTTTAT
The DNA here is from genome assembly GCA_028023455.1 of Epiperipatus broadwayi. NCBI lineage: Eukaryota > Metazoa > Onychophora > Udeonychophora > Euonychophora > Peripatidae > Epiperipatus > Epiperipatus broadwayi. The sequence goes on along the minus strand of JAQFVV010012393.1, from coordinate 24,483,586 downwards.
CATCTTTTTAAAATATTAACATTATTACTGTATTCTTCAATCATCTGGTTTATCTTTATCATTTAGACATTTGGTATATAACTTTGTCACAAAATTTTCAATTTCTTCATTTACTTTTTTAAGATATATACAGGGGGACTCATAAGTAACCCAAATTTTGTGATAAAAAATCGCATATTTATTTTTAGGTATTGCAAATTGAATCACTTTATAAAGTATAGCTTATTTAATGCAATGCACCAATCTAAATCAGTTTATCACTTTTCTAAGTAGTCCAAAAACACTTGCAAAGTAATGTTTCTGTCATTTTTTCCTGCCCAGTTCTAGTTGCAAGTCCCCCTCCCCCCAAAAAAAAAAAATTGGGACCTTTTTCCACTCAAGAGATTTTAAAAAAACCCACATGAAGTGAGGTCAAGTAAATATGCCTGATAGATAAGCTGAGTCATGCTGAATTTAATTAAAAACTGTTTCACACTCAAGGCTTTGACAGATGACATTGTTGGTGTAGTGTTTGCATTTTTTTCTTTGCACAAAATGGGGTGTTTACATTTTACTGCATCACATAATGTTTAGAACTTGCAGATAAAATATCTGACCATTATGAACTAAATCTGAGAGATAAATGTCATTTGAATAAAAAAAATTCAGCATTAATTTAACATTTTAGCCGTTATAAAAAAAAATTAACATATATGCAAAACACACTTTAGAAAAAATGCTCTATGTGTACCAACATTTCACAATGGTGTTATTTGGTAAATTAATGCAGAAGTATTTCTGCAAAAAATATGTAACAGCAAAAGTATCTACTACAAAACATACCAGAGAATGATTCTGGTTATTTTGGGGATTCCCCTCATAGATTATAATTTTATTATTACCTGGAACTTTTTTCTATATTTAATTGCATATCTCATTTCTTTATTTAAAATTCTGGGCAATTTTGAATATATAGTAGTTGTAAAAAAGACATTTTCTTGTTTTTTATTGCTATATAATTCTTGATAAAACTCTTTCCAAATTTCATGATGTCATCTCTCTTTTTAGTAATAGTTATATCTTTTTTATATTGCAGAAATAAGTTTCCAACTAATATTAAGATGATAATTTACACTTTTGGGATTTTGTTCTCTTTTATAAATTTTCTTGCTTATTCACAATAATATTTTTTTATATCATTATTAACCTTTTTGTGCCATTTTACAAAATTCAGATGTTTAATACTTTTTAATCCATCATTTTTATATATTTTCATATTCTTTCCTTTCTTTATAAATTGTCATCTCAGAATTTTATTGATCAATTGCTTGTGTTTTGTAGTAGCTATCTTTGTTGCAATTTTAAAAAGTATATCAATTACCTTCCTATTGAGTTCATTCAAATCTGAACCATGTTCAAAATCTGTTAAAATTTAAAAACGATTTGTAAGTTCTAATTTTATTTCATTCAAATCTTTCTGAAAGGTGGAAATATCAACTGTAAATACTGTTTTTTGTTTTTTTTTTAGAGATTTTTGTCTCTCTACATTTGCATTAACATGTATCTTAGTTTTCATTAATCCATGATCATTTCCTATGTTAAATTTATAAAAACATTTCAAGCTTAAAATTCATTTTCTGTAGTCAAAATATAATCTAATTCTGCTGTACATTCATTTGTATGCTTCCATGTCCCATTTCCATTTAGCAATTTTCTTAAAGAATTAATAATATAAAATCTTTATTTTTTTCCAAACTTCACAACTTTATGTCCTCTCTCATTTCTATCATCATAACCAAATTTACACATAGCACTTTCATCTTTCAAGTGTTTACCAGTTCTAGCTTTAATGTCTCCCATGACAATTCTAAAATATTTGGTTTGATCAAAGGCCTTTTGTACATCTGTAGAAAACTCCTCTGCTTCTTCATCATAATAAGAACTTGTTGAGATATAAACCTGAATTATATGCACTTGGTATCTACCATTGAGTTAATTAATCTGCCCACTCTGTCTGATAAACCATCAATCTTATAATATTGTTCTTTAATTTTTTGTTTATAATGAATACTACTACACTTGTGGTTCCAATGTTTATATTTTATAGAACAATACATGTCATCAATTGTCTCTTTATTTTTTCTTTTAATTTCACAAAGTCCAATAATGTCCCATTTATTATTTGCATTTTGAAAATATCTAAATATATAATCAGCATCAAATATCAGCCTGAGTCCACAAACAGGTGACTTTTAGCACTCTCTATCTTTGGCTACCAGCCACAGATTTTGCTAGCAACTTTATCATCTCTTGTGAATAAGGGTCATGATTTAGTTTTGTCTGTCATGATTGTAAATACATATTATAAAAAGTTCATTTACATACAGTTAAGAGCTATCAAACAACAGATAAAAAATCCCATGGGTATTCTTGATTTTAAATACAGAGGTAAATAGCAAATAAATTTAATACACTGTCTGATGCGTATTGTTGCACAGCCCATCCATGTTTATATACTATATGAATAATTATATAGTAATAACAGTTGCAATAATAAGAAAGTTTGAATTGGGCATTAGGAATTTATCCTGCTCAGTTTTTTAAAGGTTCAAAGAGAAATCAAAATACAGCAAATTCCTTTCTGCAGTTAAATAAATGTTCTTTGAATGACTCATACCAGAGGAAAAGCATCTTCAAAAATCTTATAAAAGAACAATTAAAAAAATTATAAGATTGACTAATTACAAGATGATGAAAGTTTGATCTTTTATATATCTCTTCCTTTTCATTATCTTTATTATTATTTTATTTTTGTCAATATAAATATATATTTAAATGATAATAAAATATTAATAAAACATTATATCATTTTTATTAATTTTTCATCTTAAAAATTTTCATATAATTAAATCAAATTTGCTTAATAATGTTTTATCAGGGATGGAGAAAAGGGTGAGCAAAAAAAAAATGTGAGAGGAATTTCATTTTTTTGTGTATTTGTGAACATACTACCAGTTTTGAAAGGTGTTACTTTATCATTTGAAAGTGCTTGTTTATCATCTTCTTTAGAACCTTCATTTGTGCTTAAAGCTATTACTACAGATCAAGGCTCAACTCACTCTCCAACTAGATTTAGAAACAGAAGATTTATTATTAAAAGAAAGTATTAAACAAGAAACTATTGTTAATATTCATTAAATGTAAATTATATATTAATTTTTATTTATCATTTTTATTATTCTCAACATTATTACTTTTTAATCTTTATTAATTTACTGCAGGATAAATATTTCTTTGATTTCAATACAGATAGAACCTCTTCTTTATATCACTCCAGAAAATACCATTATCACATCTAATAAGCATATATGTGGTCTATTTCTTTTACTATCTTGAGTCATCCAGTTTGTAATATCATATATCCACCTACTGTTCCTCTATTAAGATTCTGACTCATCTCCATTTTTGTCTCTCAGTATTCTCAATAATGCCACTGATATCTGATTGCTTACTAATCTGTGTATGTTAATTTCAATACCTTTTTGTAATCCCAATAAATCTGACCAAGACTTTGCTGCATGGTCTCATTTTTGCAATGTTCTTCTATTAAATGTCCAAGTCTCAAATTCATATATAAGCATTAATAAAATTCATTTCTTATAGGCTTTCTTTCAATAATATAGGCATATTTACCTTGAATTTAATTCTATGATTAATTCAATTTACTTTGTTTTCATCTACATTAACAATTTGATCCTGAGATATGTTTTTTTCTACTTCATTAATATCAATATTTATTTTCTACTTTTTTAAATAACCATTAAATAGTATATTAATTTTGTAGCATTTGTTTTTAATTCTACTTTTTTGAATTATCTGATAACACTTGTAAGTTTGCTGATAGTTTAAAACATTATTTGCAAAAACAAAGGATTTAGATTCTCAAGTAATTTCAATTTATTTTTATTTCATTTGTTTTCCATTTTATTTCGTAAAATACTTGTTGTAAAATTTATATAAAATATTTTAGAAAGAATGAATCATCTTGCTGCACCCCCGTATCCATGTTAATCTTTTTAGTGACACCATGTAGGAAAAACATTAATTGTATTTGGATAAATATTTTTTTTTAGAATAGCTATATATTCGCTCTTTAGCTTGATAATTAAATCACTAACATCCGCTATAATAAAGATTGATTCTATGTGCGCGTGTTTTAAAAGTTCATTTTATTAAGTTCTAGTACTCAACCGTATTACCATATTGGTTAAGTATCTCAAACTACTTTTGAGTAAAATACTTAGCGTAGAAACATACACGCATTTCAAATATAACGTAACTCATTTTTTCCCCTCAAGATTTGATAGGGATATAAATTATGTTTTCAACTTTCAAATATCAGTTATTTCAAACATATGATCTCATTATTTTTCTTAACTAGACAAGATCTGTCATCAAACTAATTTGCAGTAACTATTTCATGGCTGTTAACAATCATACTTGAAAAGAAATTTGGAAATGATTCAAATTTCCACCTGAGCTAGCTTAATTGAAGGTGAGTAAAGATTGCCAATAAAATAAAAATGATTCCTTAAAAAATTTTATAGTATTCCTTCGTTTAAAACTAATATATTACAATTTTTAATACATACTGAGTATTGCATTAGATAATGATAGTAATGCATAAAAAGCAAATTATTTATTTCATCCTATAATCTGTTTTATAAGACATGCGTTATTTGAACAGTTTTAATTACTTGTTCATACTGAGACATTTTTTTTAAATTTTTAGCTCTTAAATCTTCTATTTTTATCACTGAGCTAATTGCTCAGTGTACGAACTTATAAAAATATAATAGTAATTAAAAATTATTGTCAGAGAACCTACTGCAGCATAAAATAATTTTACACATATATTTTCCTCTATAATGATCAAACGAACTTTTTTGCAGCTTTTAGTATTAAAGTAGAGTTTTTTTTTTTAATTATTAGATTGGGTAAGAGTCATTCTAGTAACTAAGGGTTTTACTTTCTGCGGTTTGGTGCAGTGGTAAAGTGGAACTCAAGTTCCGTGAATCGCATCTCCAACTTAGTCTCAGATAGAGCAATAAACTATTTTATCATTATTAGGAGTCTTTGTTGCACTAATAGAGTGAAAACTGTGGAGATGAAAGTCTGTAAATCATAAATCCAAGCTCTGTCACTTCATGTGCTCGAACTTTTTATAAACTCCCGAACAATAAACGATTGAATTATCATTATGGAGAGTGGTGGGTCATGTGAAAGTCTGTGCTCATACCCTGTCTATTATTATTATTATTATTATTATTATTATTATTATTATTATTATTATTATTATTATTATTATTATTATTATTATTATTATTATTATTATTATTATTATTATTATTATTATTATTATTATTATTATTATTATTATTATTATTATTATTATTATTATTATTATTATTATTATTATTATTATTATTATTATTATTATTATTATTATTATTATTATTATTATTATTATTATTATTATTATTATTATTATTATTATTATTATTATTATTATTATTATTATTATTATTATTACTACAAATGAGTTTCCTTACTAATATCTCAGCTGTAAATTGTTCATATGAAACTGAAATGGCCACTCTTATAAAAAAAGGAACTGATGTTTAAAATCTGGCAAAAAATACAGTGTTCTGAAAAATATTAAGGATTATTTCTTTAGCAATAAATTTGCTTTAGTGCAATTAAATATATGTTAAAGAAAAAATTGCATTTTAGAAATAGACTTATTTAACATGAGGAAAATAGAACTTGAATTTTTCCTCTTAGATAAACAATACTTTATTATAAACATTTTCCGCAACTCTTTTATAATATTCTAATATATAAGATTTCAAAATTAAATTTGAGTAAAATTAAACATTTTTAAGTAAAAAACATAGCATTTGTAGTAACAAAAAAACAACTATTAATAATTATTTATTTAACAGTAAATTTGCTGTCATTCATAAAATTTAGCACAATATATGTTAAATAGTAATAATAACAAAGTAATAAAATCGTAATCAATGTTGTATACTTTTTATTTGTCTTTTGAAAAAATGATGGAATTTAATCAGAGCAGAAAAAACAGGAAACAGAGCCCCATAGTTTAAAAATATAATAATCTTATTATTTAAATTTTGCATCTGTCTATCTATCATTTGCATTGATATTATATTATACAATGTTAAATCTAAATAATAATAAAAATAATGAAATGGTTATTGCAACGGTTATACAAAATTTAAGCACCAAAATGATAAGATTAGGCTTTAAGTCTCTACATCACTACTCTACAAGTGGGATAACCTGCATAGTCAGTACATATTGTAACTATTATATTGGCAATGCCAAAGTTACATCGAGATACTTTTGAAAACCAAGGTGTGCATGCTCATTTAGCATATATATAAATATACACATGCATTCATGTAGGATTGAAATAAAGAAGAGAGAAATGAAATTACTCAGCTACAAAAAACAAAATCAGCCTGTTGCATCTAAACATAACTCAGAAATCTCATCCATCCCTGAGACCTTTAAAGACTTAACATACACCCATTCATCCAAAATTCACCTCACATATAGATCCTCCTATCAATCCATCTGCGTAACCAAGCCTATCAATATTGCTCCTTACCAAAGACTCTTCTTTTCCTGGACTACACATCCTTTCCATACCCCCTTCCATTTCATATGTATTCCCTTTCTCTTCATCATATTGTACTTGAACTTCATTTTACCATGTAATTATCTGCTTGTAAACCTTTTTAACTGCTGTGTATTTTGTCTTTTTGATGAATAAAAGCTTTCATCACTAAGAAGGAAAAAAAAGAGAGAAATGAAATTTGCATAAAGTGATATATTTAGTTAATTTTCCCTTTGTTTTAAAACAAATTCATTATGGAAATGACTCCAAACTTTATAAAGACAGAAAAAACTTTTTATACTTACATGAGGTCGAAAATAGTGAAATGAGAGTTTTTTCTCTCTTTCCCCCTGATTTTTTCTAGAAGTTGAAGAAAAAATAAAACTAATTTTTTATCAAGTTAAAACTATACAAGAAGTGTAAATTTGTAACTACTTTAATTTAGTAAAAGTGATAAAAATACTTTTTATATTTGAATTCCTACATAATATGGAGTGCTAGACTAAAGCAAATAGCTCATTAATTCTTGTTCTCAGTATAATGCCCAATATCTTTCTTATCAACTATTTAAAGTTGTTAAAACTTTATAGATAAGTTGCTGATAATGTTACGCTATGCAAAAATAAAATACTGATACTAAGCATCATTGTACTTATTGTAATAATGTTCAAAACTAAATGAGTTTATAAGTAATCATTAAAAACAGTCAACACTTAGACAATACCAATATCAGTAAACAATCACCAATCGCAACTTGTCATCAAGGCAACCTCCTTTTGACAATAAAGGTGGAATCCCACATTTATTTATGTTGCCTTGACAACAGATGACTTTGTTGATCTTTAGTGATATTGGAATTTTCTAAGTGTTGACTAATTTTAATGGTTACTTATAAACCCATTTAGTCTTAAGTATTATCAGCTTATTATTTAAGCAAATTGAAATTTATAATTGCAGTTTATAATGTTATAATTGTCTATTTATTAGTCTGCATTCAAAACAGGTTACATTTACTTGTTTAAAGAGGTTCTTCTTTGTATCAATAATTTCAGTCTTTGTGTTCTGTAGTGTTAATATAAATATATTAGACCATAAATAAAGGTGATTCTACCTTTATTGTTAAAAGAAGGTTGCCTTGACAACAGGTTGAGATTGTTGATTGTTACTGATATTATGATTGAGAGTATTTAAGCAAACTGTGAGATTATTTTAGACTTCTCCCTTCAAATAAAAAAAAAACCAAATACATTTACTAATAGTCACTGGGTTTCTTATTGATTTGAATGAAAGAAAACTACTCAAAAAATATTAATATTTATTTAGACAATCTCAACTATCTAAAAGTATTTCAAACTTTCATTTAAGTTTGAAATCCATATCAGTTGCAGAGGAGGTCTTTTGTCATTCAAACAGGTAATAATTGGCTAGTTTTTTTTCTTTTCTTATAATTATGCCAATTTTCTATTGCACTTACTAAACTTTTTTTGGCTAATTTATTATGCAAAATTATTTAAAGTTATTTTTAACTTTTTTTTTTTTTGCAAGAGAACATTTAAAAGAGAAAAAAAATGCTTTAGTAATAATGAAAAAGTTTGAATAAATTTTTAATTAAACTGTTTTAACGAGATAAAAGGGGATTATTTATGATAAATAAACTTAATGGCATAATATTTTAATTAATTACCTAACGGCTTTGTTTTGAAGGATGTAATCCACTTTACAGAACAGATTCAATGAATTAAACTTTCATAAGGTTAATGGTTCAGATTTATTCAGTTATGAAACGCATTTATGATTGTTATAATTGTTATTACCAACCAATAAATATTTAGATTTTTTGTATTATTATTATTATTATTATTATTATTATTATTATTATTATTATTATTATTATTATTATTATTATTATTATTATTATTATTATTATTATTATTATTATTATTATTATTATTATTATTATTATTATTATTATTATTATTATTATTATTATTATTATTATTATTATTATTATTATTATTATTATTATTATTATTATTATTATTATTATTATTATTATTATTATTATTATTATTATTATTATTATTATTATTATTATTATTATTATTATTATTATTATTATTTCCAAATGCAATTTATGATTTTTAGACATTAAGAATTTTATTTGAAAATTAAAATAAAGCTATCGTTAAAATATATTTTAAAAATAGTCTAGTGTAATAAAAATTTCGAAAGATAAATGGATTCAAATTTTAATTTTGGTTTTATTGCCACTTTAATAATTGAAAATTTATATTCCATATATGTTATACATAAATACTCATATATAAGTACATTATAGGAATATTGTTACTTAGCTCATCTTAGTTAATAATAATAATCAATTGGATAGTTGTTAGGAAGATCATGAAACATTTCACTATCTGAAGTCATAAGGTAAAGCTTTAATTCAGGAATTTTTAACTGTAAAATCACCCACTCTAACATTGCACTAAAACACAAAGTGAAATTGTAATATTCTCCATTTATTTTATTTAATATTGTGATATCAATAGAATTAAATATTATTAAATAATAATTTATTAAATAAATCAACCAAAAATATTAGAAAAAAATTATTTAAGGCAGTTGCACAAAACTCTAAGAGTGTCATGACAAGATTGCAAAAACAATTAATATGTTTTTAACTTTTTATGTGATATCATAAATTCCACTATTGTAAAATCACAACTTTCATTAATTTGGAGATTGAAATAAATGAACTGTAAAAGATCTTTAAAAATATTTTATTGCGAACTTGGGCTTAGTTTTTATGGAAAGGCAAACCCTGTTTACATTATAAAAGATATTTCTAAGCCATTCTAAAAAAAGCAATGATGATTGTTTTTTATTGGAAAGATGTGGATAACAAAAGAATATATTGCAGAGCTATAATTAGAATGTTGTAGAGGTTTTTAAAAAAAAACAGTAACATAAAATATCACATAAAGAAAATAGTATAGATGGATTCCTTTGTATAGCCATCACAAAACTCATCTGCAGTCAATTATTATTTTTTAGTTTTGTCTTTTCATCTTTTCTTTTCTTGGAGTTAGAACCACTATACTTATTTTTGGCTGGCTGCTGCTGATGAGTAAACCAAATCTATTTTAATTATTGCAGGTATTTATCCCTAGTTGCTCAATCTACATACAAACGTTTATTATAATAAGCAGCCTTGTGTAAATGAATAAGGAGTGAATAAGTCATAAACAATTAAAGATGATTTTTATGGTAACTGTACAAACCAATCTGTGAAATATAAATACCTCCACATATAAGCTGTTTTTAGACTGTTTTTAACATTCATTAATTTGCAAGGCTAAGCTCCAATTTCTGTAGCAAATTATTTTTCTACATAACTTTAACACCTTTACTCTTCTCAATGAAAACAATCTTGTATATTATATTTGCAATATAAATGATGTTTGCTGTTGTCTTAAAACCCATACTTAATTTACCATAAATACTCTTTTAAAACAGGCAAAAATCAGTATACGTATTGCCACACACAGCAAGCTGGAGTAATCAATGGATGCAAGAAGGCTTGTGCATAAAATCCCATCTAGTGCCTATTCATCCAATATCTCCAGAGGCCTGTTTTAACAATAGTTATACACAAGCATAAGAGGTGGTGGTCATGTGATGTTTATTGGCTTAAATATTCTTTTAGAAAAATTTTAATCATTCGCTCATTTTTTTAACAAGTTCAACATATTAACATTCCATTGGCTGAAGAACATATTAAATCATAGAATTATTTTAATTGTGTCATGAGTGTTCTTAAAGTATAGTAAAATTATTTCTTTGTTTATAAAGTTTAAGTTAACTGTTTTTAAATAAATAATATTTAAATAATAAAATTCGAATGGCTTTATTGCATAATAAATATGAATGGCAAGATACCAGAACGCGATTTCAAAACTTTAAACTCCAGAGTCTGACAGTCTATTACGATTCCGCGAAACAAAATAAATATTATAATTAATGTATATATTGAAAACAAAAGGGTTAAAAGTGCAATTGAAAAAAGCAAAAAACGTATTATATTTTGTTAAAATTTTTGCGTATGTAAATGACTTATCTTTGTTTTTGTTTTTTTTTTTTGCATAGAATTCTTAATATATTAGACTTCATGAATATATATTTAGCATAAATTTAAGAATATTATTTTGCATTTTGAAATAAAATTTATTTTAAAATTTAAGTCTTTTGAAAGAATTAAAAATATTCCAAATGACTGAACTAAAATTATAAAAAGAGAATATTTATATATCGTTTATTAATAATTATCAATCATGTTTATGATAATAAACAAGTTTTATATTTTAGGTAAATACGTATAAAACTATTAATGTAATATTTTTAAATAGAGTGGTACTTTATTTCAGAATTAAAACTGTATATACATAGGTTTAAGAATAAGACTCCCGCTCTCATTCATAGGTTTAAGGATAAGACTCCTGCTCTTATTCTTTCAAAAGTTTGAATATTTGAGTTTGAGAATATTTTCAGCACTTAACAAGATCTCGTTAGAGTTGTTACAAGATCAGTACAGTGCATATATATATACAGTATACAGCGCATATATTAAAGATAGAAATTCTTTCTCTTTAATGGCATATGATTTCTGGGCTTAGTAAATAACATTTAATATTACATAGTTTCTAATAATTCCTAATATTAATGCTGTAAATCGGGAGATTTCGTGAATGTTAATATATGAAAGAAAATAATAGATCAAAAAGTGAATAAATAAATATCTTCACCTCTCAAACTAAGACCCTTTAGATTGATCTATATAATTAAAACATAGGTTTAAGGATAATATGGCCACTCTTGTCCTTTCAAAGGCCTCTATCTTGTGTTCAGGTTTGAGAGCATCCTGAGTACTCAACGGATCTGAAAATTAGATATTTACTAAAAAAGCAATTATTAACAAAGAGGAATCAAATAAGAAATACATGGGTGAAAGAATAAAGTGTTATAAGTAACATTATTGAGAAAATTATGAAACTGAAAAGAAGCAGGAGTAGACAAACAAAATCCTAAACAGAAATCCAAAAGATTTTTAAAATCATCAACAGAAACTATATATGAGATAAATAAATGATATAGAAAAAATTTATTAAAAATAGGCATTAAAAATACTAGAATATCAAAGATAATTTTATCTTATATAAAACAATAATAATAGTTGGTATTACTGATAATAACCTATATTTTAAAACATGTAAAATAAATTATCTGCCAAAAGATTAAGAATACTAAGGCAAAGTGAGTGTTATTTTATTATGATTTCTTTCCTCTTAAACAATTTGTTCTACCTTATTTATTATGTGACAAGTATTAGAAAATTGCCATCTGTAATGATAAATTGTTATTGTTTACAATTACCTTTTATTGCTTAATCAAACCCATCAAATTTCTAACAAATTTTTTTACATATTTTAATATTCACCTCTTCTACAAAATAATCTAATGAAACTAAGCCTCTCATAGCATGAGAAGTATAAGCTAATATCACCCTATGCATTCCAAATAGGTTGAGTTTTGTGTATTTTTATAGTGTATATATATTAGAAGGAACTTGAACTCAGACTTACAAGCTCTTAACAGCTAAGCACTCTATCTTATATAACTGATACACATGAACACATACATAAGAAAAAGATTAATAATCCCCAATATATTTATTTTGTGCAGAACTAGCAATCATCACCATCTCCCACACATATATACAATCAGATCAGTCCTTGATTTATATTAAGATAGCAAATCTTCAAATTTTAATGGAAAAAATTCAATCTTCTTTACCCTCCAACTCTTCTGCCATTCATATCATTGAAAATCCAATGATGTAATGCTCAAAGTGTTTGTTAATGTCAATATTATTGTTATACCTTACTTGTTCATTTAAATACCCAGAAGAGAGATGAGCAAAGGGATGAGCAAAATATAGGCTGAATATGTAATATTTAAATATAATCCTAAACTTAATGCAATTAGAATGAACTTAAACTCAGTCTTACAAACTCCCTATATCTATGCACTTCATTTTACATAACTGATATACCTGACCACATAGATATGAAAAAGATTAATGATCTCCAATATATGTATTTCATGCTGAAGTAGCACTCATCAGTTGATCCAGAGAACCATTGCTCACACATATATACAATCAGTGCTCAGTTTTTATTTAATATAAACCAAGCACTGGTTGTATTGTATATATATATAAATATATATATATATATATATATATATATATACATATATATATATATATATATATATATATATATATATATATATATATATATGGGGGGGTGAACTGGGCCAACTGATGAGTGCTGTTTCAACAAAATATGTATATTGATCATTAAACTTTTTCATATGTATGTGATCATGTGTATCAGTTGTACAAGATGGAGTGCATAACTGTTCAGAGCTTTTAGTCTGAGTTCAAGTCCCTTCTAATTACATTAAGTTTATTATGGACAATATACATATATTTTAATATTACATGTTCAATCTGTATTCTGCCTATCCCTCTTCTGTGTTTTTAAATGGTCATATTAAAGTTGTATATGTGAGGAGTCAGAGTGACAAAGTCAATATGGGTATGACAACAATATTGGCATTAACAAGGAATTTGAGTGTTCCTTTATTGGATTTTCAATGATATAGATGGCTGAAGAGTTGGAGAGCATAGAAGATTAAATCTTGTCCATTAAAGTTTGAAGATTTGCTATCTTAATATAAAGTGAGCACTGATTTATATATTTGTGGGAAAATGATCTGGACCAAGTAATGAGTGCTGGTTCAGCATAGTGCATGATTGTAAGGAACTTTAAAGTCTGAATTCAAATACCTTCTAATTACATTAAATTTAGTATAAACAATATACTTATATTTGAATATTATATATACAATGAACAATTATTTCTAAATTAAAATCCATTCTAACTTCATGAAAAAAAAGAAAGAAAAAAAACAGAAAAACTGCTCTAGAAATGAGTTTTGCAATGATTTCTGATTTTCTCATTAGACACTAAATATGTTTGAAATGTTAGCCAGAATTTGCCATATAGATTATTATTAGATAATTTTTTTAAGATTTTTCTATATGCACTAAGAAGCAGAAGATTCTTAATCTTAGTATACAATTATTTCCTGAGTAAAACTCATGCCTTAAATTTACGTCAAATATGACATATACATGATTGTAGCTAAGGCTATATTAACTTTTTTCCAGCTTGTTTCTGAATACTGAAAGATCACACAAACTAACTGCTTATTTTCAAAATTTTTGAGTAGATTAAATGATGAAAAAATGTCATTGCAATAACCTACAATCCCATTATTACATTTAATGTGGAAAAATGACAGATAGTTTGCAAAGCTCATTATAATTGGGCCTTATATTAATTTAAATGGCTAAGAATATACTAAGTTCAGAAGTCCTGTTGTCCTCTGTAAAATAGCAGTTGATGATCATTGTTAGATATTGCCTGTAGTTATTTACACAGTTAATTCTAACATTTGAAAGCTACATCAATTGTGGACAACACCACAAATTTAACTTCAGCATTCTTTTAATACAAGATTAACTATACCATATTATTGCTGTAATAATAAATGATCATCTAAATCAGGAATTTCCAACCTTTTTGGATTCACATCTCTTGGCTTTTAATAATTTATCTAGTACCTCCTATTCATCCACAATAAGAAATAAGAAGTTGGAAAGTGTACTATGCAGTACACCTTGCACATGCACAGGAGATGCAAAACAATGGAAGTGAACATTAAAGGGGTACTAATGTAGCTATTTACATAACAGATGCTAGTAAGAAAAAAGTCTATGCATCTTCATCATGTCCATGACTGTAAAGAGACTTGAAATGTTGATGGTGTGACTGACAGATAGTACCAACATGAGACAGTGGGGAAATGTTGATAACTTAACTAATTTTGAAATATATTAATAGCATAATTTACTTATTTATTTGCTATTCACTGTATCCTCTGGATGGCTTCCTATACTTGTTGGTGTACAAGTACTCCAGGTGGGAACCCCTAAATCTATATGTTTTTAGCTGAAGAGTTCATGTTTCTATCTGAATAAATCAATAGAGACAGATAAAAATACTGCAACTAGACAAGGACTGTGTTTTCACATTTAAAACTCAAAAAAAAAAAAAGCATAAAAATAATATAAAATAACAATTTGTGTCAATTGTTAATACAGAGTTTAATATAAATAAATAAAAACAAATAATATTTCCCTTTCAACTCTTACGAGTCCTTATCAAGGCAGTGTAAAAAATTTCTATTTTTTCCTAGGTGATGAATCTAACATTTCATTGTATTGGCCAGGAACAACTAATCGGAAAGCTTGTTAATTTCGAATTCATAGCACAAGATGAATTTTGTATAAGATATGATTCTTTAATCTTGCGTTTTTTATCATGTGTTTCATGCATTAATATTGTAAAATCCTTTGGACTACATATATGGCCTGTATTATTTTGGTGAACATAAAAAGCTGAATAAACTGTATCATCTTCTCTTGCTCTATTGTAAGTATATTTATTAGTCGTTCCTGGCCAATAGAATGAAATGTTAGATTCATCACCTAGGAGAAAATAGAATTTTTTGCACTGCCTTAATAAAGACTCTCGTAAGAGTTGAAAGCGCTTGGAAATATTATTTGTTTTTATTTATTTATATTAAACTCTGTATTAACAATTGACACGAATTGTTATTTTCTTTATTTTTATATTATATACAGAAGTATTATTTATTTATTTAAAAAAAGCATAACAAAAATAAATGCAATCAATTCTAATATGTATTCACTTGCTTTTAAAACTACCTAGAAAAATTTTAAATGCAATATAAATATACTATGTATATGTTACTTTCTATACATACATTTATATATATAATAACAATATTTATTAATTTTCAGGATTCAAAATAATCTAAAAATTGTAAAGCTAGATTATTCTGATACTAGATATTGTTGTTTTATAGCACTTTGAAAATTTATTGATTCATTTATTATATATTATTATGCTTTGATATTTCATACTTGATATTTGGTTGCTTGTTTATAAATATATTAAAATAATTAAAAATTATCTATGATTTTGTGAATTTAAATTATAAGCTAATTTAAATGAGGATGTGACGACAAGTCTTATTTAACATTTACCCTAATAAAAATATCATTGATTGATCTTCATCCATGTAAGATCTTAGACAAAAGGATTAAACTGAATTTTTCATTTGAAATACAAATTATTTTGACTCTAGATAATAAAGTATTAACACAACTAATTATTTTAATTTTATCAATCCAGTTATTATATATTATTATTACTGCATAATAATATATATATATATATATGATCAATTCTCGAGGTTGAGGTTTAATTATTTTAATTTTATCAATCCAGTTATTATATATTATTATTACTGCATAATATTATATATATATATATATATGATCAATTCTCGAGGTTGAGGTTTAAATTAAAACAGGCAAACTCTCTATACATATTGCCACACCATGCAAGCCAGAGTAATCAATGGATGCAGAAGGCTTGTACATAAAATCCCCATCTAGTGACTACTCATTCAATATCCTCATACTAGCTTCTGGCCTTCATCAGTGAGGAACTTTGGATCTGAGAGCACTGCACCTAGATCTTAGGTGCAGTACCCTCAGATTCAAGGCTCCTCACTGATGAAGGCCACCCTCTCAGATTCCAGGCTCCTCACTGATGAAGGCCACAAGCCTTAGGTGCAATGCTCCCATATCCAAGATTCCTCACTGATGAAGACCACAAGCCAGAAGCTAGTCTGGAGATATTGGATAAGTAGGAACTAGATGGAGATTTTATGCACAAGCCTTCTGTAATCCATTGATTACTCTGGCTTGCATGGAGTGACAATACATATAGAGAGTTTTTGCCTGTTTTAATAACAATTATAAGAAAGCATAAGAAATAGTGATCATGTTGAGATTTAATTCTATATATAATATCTTGGTAAACCAAAGATATTGGATTTGCTCCCATGAATTATAAAATTGATTTTCATTCTGTTTGATTTATGCCTAGATATTTATTTTATATTAGTTGATGAGGTTCCAAGACACAGATATTTATGGAAGTTGTTTGACGTTCAAGAAAAATTAAATCAATAACAATGTGAATGTTGATCGTTTAGATTTGAGAAAATTTGTAATAATATTTTGTAAATTCAGTATTCCTATTATAATCATGAACTTATCATTCACACTTTTAGGAATCCAGGAATTAAAAAATATTGATTTAAAATTAAAAATCCATAATATGGAATTCAAAATTTCATAAGCGCACCCACCTATTTGAATGCATTCATAAACCATTTTTCAGACTTTTTTTTATTTTGTACATTCTGTCATTCATATTGCTCTGTTTCTTATTATTATGTTTACTTTAATAATTGCATTATTCTATTTTTGATTAATTAGTTTTGTTGAATCGTTGTGCTACTGACCACAGTTTTGTTTATTGTTAAACACTTGGATCCAAACAATATCAAATGCTGAAAAATAGCTATATATGTATGTACAATTATAAAAAAGAATTGCATATTTTAAGATATAAGTTATAAAAAGTTTTAAAATGTTAATAGTCTATTTTGCTTTTAAAATTACAATCATAAAAAAAGTAACTCAATAATCGTAAAATCAACTAAATCGTACCATTTTCATTAAGTAAGTCTTGAGAAAATGAATGCCATTTATCGCTCTCATCCTAGAAGTGTCAAATGTAGGGTCAACTTTATTAGTAAATGACAATAATTATTCTGATTTATTTGTACTGAAAGCTTTAATTACTTCGTATATAAAATTCCAATATTTTATATTTTTATAAAATTGTTAATTGCATAAGAGACATTAAATATAAAAGCTTTTTAAGAAAAAAATAATAATAAACATATGGAAAACTAGATATAATATACAGGTATTTTGTTATAATAGAATTGCTGTATCAACTATATGTGTAATGAATATGACCATGCAAAAGCAATAATTAAATTTTTGCGTCGATCTTTTATGCACTATTTTACTTACAATTTGAAAATTTAAAAAATAATTATACTATTTATATTTAGATTAAAAAATATCAAGCGGAGTTTTAACTCTAATGACTAGGCTAATTATGGGTAGAATATTCTAATTTATTATTATAGCTTTCCAAACTAGACAAAATATGGTATCTCAATAGAGAGTAATGAGATTATTATTAACAGACTCAAATCATGCTCAAAAAACTTACTATCATTAGAAAAAGAAATTGATTTTCAAAATTAATGGTGGAGTTATAAAATAAATTAATAGTTTTACCCTTTTTAGATCATTTATCAATAACAAAAAAACCCAGATGGTAAAATATATCACAATTTGCATTGGCAAAATTGCAAAGAAAAATCTGGAAAACATTATTAAATATAGAAAGTTATGAGTAAAATCAAACGAGTTGTATTATTTATCCTATTTTATGTGACTCTCTATAGATGAAAAAATTGGACACAGAAGAATAGAAAAGCATTATTGCTTGAAATCTGTAGCATTGGTACATGGACTTCGCCTTGAGTAGTTAAACATTTTTCAAATAATCTTATAGGCAGTATTAATAAATATATATTTATTATTTTTAAAAAGTATATTTCAGATTAATATGATTGATTTAGATGCACTACCTATAAAAATATAACTAACATATAATTCAATATTTTTTCCGTTGACAATTGATAATCATATGGTCACCGGCCAATGGTTTATTTTTCTTTTTCATCAACGATCTTGTCATGGCTCATGGATTTAAGAAGATAAGAAAGTTATATGAACTTTAGCTCATTACTTTTGTATAGTTTGATGAAAGGTCAGTTTAAATTTAAAGGAATCTGCTTCTTTTTTTAAACTTGATAATGTGTGCCGAAATCATGAGCAAGAATTATTATGTCCTTCGTGATCTTTATAACTATGATATCATGCTTTGTACATTTTTTACATGCATATTATTAGCTTATAACAATTTATTTATTTTTAATTTATAGTAAAAATGTAAAGAAATATTATCAATTTTTATCTTCTTGAATTATCCATCTACAGTAAAGGATTCGTAAATTAAAAATCTTTAACATACTTGCACTAGTAAGAATTGAAGTGAAATTAGAAAATATATTTAGATGTAAATATTGTAATTTCAGATTTTTCTTCACCATTAACTCGCAACTTTTGAGAACAAATGGTATAGAATGAGTAGTGGATGACTTATGGGACTGCCAATAAGTGGCATTGTATCTAGTATTGTAATTGGTTATTTTGAAAAACAGATTATACCGAAATTTCAAGACCAGACACCTGGAATAATTTATTGCAGGTATGTAGATGACATTTTCATCGCAGCACCTAAACTAATCATAACAGCCATTCAAGATGAATTGCAAGCACATACCAACTTAATATTTAACTGCACAGATGAGAATGAATTAAACACAATTAATTACTTGGACTTAAAAATACAGAGAATGCACAGATGCTTTAATTACAATATGAAAGTCAAACAATTACAGATTACAGAATACATCCATACTAAATCTAAAACTCCAAGAGTCCACAAATTGGCAGGACTGTCTGCCTTTTTGTTCAGGAATTACCATTTATGTAAATACAAAGAGGAAAGAAGAATAAACATCAACCAGTATGTTAATGATTTAATAAAGGTTGGTTATGATTTAACAACCATCAATAAAAGAATCAAAACATTTTATGAAAATATAACCAAACCAAGCAAGGACAAAAAACAACATATATGTCTGCCTAATATTGCAAAAGAACTAGTCAAAAAATTACAGAATGAATTCACAGTAGGTTTTCGAACCCCTCCCAACACCAATAGAATGATTAATAATTCCAAGGACAAAATTGATCCACAAACAACACCACATGTGGTATACAAGATGACATGCCCTCAAGCAAACTGTGGAGCAGTATACTACGGTGAGACTCAGGCCACTATAAACAATAGAGTGGCCCAACACAAATACTTATACAAAAGAGTATTAAGCAGAAATGAAGGTAGCTCAGTGTTTGTGGACCACCAAAAATGACTAATCATGAATTTGAACCTGCAAGTGCTACAATAATTTCCACTGAGAGGAGTGACATCAAAAGGAAGATTAAGGAGGCATGGTATATAGCAAGAGATATGAAAGCAATAAACAGGAAGGATACATGCTTTTCTATTTCAAAGAGATGGACAATATAAATGAGCTTGCATAGATTTGCATAAATTATCATGTTTGAAGGCTATGAATATAAAGATGAAAGCTCCGAAAGTGCTCAGCCTTAAGAAATATTATTGCAATTTTTTAAGAATTTAATTTCACTATATACGTCAAGCGTATTAAATCTTACATGTAAATATTACAGAAATATATTATTGCTTTGGATTGTAATGCGTATTATGAAAATCTGAAACAACAACAAAACAACCACAAAGTTTCTTTATCAAAGAAGACCTAAATGTTATATTTGTAACATAAATGATAAATGAGGGCAAAATTTTGGTCCTCCAAAATAGAGCCGTAGGGAATGTTTTTTCATATCCTCTCTCACTCAATCATCTAATAGACAACAGTTTTGCTTTTAAATTTAATGAACAAATCCTGCATTCACATTAATAAAATAACTTTCAAAATAATTTAAAATCAAAATGAATGTGTATAAATATAATATTGGAACATTACATTATTATACAATTGGTTGATCTATTTAGCATTTACCTGTTTTCCTAAAGACATCAGTATAGCTTTGTATAAGACAGCCTAATGTTTTAGAAAGTATATAATTCTTTAAAAGTTTAATAGTAAAAAAAGAGAATAATCAGTAATGATAAGACTGCATATGACTGGGAAAAAAATGATAAAACTTTCTCCAGAATGCCATGAGTTTATCAAGAATCTTAGATCTTCTGACATTTAATGATGATGATGATGATGATGATGATAATAATAATAATAATAATAATAATAATAATAATAATTTTACTTATTTATTATATAAATAAGAGATGAGAGCCGGCTTGATAATTAAATAATTGTAAATATAATTAGTTGTTTGTTTCAATTTTATTTAGATTGATAAAATCAATAACAATACTGTAGACAAATAATTATTTTTTATATTGGATATTTGATCATTGTGTCTTTATTACTTACTGATTATTCCGGTTGCATTTTTGCCTCTGTAAGGTGAAAGTTTTTAATCATTTGTTTTTATTCAGAAGTTCCAAAAGTTCATCTGATCATGTAATAGAATGGAGAGGAATTCACTCATTCCAAATTGTGTTTAAGATTTTGTATGTATGAGAAGACAGCATTTTAGAATTTTTCTTTAATCAAAAGATTGCAGAAAACCTATTTTAAATGATATATTTATTTACTTATTGACCATTGCAACTGTTTTTTTTTTTGTTTTCATAAAGTGAAAATTTTTACTTCATTTATTTTTATTCCTAAGTTCCAAAAAAATTGATATCAAAATCAATCCACTTCTCTTTATTTTTTAAAGTATTTTTTATAAGTTTATGTCCAACTGCATGTCTAGCTGCTTACTAAAATGAAAACTGCATTTGTAAATTATGTTTCCATTGAATATAATAAATGTTTATTTTGTCAAGTGTTGGTGGTCGAGTGGTCAGCACAGCTGCCTTACAAACAGTTGTCCTGGGTTTACAGGTTCACTTCCTGGCCGATGCTTTGACACTTGAAAAAAAAAAATGTTTATTTTAAATTTGAATTTCAGTTTTAATCAAATTGTTAAATTGAAACAAACTACTAAACAAAATATATATATACCTTGCATGTATATTGCTTGAACCTGCTCTTTATTTCTGTAAATAATTGCCCTAAGTAAATTAAAATGTTATTAATTTGAAATAAAGTTAATGTCCTCTTGTGATCATTATTTAAAACAAATGAAAATTTTAAGAATAATTCCCTTAACTGTGATACATGAAGTTATTGAATATTTTCCATACTTTCCCTGCCCACTTTTCCATATCTATCAAACTAGTTGACATACTGAAAATATACATATTCTAAATGGGTTAGAGTGATATAACTTAGTTATATATCAATTTTCAAGAAATTCTATTGAATTTAAATTTATTAAACATTGATTTTAAAATTTCATTCTAATTTGAAAAAATATCAAAATTTAACAAACAAACCGATTTTCCAAAATCAATAAAAGCATTTAAAAATATATATAATTATATGCAAACCATGCAGAAAATAAAATTATAAAGATTAATACAAAAAATATTGTAAATATAAAAATAGCTATCAAAATTACTAACAATATCATCTTTATCATCAACCATTATCAGTCCACTGCAGGATGAAGGTCTCTCCAAGTTTAATCCATCTTCTCCAATCTTTAGCTTCTCTTCTCCACATCACCCCTGCACACTTTCTCATTTCATCCATCCATCTCACATGTGGTCTCTTTCTGGGTCTTTTACAATCTCTTGGAATCCACTTTAAAATTTCAATTGTCCATCTATTATCATCTCTTCTAGCAATATGTCCAGCCCAACTCCACTTCAATCTTTTAATTTTTTCAATGAGGTCAGTAACTCCTGTTTGTTCTCTTACCCATACATTGCATTTTCGATCTCTTCTTGTTACTCCCAACAGACATCTCTCCATACTTCTTTGAGTGGTTTGAAGTCTCTGTATTGCTTTTCTATTAAGTGTCCAAGTCTCAGATCCATAAATAAGAACTGGTAAAACACATTTATTAAAATAATTCCTTTTCAAACACATAGGCATATTTCTTTTTAGTATCAAGTTATTTCTAAAAAAAGCATTCCAACCAAGTTTAATTCTATGATTAATTTCCTCCATTATGTTTCCATCTGTATTAATAATCTGACCAAGGTATTTGTAACTGTTAACTTCTTCTAATTCATCATAATCAATCTTTATTTTCATATTTTGAGCAAATCGATTAAACATTACTTTAGTCTTTTTAACATTTATCTTTAGTCCTACTTTCATCTGATAACTCCTGCAACATTTCCTGCAGCTCTGAAACATTATTTGCAAAAACAACTACATCATCTTCAAAATCTAAATGATTTAAATAATCTCCATTTCCTTTTACTCCTTTAGTTTTCCATTTTAATCCACAAAATACTTCTTGCAGCACTGCTGTAAAAAGTTTTGGAGATATGGAGTCACCTCGTCTTACACCTTTCTCAATGTTGACTTTCCCAGTATCATTATGTAATCTAATTGTTTCTGTTGCACTTTTATAAATATTCTTTAAAATATGACAATATCCTGGATCTATTCCTTGATGATTCAATGCTTTAATCACTGAAGAAATGTTTATAGAATCAAATGCCTTTTCATTATCTACAAATCCAAAACATAATGACAACTCATATTCATTTGTCCTTTCTATAATTTCTCTAAACACCTGGATATGATCTACTGTACCAAAACCACTTTTAAATCCAGCTTGTTCTCTTGGTTGGTGGAAATCCAATGTTCTCTGTAGATGAGTTGTAATTATCTTGGTAAAATTTTTATATAAAACTGATAAAAGGCTGATAGGTCTATAATTTCTAATATCTTCTTTATCATTTTTTTAAATATTAATATTATTACTGCATTCTTCCAATCATCCAGTACATCTCTATCATTTAGACATTTGGTATATAACTTTAGTAAAAAAAATTCTATTTCTTCACCTGCTTCTTTTAATATATCAATTATAATTCCATCATTACCTGGAGCCTTTCCTTTCTTCATACATTTAGTTGCATATCTCACTTCTTCATTTAAAATTCTGGGCAATTCGAAAGATGTAATAAATATAAGGAGGTACTTGTTCTTTATTACTATATAATTCTTGATAAAAATCTTCTACCAATTTCATGATGTCATCTCTCTTTTTAATAATAATTCCATCTTTTTTTCTTATTGCAGATATAAATTTCCTACCAATACCAAAATATTGTTTAACATTATTGAGACTTTTATTCTCTTCTACAGCTTTCCTTGCTAGTTCACAGTTATACTTTCTTATATAATTTTCAACTCTTTTCCCTCCATTTTACAAAATTCGAGATATTCAATTCTTTTTAATGCATCATTTTTGTATATCTTCATATTCCTTCTTTTCTTCATAAATTCTCTAGTCTCCGTATAAATTTTATTAGTCAATTGCTGCTTTTTTCTACCAGCTATCTTTGTTGCAGTTTTTAAAAGTGCATCAGTTATTTTCATATTAATTTCATTCAAATCTGAATCATGCTCAAAATCTACTAATACTTGAAACCGATTTTTAAGTTCTAATTTAAATTCATTAGAATGTTTCTGAAGATTAGGAATATCAACTTTAAATATTGTTTTTTTTTTAATATAATTTTTGTTTTTCTAGTTTTACATTAACACGTATCTTACGCCTTACTAATCGATGATCACTTCCTGTGTTAAATTTATTAAGAACATTACAATCTTGAAATATGTATTTCCTGTTAGACAAAATATAATCCAATTCTGCTGTATCTTCATTTGGATGATTCCATGTCCATTTTCTTTTAACATTTTTCTCAAAAATAGAATGCATAATATAAAGTTTTTCTTTTTCTGCAAACTCCACAAGTCTATGTCCTCTCTCATTTCTATTACCATAACCAAAATTACCTACAGCACTTTCATCTTTCATTTGTTTACCAATTCTAGCATTAAAGTCTCCCATAATAATTTTAAAATGCAAAACATCCATATAAAAATTTTCAACTACTTCATCACTATGAGAACTTGTTGGGGCATAAACCTTAATTATCTGCATTTGGTATCTACTATTAAGTTGTATAACTAATCTTGCCACTCTGTCCGATACACCATCAATCTCCACAATATTGTTCTTCCACTTTTTATTTATAATGAATCCTACTCCACTTGTATTTCCAATATTTGTGCCTTTATAATAGAGTATATGTCCACTTTTTAAATCAATTGTTTCTTCACCTTTTTTCTAACTTCACAAAGTCGAATAATGTCCCATTTAATATAAGACAGTTCTTCTCCTAGTTCTTGCAACCTTCTTTGACTTGAAAGTGATCTGCAGTTGTAAGTACCTAAATAAAGTCATCATCAAATGGCAGTCTGGGTCCACAATCAGGGGATTCTTAGCACCCTCCACTTTCGGCCACCAACACCTGCCTTGATTGGTGACTTTACAGCCTCCTGGTAATAAGGGCCATGCTTTATTTTTGTCTGTCATAATTGTATATATGTATTGAAAAAATATTTATCATTTACACAAACATTCATTCTGCCTTATCAGGCACTGAAAAGAAAGACCATGGTGTTTCTTGATTTTAAACTCAGAGATAAAAAGCCAATAAACTCACCATGCTGGCTAATGCGTCTTGGTGAGCAGCCCATCCATGTTCATATACTATATGAATAATCACTTAGTAATAACAGCTGCAACAACACATATGGAGTGGACATTAGGAATTTGCCCTGCTCGGTTTCTTTAAGGCCTCCAAGAGGAATCAAAGGGTCTCCTTTCAGTTAATAGCAAACTCCTTTCTGCAGCCACTAACAATATATATATATATATATATATATATATATATATATATATATATATATATATATATATATTATTACGTGTGATACATACAATGTTAATACAATAGTAAATAAATAAATAATAATAAAATTCGATTTAATTTATTGTAAATGTAACTCTACAACATTTAGCTAATTACAGTTTGAATGTTCTAAATATAAATCAAAAAGCTAAATAAAAAAAATAAATACAAGCAAAAAAATTGTGTGTAAAAACTTATGCGACAAATAATAAAATATAGGAAGTTTGGTTATTAGATTTATTAATGACAAGATTAATAAACGTATTAAAATTAATTCAAGAAAGTTATTATTAGAAAAAGGCAAAAAAGATTAAAGTGAAAATTTAAGAATATTTGAGAACCATGTTTAATGTAAAGCAAAACAGAGGTTGAATATCATGAATATGAGATATAAAAAATGTTGTGGGAAATTATCTTAAACAAGAATGTAAGATCTCTGAAATAATTCTAAAAAGAATTATAGTTATTAGTTAATATCACATATTTAAATAAAATACTAGTTTTTTACTTCACATTTGATTAGTAAATAGTTTAGATTGCGCTTTACGCAAAAAAGTGAAGCTTGTCTCAATCTTATTACAAGTTATATGGCTTAGCCCTTTCAGAGACCTTGTGTCTCCATAATCATAGCCTACTTTTAACTGAAGTTTAGTTTTGGTTTATGTAAAATTTTATGCAAATTTTATAACGACCATTTTTTTGGAGATTGCAAAGCACAATTCTTTCTGGTTTATTGCACAATTGTCATTTGCAATAAAGCACGCCTCTTTAAGTTTTCATTTTATGTCATTGTGTTCCGTGCATAGTGCCCTTGCCATAGTGGGTTTGAATACATGGCCTGTTGTTTTTTGGGGCTCGAAGAATATGGATTTGTTTTCATTGTTATTTATAGCTTTCCTGTACAAATAATGATGTTGAGATGTTCTTGTTGTAATGTTGGCACGGATCTCCCCATAATATGCTGCTCTACATCCATTGGTTGGGCATGAAATTTTATAAACTGCTTGAGCTGTTTGATCAAAAGGTATTTTGTCTTTGGTATTGTTTATCATTCTGTTTGTTGATGGTGGGGTGTGGAATCCTAGTTCGAAGGACTCAGCAAAAATTTTATAATATTTTCTAGCAATTGATGGTATATATGGTAGCATTATTCTGGGTTTATTGTTTTTGACTGTGTCAGTTTGTAATTTAGTTTGAAATTGCCTGATCTTTTTATAAATAACGTTGTGTGAAAATCCAACCTTTTCTAAATCTTTAATATAATTTGTGAAGTTCATTTTTCAGTCAGCTTCAAATTTACACAGTCTATAATTTCTGTGCAGGAAGGAAGAGAGTCCAGCCAATTTATGTGAGAGTTTGGATGTATAAATCATCGAATTTCTAGTGGCTTAACTGTCATAGTGTATGTAAGTTGGTGTGGATCTCTATGAACTTGAATATCTAGATAATTAACATTGTGCTGAAGGTTTTCATGTATGCAGTTAATTGTTAACGAGGTTTGTGTTTGTAGCGCTTTTTGAATATCCATTATTATCTGTTCAGGTGCAACTATGAATACCTCGGCGACATAGCATGTATATAATAAGTTTGGTTCGATTGTGTAGTATTTAGTCAGTATTTGCCTTTCAAAATGATTGAGGAAAATATTAGATATTATCCCACTTATTGGGAGGCCCATTGGCCATCCGTCGTTCATTTTAAACCATTTACCATTAAATGTGGCCACAATATTTTGATCCATCCATTTCAAAAATTCTACTATGAAATTCAGCTGCTATTGTGGGCAATTATTATTTGTGAGTTCAGCTATAATAATGTCTATCGAGGTTTTACGGTTAATTGACACGTATAGCTCTGTTACATCCAGTGATGCCATACTAAATTCAGGTTTGATTCTGGCTTGTTTAATTTTATTAATGACTTCAAATGATGAGTTAATCGCATGTGTGCCAAAAGCTATTCTTTCGAGGAGCCATTGATTTATCATTTTTGCAGTATTGACGTAAGGTGCTCCGCTGAATATATTTAGAAAAATTATTAAAACTCAGCCTTTATTAAATACGATTCCTGATTGGAAATCGGTTATAAATAAAATATCCATATTATAAAATGAAAAAGATTACTAAAAAATGTAACTAACATTTAATTGGAAGATTTATTATGTCTAAGAATCCTACCCATGATTTTATATGTTTAATTTTTAATATGTTCTGTATGGAAAAATAATTTATTGCCAGAAAAACAAAATAGCAAAATCTTTCTGCAAGAAGACAACAATGGTTTTGTCACGATGTATGTAAAGTCAAAATGTTCACATTTATTAAGTGAATAAGACACAGAAACATTTATTACAGTTTAAGATAATTATGTTAATAACTTAAATTACTAATATCATATTGAAGAAAACATAATCAGATGCAAACTCTATTCACCTAAAGATTTTATAATAATCAGCATAACATTATAGTAGAAAATATTTTATACTATTCTTAAAATTTATTGATATAAATATTAAATAGCAAGAGAACTAAGATATTATTTTCAGAAACACACAAATTACTTTTCTAAGTTGATAAAAATTCATCATTAAATTTAACATAAGTAGTTCTGCCTCAAAATGGAAGTTTCAATCTAGGTTATAGTTTAGAAGAAAAGCCATTTGTATTTAATTTATAAAAAAAGAGATAATCAACTTTATTTGAAAGCTATTAGATAAATGAAAGTGAATGACCTCTGTTGATCCTCACTTTCATGCACTATGTTTCATCATCAGATTTCCAATAAAATTGATATCTGAAGAGTTGTGGGTTGGAGTGGTTTGAAGCCTGTCCATTCAAGTAAGAAGATTGGTTATCTTAATATAAAACTGAGCACTGATTGTATATATGTGAGGAGATGATAATCTGGATGAACTGATGAGTGCTGTTTTAGCACAAAATATGTACATTGATGATCATTTATCTTTTCACCATGTGTGTGATAAGGTGGGTCAGCAATGAGATATCATGGAGAGTTGAGGATCTCTGAGTTTGAATCCCTTATGTATAATCATATATATTAGAAAGGTTACTTTTAACAGATTTGTTAGGACTAAATATTATAAATATATCTTTCAAAAATGCAAACTATTTTATTAAAGATAGAAGTGAGTCCATAATTATTCGAATCATCTTGAGAAGATTTCTAAGAGTAGAAACAACTTTAGTATATTTATAAACCTCAGAAAAAAATATCTATATAAAGAAAATTAAAAATAAAGTCAGGAAGTTTAGTGATCAATTTAACACCGCCGTTATAAATAACAAAGAGAGACTATAATCAGAACCTAAATTAGACCATTCAGTAGTCTGAATAATATCCTTTTTTAATGAGTTGATCTATCATATTTTTTTCTATGGTTATAGATGAATAAAGTAAAATTATTAGTAATACTAGATGGCATATAAAATTTGGCAAAATGTTTGGAAAAGTTATCAACCTATAAGATAATACATTGTACAGGCTTAAACCTGCATTTATATATGTAATATATGCGGGATTCGAACTCAGACATAACTGAGAATATTTTGAGTATTTTTCTTACCAATGCCTAAGCCTTTCATAACAAATTAAAAATCGCTGTAATTATTAGAAAGATTTTAATATTTTTAATAATAATAATAATAATAATAATAATAATAATAATAATAATAATAATAATAATAATAATAATAATAATAATAATAATAATAATAATAATAATAATAATAATAATAATAATAATAATAATAATAATAATGTAATTTTAAAATATTTTATATTTTTTAAAGATGCTGAAAGAATAAACTACATTTATTAATATTGACTTGCAAGCAAAGATTAACAAAATAAAATTTGAGATACGCTTTCAAAAATGCATTAATATGTTAATAGCGAAATATTCGATTGTTTTTGAAAATAACGGGAAAGATTTTTTGAAGTTTTTAATATTATTATTGAAATGACTAATGGTGCAATACTACATTAGTCTTTTCTATTTATTACACATACATATGTTTATATAGTTAGTTAGGAGTTGAACTCAGACTTTCAAGATCTCTACAGCCAACGACTTCATCTTACACAACCAATGAACATGACCTCATACATGTTCAATTCCTATCTAGCCACATTAAATTTAAGATAGACAATATGCATGTACTTAAATCATCTCAATATAGATAACAATCAATAATCTCTACCTGTTGTCAAGACAACATCCTTTTAACGAGATATATATATGAACCCGCAAAATATGTATTTTATATATATATATATATTGAACGTTCCGATCCATGTTGTGGTGATATTTATAATATAACAAAGAGAACTGTATTAACAAAAAAAGTTTTTTTTTAATTAATTAAATGCTGTATTTCTGAACTTTATTTAAATAGATAAGAAATGTGTTTAATTTATAATTTTATATATTCAATAGAAAGCTTTATTTTTTCTCATGTAATTTAATTAAAGATTATGTTTATATATATTATAAAGCTTCTATTTTTCTGAAAAACTGATTTCTTAATTATTAAAATATTATTAATAATTATTAAATTATTATTTCTTAATCATTACGTTATTATAAAAAACAGGAATAAAAATTATTTGAATAGCTTTATTACTCAAGAGTTCATAAGGAGTTCAATTGCCAGAAATGCCAATTTGGAATAGATCCTAAGTCACCAAATTTGGGAGCCTAATCTCCTGCCAGTGCAGGTAAAACCAAAAATTAAATTCTTTATAACTAACCCATGCAATAATGCAATAGTATGGTATTTTAAAAGACTCA
Organism: Epiperipatus broadwayi; assembly: GCA_028023455.1. Lineage (NCBI taxonomy): Eukaryota > Metazoa > Onychophora > Udeonychophora > Euonychophora > Peripatidae > Epiperipatus > Epiperipatus broadwayi. The sequence goes on along the minus strand of JAQFVV010012393.1, from coordinate 24,453,303 downwards.
AAATAATTCAAAGCAAAACAACTCAAAGACAAGTCACAGTCTATAAAAAGTATCACAAAAAATTAGTAGCAAATTGCAAAATAATTATTAGTTTAGTAATTAATTATCAGTAAATAGTTACATCAAGCCATTCATCGTTTGATCTTAGAAGAATCAGAAATAAACTCCAGAATACTGAAAGAGCTAAGTAATTTACTATTTGTTTGCCAGAATTCTTGAAGAAACATCATCATTATATGGAACCATTATCAATTCATTGCAGAATGAAGGCCTCTCCAAATTTAATCCAGCTTAACCAATTCATAACTTCTTTTTTCCACATCATATCAACAAAACATCCATATTTTATTCATCCATCTCAGATGTTGTTTTGTTGTAAATTTTAACAATCTCTTAGGATCTAATTTAAAACTTCAAATGTTCATTTGTTATCATTTCTTATAGCAGAATATCTAACCCAAGTCCTTTCAGTTTTTTAATTCTTTCAACAAAATTATATAATTTATTTTCATTGTCTTTTTGTTATTCCCTAATGTTAAAAAAAACCTCTTTGAAAAAATTGTTGAGTGCCTGTCTTTGAAGTTTTCAAGGTGAGCACATATATAACAATCCATAATAATAATTTCATGTTACATAATAATTTTTATGAAAATATACTAAAATATAATTTAAGATCATTATGTTAATATCAGGCTTTCTTACAGTTATTTATTAATTCATGAATAATTTCTGCTAAAAAATCTATTTAGGTTTTCACTTTTATTCAAGGAAGTTGACATGTATAATTCTTAATGCATCTTTAGCTATGCGCATTACTAATAGAAAAGGCATTTATTGAAAAAAAATCAAATCCTCTAGTTATATTTTATTTCATATTTGAAACAAGCTATTTTAAGCATTTAAAGAATTCATGAATCATTTGTAATTTTTAAATTATTTTAATCAAATTTTGTTAAATTATATTCTTACTATATGCAATATCGATATATCACATCATAAATAAATTTTTGTTTTGTTAAATATATATATATGAGAAAGTTTTAAACTAAGTTAATGATGCCATTTGATAGTTAGTCAAACATTTGCATTAAGACTCCAAAAATGTAAATTTTTGTTTTGTTAAATATATATATATGAGAAAGTTTTAAACTAAGTTAATGATGCCATTTGATAGTTAGTCAAACATTTGCATTAAGACTCCAAAAATGTTAATTATTTTTTTGATTTCTGTACAGTTCTATATTAATCACCTTTGTTTATAATGAAATAATTTTTGGTCATTGGTATGATATTTCCCCTCTATAAAACTTAAAACATTATGCAGAAAGTACTTTGGTAAGAAAAAAGGGAATAATAAGATATCCATTTTAAGACACTCCTTGTTTAATTATTGAAAACAATTAGTAAATATCGACTTGAATATTGATCATGCAGTTACTCTATATTATGGCTTTTCAATACATTAAAAAACCATCTGTATTTACCCAAACTAATTTTAAATGTGAACTCTTAATACAATCATGCCACCAAGTGCAAACCTTCATAATCAGTGCATACAGGAAGATTTATGCATAAAATTCTTATCTATTGCCTACTCATCCAACATTCCCAGATCGGTTTCTAGATTGAGACTTTCATTAGTGAGAAACCTTGGATTTGAGAGTATTGCATCTAAATCTTATAATTTAATGCAATCCACCAGCATCCACCATTTACCTATTTGGTTAACTATAAAGCTAGAAGCCCAAGATGAAAACACCATAATGTTTCCAACCCAAGTTCATCCACTTGAATAATCATGTAGATCTAAACCAGTTCAGCATCTATATATGTTGGTGTCTTTGGTTTTTCAAAAAACACAGTCACTATTAACCTGTGGAGATCATGTGATGTTTTGATAATTTTTTACCTATTCTGACTATAGAATACTGGTGAATGTGGTTTTTGAAAAACCAAAGTCACCAAAATGTATAGATTACTAAACTGAGTTCAGATGTATATAATTATATAAGTGAATGAGCTTGAGTTAGAAATATTAAGGTGTTTTCATCTTGGATTCCTAGACTTATAGTTAATCAAATAGCTAAAAGGTGACTGAAGGGTTGCATTAGATCCTAAGATTTAGGTGCAGTGCTCTCAAATCTAAGCCTCCTCACTGATGAAAGCCACAAGCTAGAAATTAGTCTGGGGATGTTGAATGAGATGGCATTAGATGGGGTTTTATGCACAAACCTTCTTGCATCCATTGATTATGAAGGTTTGCATTTGGTCACAATAATGTATGGAGAGTTTGGTACTCTTATTTTTATTTTCATTTGAAACAATTTATTGATATATATAAACATTGTTTAAAATTGTAAAAAAAAAAAAAAAAATTCTAATCTATGAATGTTAAATTTTAAAACGGTATGTGCTCTTCCTTTTATTTCCCTTGGGTTTAAAAAAGTGTTTTATTTCTTTTTAGTATTGAAAACTGATCGATCAACTTCTTTTCGGTTGTCTGTTTGAACAAATTACCAACCATCAGTAAACCACAAGAGAATAAATTTGCTTTACATTTTCATTTAAGCAAATGTAAAAATATATAAAAGAAATTAGAAAATGACAATAAATTAAAAAAATTTAGCATAATTCAATAAACATTATTTACAGTTTGTTGGTTTAATGTAATGTTGTTTTCTTTTTACTTATGAACTATTTTAAAATTTATTAGTTAGATTGTTAAACATTGAATTAGATTGTGTCATGTATTTTTTTAAATTCTTTTAATTGTTTAGATTGTTATATTAGATGTATAAATAAAATGAAACTTTAAATTGTAACAAATATATAACAGAATAACGTTTATATTTGAGATAGACTACCTTGGTTTATTATTTATTGAAATAAACAATCGAATGTTTTATTAATCAAGAGTTCATAAGAAGTTCTAGGATGAGAAGTAACAGAACTGGAGCTGCAATTCATAATTCTTAATCTCCAGAGTTTGCCATTTTATAAAGGGCCTAATGTTGTTTCAATAATCGATGACGTCAGTCATACAAATAACATTCTATCTATTTATAAAATTATAACATTGTATCTGAAAAATTTACAATTGTTTCCTTTCACCTATTTTGATTTGAATGTAGTCAACTGTTAAATAAGATTGTTTTATTTCTGCCCAAAAGAGATCACTACTCAGATTAAAAAAACAACAACAACTTAGCTGAAGAAAGCAGGGCAAAATGGAAAGCACATAATAAAGGATATGGAAAATACAACCTACCCAACAAAGCTTACTAGAAGAGAAGAGGACAAAACTGCTTTCCTCTTACTAAATATCGTTCAAAATACATCTCTTTTATAATTATTTTATTTAGCGCTGCTATTCTAATACTATTAATTTGTTTATATGACAAATTTTACAGAAAGTCCTAGGATATTCAATCACTAACATGAAAATTCAAAACAGCATCATTCAATTGACCAAACTGGCTTTTCATTTGCTTTGATTAATTAGAAATTTATCCAGAAATTCTTATTATTAAATGAACTACTCAGAAAATCTTGGTTTTGATCTTTCTTAATATTTGTAAACAAGAGCATCTTTCTGCCACAGTCCCATATTTAATCTTGATTTAATCAGTAATTACCAGGTGATTTCACACCCAATTCACTCTCTCTTACTTATTCTTGGTTTTTTTCTTTATTGTTAAGATCATGAGATGAAAAATTGTCAATGCAATTACATTTTTGACAAATACCTTTAACATTTTGTCTACTGTCAAGCCAAAGGCTTAAAATTTAACAAGCCCTAAAGTTTTAAACGCAAGCCAATCTACAATTATAGTTATATAAATGTAATCTTAATTCATTTCTAACTGAATGTACTATTTTCCTAGTGAGTAATGTGTATATCAATATGTCATTTGATAAACATCACATTTCTTAATTTCATTTGTGTTGCTGAGTTAGGAAAGTCTTTATTTAAGATTAGTTTGAAAAAATATATTTTAATAAGATTGCTACTATAAAAAATAATGATAACAAGTATATCATATTACAATCATATTGTTTGATTTTATAATTACTACATTTATACTTATTTAATCAGCCCATAATAATCTAGATATTTGAGACAATAATATCTAAATATATATTTGCGAAATAATATTAAATTGCTAGCTAGGTTTGAAAAAAATGTTTTAAGCTTGGTTGTCTTGAAAATAATTTAATGGATTACCTGAATCATAACCCAATGTCATGAGCAATGTGAGAAGATGTATTAATTATTACAACATGAAGTTTTTTTTAAAAAATGTGTAATTGAAAATGTAGTGATTTTATTTCATATAGACTTTTATTGTTCATTTCAAAAATGATCTCCCTTGATAGTCATTTGCATATGTAAGCATAAGTTTAGACTTTAGAAACATAGTGTTATGATAAGTTAAAGCTTATTTAATAAGTATGAAAAAGGAGAGAAAAAGCACTATATACTGCAAAAAGAAAGAAGTTAACAGACAGCTATAAAATTGATTGATAGTTGTATATATGAATTAAATAATAAAACAAAATGCAAGAAATGTAGAAAAGGCAAAAAAATGATTTGAATCCAAACTATCATTGATTAAATTATTGCAAATAATAATGAGTTTAAATGGAGTTTGACTATTAACATGACAAAAGATGAATTAATAAACTAGAGTATATTTTTGATTAAACATCAAAAAATAAGATACTATTTAAAAATATTTAGTTTAAAATGGAATAACAAGATCAAAAACTTTGCTAACTTACTACAAATAATATTTGGAAATAAGTTAAAAAGATTTTCTCCAGTATTGGATCATTAATATTGGATCAATGCATATATTTATTTAATTTTATTAACAATATTAAACATAATTTGAGCTTGTAACCTATTTTTGATTTTATTTATTGCAATGACTTTCAGTACTTTAAAACTAGCATTGACTAATAATAGTAAATGAGTGTCCTAACATAGTAAGTTTATAATTTATGACATTTGCATTTACATCTAAAAACACAAAATGTCACTGCATAAAATCACTTGACAGTAGATTATGGAAGTCTGTATGCCTTCAAGTCTAATAACAACAATTAAACACTGCATAAAATCAATAAACAGTAGATGATTGATTAAAAAAATGGTAAAAATTATTTATTGAGGCTGATTTACTGGAACTCAATTACTGATTTTTAGAATTTTCTTCTGATATATTTTTCTACTTGATTTAATTAAAAGGATTTGCAATATCTTATAGTAATCCCTGATTGATAACAATATGCACATGTTAATAAATATAGCCTACAAATAACAGTATTTGCATTCATATGCAAAAATCATAAAGTGAATATTGTATCAAATCAAACATACAATAAATCATTGTAGAAAATCAAAACTCAGTAATTAGGTTTTTTTTTGCCCTCTTAGCTTGTTTGCTATATTAAAATTTATAAATCTAAAACATTCAAATTACCCTAAGAAATTTGAATTTTACCACTATAGAAATATTTATTAATTTTAATCAATGATAAATTTATGATTTTTAATTTTAAAAATTATATTATAATGTAAGGATAACAAATCACAGAAGTTGTTTGCCATTAATATTTACTAGCTAATAAAAACATTTTATAAAAATGTGACTACAAAACAAAGATCTCTCCATCAGACCCTCACAGAAAAACAGTGGAGCTTATCAATTGCTAGATGATGTGGGTTTAAATGACTTCTTTATTTTTGCTTCACTCTCTAGCTAAGAATAACAATGGTGGGTTAGTTATGAAGTAACTATCTAAAAGAAAAATTCTAAGCTTCTTAAATTTTTTTGCATTCAGCCCATATTTGTAGCTGGTCATAATCAGGGCATACATCTCTATTGAATATAAAAATGTAGCTCTTATCCAAACTGTAAAAAACTTTTATTCTAAAATTAAACCTCCTTTCATCAAAACCAATGGCATATCCTAAATATCACTACCTTACATTCCCAGGGCTATTCATCATATCAACAAAGTCTGTGATGGAACTCATCAAGTTAGCCCTTGCACCCATCCTATTCTATAGTGGCTAATTAACAACACTAAAGATATCCTGCCTTCAGAGCTGTAATCTCAACTCGTTTACAAAATCAGATGCAACTACACTGACTGTCATAATTTATTATGAGAAATCATGCATCAATTTATCTACTCATATTGCACAACAGGGATATTTATATAATGGAGCCAAAATGCATACCAATGCAAAATCAATTTTCTACAAGCATGAATCTAACCTAAGACACTTCTTTGAATCTACCTCTGCATTGTCTGCTCTGAATGTAACGATGCCAAATGCAAAATGAAAGAGACATGATACATTGCTAGAGATAAACACGCAATCAACATAAAAGATTCCTGTGCTCCCTTTTTAAAAAAATGGTCAGCATGGATATTTCATTCACCATTCAAATATGCAAGTTTTCTATTGTGGTTGGTTTATTTTCTAATAAATACCACAATTATTACTATTACTGTTAAGTAGTCGAAAGCATGCTAGTCATAACTTGCTAATTATATAATTTAAAGATAATTTAAAGCTTTTCTCTAAGTACGATTGTATGTATAATTTGTATTATATTTTACTAGATAAATCTCCCCGTATTCCTGAAGATACTTCTATATCATGAACCTGATAATTATAGTTACCACTTTATAAATTTCCACGATCTATTCTGATTAATCAAAATCGTGTAGTTATTTATTTTTAGTTAAATTTCCCTCTTCTGAAATTCGGTAATTTCAGTTAAAAATAATTTTAATAAAAGTTATATTTTTATAACTTGATTAAAAATAAAACTTGTAACAAATTATGTTCTTTAAGAATATGTCAAACAAATATTAATTCAAAGCAAAAATTTACAAATACAAATTATTTAATAAACAAAATTATTCAGGCGAGAATGAATCGGGTTTTTTTTTTCCAATTTTGTTTACTTCTTTATTAGCTAAAAAATATAATAATACACAAATATATAATTTTCTTTGACATTTATCTAAAATAAAGATTATGACTGCTTTTAAATATATAAACAACATCTATCAATTTACAATTTAATAAATTCTTTCCCATACTTCCTTTATAAATTCCGCTAATAATATAATAATCTCATAAATGATTAAAAGTATGAAAATTACAAAGAAATATTCACAGTTTTAAAAATGTAATTATATATATAAACTTCCTTTTCTATAATTAATAATTAATGTAAATAATTAAAGAAAAATAATATCAGTTTGTTTTTAAATAAACTTTAAAAGTTTTTTATTTAAGTAAGGTTATGTTTACGTCACAATAATTTGCTTTTATTTCTACTTTCTAAAGCCACAAATTTTCCTCTTTTTTTTTTACTAATAACTAGTTTTCTTTTTATTTATGAATTTGTTTATGCTTATTATAATTATAAAGATTTCTGTTGGAAAAAATATAACCTGTGTTTGCAATATATTTTTAAAAAAAAATTATAATAGCATACACATTTGTGAGATTATTTATTACAAATATATTTTTCTTTTAACTTTAGTTTTTATTATTTATAAGTTAGAAATAGAAAAGTATACTATAGTATTTTTGATGAGAATCTTATATAGAATAATGGTTAATGCATCTGTCCGCCACATTCACTAATCTGAAAATTAAATCAGGATGGAACGTGGAAGTTATTTTAGATGGAAAATTCCAGCCAAACATTTATTTATTGATTGATAAATGGATGTATAAAAATCCTCAACAATTAGAAGTTGACAAGCCTCATAAGTAATATCTTCTGCTAAAATACTTTCTCTGTTGAAAACCTATGGAGAGAATTTTTATTCTTGAAATAGAACATCTAAGTTTCCTTTTAATTATAACTATATATATATAGTTAACATACTCATGGTAGTTTGATATTCACTTATAAAACTGTATTATATCTTTGTGCATCCAGTATTATCATATTGTTTTACTTTCCATATTAAAATATTCATTAACATTATTTTGTTCATATTTATTTTGTCAAGTAAAATTTCAATTTATTAGCAACAGTGTTGTTACTCAATACTATGGTTAACAATGATGATACTAAAGTCATTAAAATATTTAGTTTTATCTCATACTGTATATGATGGTTTTTTATTGGTCACTTAACTGAATCAGAACCTTTTGTTTAGTAAACTTTTTATCATTAAACAAACAGTTCTGCATGGTTTAGTCAGTGATGGAGTGTTAGTCTCTGAATTGTATGGTCCATGGATTAATGACATTGCTGGCACTTTTAGTGTTTCAGTTTCTTGTGAACTCTCAATCAATAAAGATATTTAATTATTAGACAAAATTATATATAGTTAATGGCAAGAAATATACATAATAATTAATGGTTGTGCTGTAGACAATTAAATATGCAAGTCTCTATATAATATTAATTTAACCTATATTATTTAACACATAATTTGATATATATTAGTTAAATAAAATTAATCCTACTTTGTGAATTTAAATTAAAAGCTGATTTAAATGAACATTTATGCAGTTTATCTTAATAAATATTATTGTCTAATCTATAATTCATATAAAACCTTGAACTGCAAGTAAAAGTAGATTTATTTTTCATCTGTATGGGGATTATTTTGATACTAAAGGAAAGTAGCATTAATATATAACTAGTGCTTTATTAGTTACTTATATATTAGACCTGCAGCACTTATTAGACCTGCAGCACCTTTTCACATTTGTATCAATACACTGACAACTTTCTAATCTTTTGATCTGACCAAAATAACATGTATACTAGGATCTTCTACAAACTTAAAACAATAAATTTGTCAAAATGAACCACATGTACATGATATTTTTGCAAGATTTACAAAGTTATCGGAGCCTAAATATGTATGTAAAAAGGTGCTGCAGGTCTAATATATGTTGCAGGTCTATTACTAAAACAATTACTAAAATACAAAAGTACTCTAAAATATTTTCAAAAATCCCTAAAATATGCACATATGATATTTACCATGTAATACATACAAATATGATGTAGAATATTAATTTCTAACAATACTAAAAATATGAATTTCACTAAAATATTCAATTTTAAAAGTACATGTTTAACAACAGTAAAAATATTGATTTACCATACAGAAATATATAAAATATAACAAGCCAATTATGTAATTCTCAAAAGCTACTTTTAATTCAGACAAAACAATCATTAAATTACAAAAATAATCCAAAATATTATCAAAAATATGTAAATTATACATACACAATACTTACTGTGTAATATATAACAGGAATTATCACAAAAAACAATCAGTTTGTCTGTTCTACTTTATTTTAAGTGTATGAACTATTTTGATCCAAAATGGAGACTTAAAGTAAAAATTTCCCCCAAAATGCATATTTACTTAACATGTGGTTGTGCATTTTTAACAATACTAAAAATACAACTGTGACACAAAAAATATATAATATGATGCAGATTATTAATTTCTAACAATACTAAAAATATGAATTTCACCAAAATTATCGATCTTAAAAAGTACATTTTTAACAACAATAAAAATATTGATTTGTCATACAAAAATATGTAAAATATGACAAGCCATTATGCAATTCCCAAATGTTATTTTAAATACAGACAAGACAATCACTAAATTACAAAAATAGTTTAAAATATTATCAAAAAACTAAAATATATACATATGATACTTATTTTGTAATATATAACAGGAATTTTTTATTTAAAATAAAAAATTACCTGTTATATATTACAAAATAAGTATCATATGTATATATTTTAGTTTTGTTGCGATGAAACAATCAATTCACCAGTTCTACTTTATTTTAAGTGGATAATTTTTTTCCCAAAATAAAAACTAAAGGTAAAATTTTTATTTTTTTCCCAAAATGCACAAATGATTGCATTTGTTGTTCACCTGAAAATGATCATAATCAGCATTTCATAATTCAGCAATTTTATATGCCTTCCAACAGTCAGAATAAATTGTTGAATTGAAACTATGAATACAAATGATGTAAAAAATAGTTTAAAATGCAATTGACACCACTAAAGATGTTGTTAGAATGAAATCTGAACAATAACTGAGAGTGTAAAATTATCATAAAAAACACAGCAGTGATGAATGGAATTCTTGAATCCTCCAACATTTCTTTATGAATGCCAATTTTACTGTTGCACATTTTGATATGAGATCAGATAACATCACAGGGTTTATTTGACATGATCGCAAGTTTACACATTTATCATGAATGTGAAAAGGCCTACCATCTTCTCTATGTTGCAGATCTAATATGTAAATATATATTTCACAACTTTACATTAAATTTGCATATTTTTAAAAACACATATTTATTATAATCAGTTTTCAAAAAAAATATTTATCACTAATGTTAATATAGTCTTTAAATTTAATAAAGTATCCTTTATATATTTACATAAGCAGAAATAAATATCATTATTTAAATCTTTTACATATTTTTACTCTAGTAAAATTGTGATATTTTAATTTTTAGAATTTTACATTTAAAATATATTTATGTGCAAATTATAAAAAATAATAAAATTATCCTACATAATAGCTATGTAGAAAAGGGATCTTAACAATTATGCATTAAAAGCATTTGTCTTAAGGTTTGTGATGATGATATATTATTAGAAGTAATATGTTGGATTATTTCCATCATCTATGAGTGAATGTTGAATGTGTAGAAAATTTGACAGAATTACTCAGTTGGTTAGAGCATTTGTCTTAAATTCAATATTTAAGAATCTAAAGATATGAGTTCAACTTCTATGGGAATACTTTCACTGTGCATATTAGGCCAGTAAGATCTGAAGAAGAGTGGAGAATAATACTCTTTGAAACATTGTGTAATTATTAACCTGTTGTTTATTTGTGATTTATCACTAGTGTGTTATTTGTACTCATAGATTATGGAAATAGTCCAACATATGATATCTAATACATTAAAAGCCTTTTTGGCATATGATTTTATGTCTTTATCAAATGTTAAACATCTGTTTGAACCATAACTTATTATTCAATGCAGCACATCACCTACTGTTTTATAATAGAAATAAAAATAACAATAACAATAAGTAAAACAAAACATGAACAAAGTAAAAGTTATGGTACAGCATTTCAAATTGTTAGATTCAATAAAGTTGAAACTGATTAACTATATAACATAACAATACACAGAATAAATAAAAGTATTTCTTATACAACTTTATATATATTATCTTATTATATAATTTTCCATTCATTTTTAATTGACCAATTGTTGATTAAATTTATTAAAGTTTTATAAATATTTATACAATTATCAATGTTATACTTAATATAAATTGATTTGTATATTTGTGCTCTTTTTGGATCTTTGATATATGAAACAGATTATATTAAGCACAACATAGATAATTGTATAAATATTTATACAACTTTAATAAATTTATTGTCCTGCATTCTGACAGATTTCTTTGTTCTCACTAGATTTAAGCTTTCAACTTTCATTTTGATATTAAACCATTATTATTTATCAGAATATAATAAATTTGAACTCATTTGATAGATATTTTTGTTTAGAAATTAAATAAATTTTTAAAAAATCACATTTGATTTTCAAAATTATTTTAAAAATTAGAATTTAATCAAAACAAAATATATGTCATCAAATTTCAGATGGGATTCAATTTTCAAAATGAATGAAATCTTCTTTGTTTGTTGTTTGTTTTAAAAATCTCAATATATTATTTTTAATAATTACTAAATGTAGCAAATTTATCATTTAAAAGTTTACATTTTTTTTTGTAATTTTTATAATATCACTAAATATAATAACATTCATGTGAATGACCTAATTTCTAGATAGCTGTGTTTTCCACAACTGTAATCTCTATAGTAACAATATTTAGAAGAAAATATTATTTTATATTTAAAAATAAAACATTTCTGTAAAAAATAAATATGTAATAACATTTTATAATAATTATTACACAATTATGATACAAATAAAATTCTAAACTTTCCAAAAAGTCAAGTTTTTAAACCACCATTATATTTTCTCAAAGTAATCTTGCAAAGTTTGACAGTGCAAAATATATAATGGGTACTCATCATCCTGAAGCTTCAAATATTTTGATGGATTGCCTATTCAATTTTCCTGCCATATTTTGAATTTTTTGCATTTAAAATATTTGAAAATAGATATTCATGAAATTTTAAGCTATAAAAAAAGCTTTGCAAAATTTTTAGCAGAGGGCGAAAAATGCAAATTTTACTTTTAGAAATCTCAAGCGCTGCTTCAACATTTGGAAAAATGAACTGGTTAATAAATGGTTATTGTATTATTGGTTCAACCATTATTGAATTACTAACAATCAGGAATGCTGTATCATAATTTTATTTTATTTATGTTTTGTTTATTTATTGTTATTGCTCAGAATGCAATAATGGGTTAACAATAAAAACAGATGTTTAACATTTTATAAAGGCATAAAATCGTGTGCTGAAAGATTTTTAATGTATAATTATTAATATATTGTATAATAGTTGTTTTTCACATTATTTTTATGTTTTATAATTTACATTAAAAAAAAAAACAGTATAATGAACATCCTTTATTTTCACTTTTGATAATACTTTTTGGTATATCAAACATATGGTTGTAATTATTGAAATAAGTGTACCAACAACTTTTAGAATGCATTGCAATTAATCGAAATTAAGTTAAACTACACATATAATATCAGTTCATACCATTGTTTCCCTAAAAATAAAACCTAACCAGAAAATAAGCACTAGCATGATTTTTTCAGGATGCTTATGATATAAGTCCTACCCCAAATATAAGCCCTAGTTAAGATCATCAACTACATAAACTGTAGATGATCATATTGAATTATAAAGTAATGAATGTATAAATGAATAATATTATTGACATTAATGCTTTAAATAAATGATAATATAAATTATATGGTTCTTTTGTCTTTTTCTGTCAACAATTTTTGACAAACTTAATTTTATCTGTATAAAAAAAAACAATTTATCAACTACAAGTCAGTGTATTAGACAATTTACAATTTCAATTAAATATTTTAGGTACTTATTTTATTTATATTTAATACTTAGATTTAGAATGTTTGATTTAGTTTTAAAATTTTATCATATTAGCTCTTAAATATTCAAAATATAAAAAAAATAGTGTGACTTCTTAAACATTTTTTCTTTCTAAAAGATTGTATTAAAATAATAGAAATGATTTTAATAATCAATGTTTAACTTAAGTTAAATCATCAGTATTTTTCCTAAAAACTGTTTTTTAAAAGAATACCCAAGCATTGCTATAACAAGTATTTGGAAAGTGTTTACGATGTGTGCACATGATAATAGATGGACATAGGGGTATCATATTTGAATAATCATAATTCAATACATCTCATGTTATAATGGATATGTAAAATACAAAAACATTATCTGAACATTATCTGACTGGTCAAGCTCATTCTTAACTGTAATCATTTTTGTTTTCACTCCTGTCTCATGGGTCTTCAATTAATACTTGCTTTAATGGTAAATTTAAATGAAATAATATTCTGATCTCCAAATAAGATGATGCAAAAAAGAAGGAGCTATTCTAATGAGTACAAGAAAGAAATTATGGGGGGATAAAAATCTTACAAATTTATATAAAAAGAAAGTACTTGAATAAATGTAATTTTTTGTGCATGAAAATATAAGACATTCCCTGAAATTAAGTCCTATGGTGTCTTTTGGAGCAAAAATTAATATAAGACCCGATCTTATTTTCAGAAAGCATGGTATATATTTTTAGCATGCATCTATTCACATGATTAACTTTCAGTAAATATTTAAATGTTTATAAATTATTTTATTAGATTAGAATATATAAAATGTTTCATAACTTTTGAAACAGATTTTTAATTTAATAAAGGGAAAATCAACTTTAAATACGTTTACTGCTTCCAATTCTGATGTTTTTGAAATAAATAAAATAAAAATAATCTAAAAAAATAAAACTTAATATTTTATTTTTTTATGTTTTAAAAGAGAAATTTTATTTATATAGTAAAAAAATATATAAAATAATACAATTATTAAAATAAATGTGAATTGTTTTGTAAATTTGTTTTGTTTTGCTAGACTTGTTACCTATTAAAAGCTTGAGTTTGTAGTGCTAAATGATCGTTCTCATTAAGTTTTTGCTCATTACTATCCTTTCTATATATACAGATGAGTTTCTGTCTTATAGACTTCACCCATTGGTAGCTTTGTATCCGAATCTAGTGTATTGAATTTTTTTTCAATATAATATACTTTTCATCTAGCATCTGTTGATTAGCCAAGCTTATAATAATTTGGAAAATTAAAATAATTTAAATAATTTGCTTTTGAAAAGCATTGTATAAACTGGGAGCATATGATGATAAATTTTTTATTTAAAAAATGAGATTATCAATATAGAAAACATGATAATTTAATTTTTTAAATATTCTTTTAAACTTATATAGTGTGGAATTGTACTATTGTAATAACAATAAAAACAATAAATATAATGGGTCTAAATTATTATAACAGTTTTTCAATCCACAGAAGTACTTTTGGTTAATTCCTTAACCTGCCTCAACTGCTGTTAAATTCAAATACCAAAATGGAAGCAAACATCATAAACTCCAATCCTATGAATCCTGAATACTAATGTTAGCAGCTTGTCTATTAATTATATTTATTTTATTTCTATTTATTAAAATTACCTTTTTCATTTTTCTTTTATTATAATTTCTCTCTTCATAAAGAATCTTCACACTTTCAATCTCAAATTTAAATTTATATTTACATGTCCTTTCATGATCCAAGAAAACTGAAACTTATAATAATATGAATTTTGTTAATTTGTCAAATAAAAAGATACATTTGATTTAGAAATATGTTTTAAGTCATGGAACTGAATATGTTGGTGGTACTTGGGGAAATTATAGTTTGTAACTAATTGCAGCTGTTCAAAATTCATTTGAAGTGATTTCTGGTGATAATCATATTGATGATGAAATTATCAAAAAAATTAATTGTAATAAATTTAATATGATTCTGTATGAAAAGTCATGGGAATTGGCCATTTTGGAATTTAGATAGAGGCTGAAGAATGATAATATGATTTCTTTGAAAGAAGATAAAGGGTTGTGTATGTGTCTAATGGTGAAATATTGAGAAAGTTAAAGTGCAAATGAAAAATTTGGTTTCTTTTTGATTGAACAATATAATATGGATGGTTAGAGAATAAAATTTACTAACAATATTTTTTAAAATGTTAAAAATAAAGCCTTAAGTAATAATGTGTACTATAAGATATATTGGTCCTGTGCTGTATGTCCTTGTATTTTTGCAAATATGAAGTTACATAAAGAAGGTAATCCTTTGTGAATTATGGTTAATTTTGGTAGTTCACTTACGTATTAGACTTCTAAATATATTAACAAACTGTTACAAGAGTTAGTAGGATTTGTGGAAAATACTATTGCTTCATCTTTTGGCTTTACAGATAGTATTAAAAATATGGTGATTAATGAGAATGATGTTATTGCTTCATTAGATGTAACAGAAATGTGTGGTTCTATTAATAGAGTGGATTCCATAAAAATAATTAAAAATGCATTGTGTGGCAATATGTATAGTGAGTTTTGCCTGTTTTAATAACAGTTATAAGCAAGCATAAGAAATGGTGATCGTGTGATGTTTATTGGCTTAAAAAGTAAAGGTCTTTGTAAATATGTGATAAAATTTATTATTGATTCTTTAAAATTTTTTGATGATAACGTTGCTTCTTTTGAAGATGCATATTATAAAATGCCTAAAGGTTGACTATGGGTTGGCCTGTTGTTGTATAAGTTTGCAATTTTGTTTGTCTACATATGAGAGTAGTATTTTAAATATATGGTCCTTTAAAGCTATTAAAAGTTACAAAAGGTATGTGGATGATGTTTTTGTTTGTGGAAATACCAATATAAATTTGTTTGTAGATGAGTTAAATAATTTGAATGGCTTGAAATGATAATAATATGTTAATAGTATGTTAGGTTATAAATTAATAATCAAACCATTGCAAAAAAGAGGATATATAAATTATAAATCAAAAGTACCAACTATGCATAAGATGGCAAGTTTTAGATCTTTTATCTTGTAATAAAAAAATATGTCATTACCAGTGTGATAAATTTAAAAATATTGAGATATTTGTCAAGGAATTGTTTGAAGTTGATTATAAGATGGAATGGATTAATAATAATACTTTATATTAATTTAAAAAGAGTTATAAAGGTTTAAAGGAGATGAAGATTGATGGTAAAAATGGATATCCCATTTATTTCAAGTTCTCAAGTGAATTTTTTTAAGGATATATATAAGAATGTGTTTAATGTTTCATTCTATGATCCAAATAATGCTAATGAATTAATGAATAATTTTAAAAGTGTCATACCAATCAAGCAGAAAAGTAATGTTGTGTACCAAATTTTTTGTGGATGTATGTTATCATATATAGGTTAATCAAAATGCAGTATTGAAAAAAGATTAAAGGAATATGAATTCTTATATAAGCATGTGAAAGATAAAAATAATAGTGATTTAATGAGTGCTTCAGTTTTCTTGGATCATGAAAAAACATGTAAATATAAATTTAAATTTGATTTTGAAAATGTAAAAATTCTTCGTAAAGAGAGAAACCATAATAAAAGTAAAATTAAGAAGGTAATTTTTATAAATAGGAATGAAATGTATTTAATTAATAGACAAGCTGCTAACTTTAAAATTTGTGATTCATGGAATTTAAATTGATGACATTTGTAGCTGTTTTGTTATTTGAATTTAACAGCAGTTGAAGCAAATTAAGGAATTAACTGAAAGTACTTCTATGGATTGAAAGACTGTTTATAATAGTTTATTACTGTTATATTTATCATTTTTATTGTTTTATATATATATATGTAAATAAAGTTACTTTGATAATTATTAAATATTCATTATATATATATATCAGTAACAAAGCATGACGTTTTTAGGAATGGAAGCAAACTATGTAATCTTTTTTATGTTTTTATTTTACATGCTGCAACAATTTTTACATAATAGCTAATATTGAAATGGTATATTTCCTTCATTATATACATTTCACCTATTTTCCTCTACATCTTTCTCTGTGCCAGTTTCAAATCTTTAAAGAGTACCCATCTAAAGACTCTAACATGGTTGTATATGTGATACTACACACATATATGTGAATATAATGTCTATAATTGGTATAGTTATATTGCAGCAGATATTTATTCCGAAGTCATATATGTTTTAATTTATCATTTATTCACATTTAAAAATCAATTTACATTTTATACACTTAAAATCATATGTATAATGTGTAGTCCATGTACCATCGCGATACATATATAGCATCATGTTGTTCGATCATAAAAATTATAAGTTTGACTTAAAATAAGTTGTAAACAAGAATCACCTATATGCACCTGTTTTAATATAGCATGAGGAAAAAGTCCAAATTTTGATTTTGACAATAATATTTTCTTAAAATTACATTTTTCTTGTATACAAAATTTAGGCAACTAGAAATATTGCTAAATCTTGGGGAGATAGAAATGATCAAACTTAGCCAAAAACATCCTGTTAAAAGAGTAAAACAAAGGATTGAAGTTATTTTAATAATTAAAAATATCAACATTGGATGGTGCTAATGGATTTACTCAGGGAATATAATTTGCTTATTAAAATTATGAGTTGATCTCAGCCCAGTATAAATAGGCTGGATTTTATAATATAATAAATACACTGTATAATTTAAAAAAGCATCGCTACCATACTCCTCACCAAGTTTAATATGTTGGAGTAGGAAAAAGTGATCTCTAGTTCCATCATATGTAAGAAATGGTTTATCATCATCATCATGGAGATGAGAGACATTTCTGCCAACAGTCTGCTGCAATGAGATCACAACTAAAACTATGTTGCCTATCCACAGATGAATATTTGCTGCCACCCACCATCCAGAAGGGCTGAGGAACAAGCTGCTGAGAAGTGCAATTCCTCAAAACACTGCAGAGAGTTCTAAATGTACTTTAAAACTTAGTCTTTAAAGCTATAGCTTATAATTTAAAATGAATGTTCAAAATTTAACTTTTTAATTTTTTGTTTAAAGTAAATATGAAAACTATTATAAATCTTGCATAACATTACATTTGTAAAGTATAAATTTATTTATTTTAAGATTGAATATTTATAGCCATTTGTTTATTTAAAATCTATTTTCTATTCTATACAGCAGTTGTGCTTATATTTTTATCTATTTTATTTTTCAAAAGTTCATTTTATTATATTTAATTTTAAGCAATCACTTTAAATTACTTTATTATGCTTGAATGAATGACTCTTGTGAAATTATTTAAAATTTACTATACGTCATTCTTAGTTGAAATTAAACATATATATATATATATATATTGTGCCATTACAATTTAGTCACTAGCTAAATTTATAGTAATGTGCATGTAGAAAAGGTAAACCAAAAATCATCATCACAATTTTATATAACCATAAAAGAAGCTGTAGGGCATCCAAGTTCAAACCCTACCAGATCAAAATCTTAAAAGCTTTAAACAGAAAGAGAGTGGGACAACAATTATATGCTTTATTTGTTTGTGTGTTGATAGAAAGGTAATACACACATTTAAACTATTTAATATTTAAATTTTCTGTTAAAAAACCAAGTTATAATGCATACATATAGGCAAAGTATGTGTAAATTATTTAATTGTTTTATATTTCAAATATTCAACATTTTTAACTTTCTTTAAAACTAAGCTATGCTTGATCAATTCTAACATTTTATTCTATACTTCTATTTTGCTTTTCTTTAATTATAAGTGGGATTTAAAAGTTACAGATTTAATTAAATAATTGGGTTATAATTACTAGGCTAGCAATCATATTATTTAAGGTTAGTTTATGAATGATTTGAAAGAATGAAGGATGTGTGTACATTACATACAAAATTTTACATTTCCTAAATATTGAAAGAAAAGGAAGTATTAAATCTGTTAAATTATTTTTTTTGTACAATTGTTTGTTAAAAGAGGAAATCTGTTTAATCAGATATCAATCTTTGTAGCAATTTTTTTTTTGTAAATAATTGTTTTTCACTTTGGAAGCTTATAATGGGTCAGAACTATAATTTTTGAAATTGTCTTATCAAGATCTAAAGAAGGAAGCTCAAAGATTTGAAGTGTTACCTGGATGTTAAAAGAAGAAAAAAAAAGAAAAGAAAGGAAATAAGGATTGAGTCTATTTTTTTTTAAAACAAAAGTGTCTGGAAAAAGGATTAAACTTTTCAGTTGAAAAATACTTTGGTTGAAAATAAATTAGAGATCTAATTAAAACAAATTTGTCCAAAGATAGCAAGTGATGCTATCTCTGATTGGTTAAGGTAGCTAAAAATTGGATATAAAAAGCTGTCTTGAATTATTATTAAGATTATTGTGATTGATTCAGATTATTAAACTATCAAATTTGAATGTTGAAAATATAAGAAATGGCAGGCTAGAAAAATTATATGTATGTCCCATTTGCTGTACCATCTGGAGGAAGCTGCACATCACATAGGAAAGAAAAGATGTGTCTAAAATAATATTCTACACCTTTCAACTGACCAGATAAATAAGATGTTTTTAATAGAAGGAAGAAAGCATTCACCTGCATTCAAAGAAGATGAATTAATCTACTGATAAATATTAATCATCAAGTCCAATTAATTGTTACAACAACTGATTTTAAACTCAAGAAAATTTACAAATGTGAAAACAACTGCTGTATTTCATCCACATGCTTGACAGGAAGAGAAGAAAAATTAATATAATGATTTCCAAATTATCCACTAAAGCAAATAACCTCAATAGAGTCACCATCATCAAATAGTTATACACCTCAAGAAAGAGATTGTCCCAGTAAAACGGAAATGGTAACTGCAGAAAAATAAACATTATACAAGACAAGTTTGAACCCTTGGAAATTCGCCACAAACAAAAGATCGGTAATATGACTTTTTATATCTATTTTCTTTATGATATCAGTCTTAATAAACATTTTAGCAATAAAGTGATATATTTTATTTAAAGAACTTTTAAAGACTATTCAGATCGATTAAAAACAAGAATGTCTTACTAATAATAACTTTGAGCTTCATAAATGACCTTGAATGTATGAAAATTATTTGTTTATTAATTTTACAATATTAATGTGTAAAACAATTTTTTTTTATGGTGTTATGATTTTAGTTTTAACTGATATGTTATTATTATTTTGGTTTTTAATAATATTTTGTTATTATGGGATAAAACACGCACATACATAATGATATTTTATATGTGTATAATTGCGATTGAATGTGGAGTAACAAGTAATGTTAGAATATTAGATTAGTTTGTTTCATTAAGTATAGCATTTCAGAGGTAGAAGAGAGGGGGGAGAAAATAATTTAAAACTTGTTTCTAAAACTTGCTCTTTCAATTCTACTAACATTTTTTTTTATTCTATTCACATGTTAGATTTTTAAAGTATGTGTGCTAATGAGCAGATAATATTTTTTTTTCTTAAAATACTTTTCTCATGGAGTGAAAATCATGGTCAATGTGACATCCAACTTAATACAAAATACATTTGAAGGGAAAGGGGGAAGAACTTAAAATTAATCTGAGGATTGTTATATAATCAATTATTATTATTATTATTATTCATGTCAATTTTCATATTTATCTAGAAATTTTTATGTATATGTTAGAAATGTAGTAATAAATATTAGTTTGTTTTATTAAACGAGGCGTATATATTTCATTAATTGTAGTCTTTGTTAAGTGTGATTATTCATCATCATCAATGGTTGAATATTAGTTATTTAAGATATAAGTAAATATGCTAAAATTAAGCAATAATTAGGAATTTCTTTATAAAAATTAGTTTTATGTTTAGGCTTAGTCCTAGAGCTGTAATTGAAACCCTTGTCATTATCGTTATTATTATCATCATCATCATCGTCATCAACGTTTTAATTAATGAGCTGTTTAACTGTTTAAAGGCCATAAATAAATATTGATTTTATAATATTTAGTGATCTCTTAATATTATTATAACCACATCCCATCATCTATTTCATGCAAGGATGAGTGAATTGCTATCCTAAATTAGTTATATATAATCTGAGCTAGTGAACTTATAAAAATATTGAAACACATTTGTTTTGTTAAGATCTGAGAAATGATTTATGTTCAATGAACTCCACTGTGGTTTAAAGATGTTTTACTTTTACCCAACTATTAGTGCTTATAGTGATATGGCTCAAAAAAGCAAAATCTCTCATTTTTTAGAAATAAAGTACCAAAAAGGGATTCAAACCCGGTACATGTGAAAGGTTATCAGATATAACCGTGTCTAGATTCATATAATCTAGTGGCGCCCTGCTAGACCATATTCACTTAGTATTTGTTTAAACATGCACTTAACATCAAACCAAGGAATGAAAGTGGATAAAACCTACTGCCTGTATACCTGAGTTATATTTTATTGAATTACTAGTGTACTCACTTCACGTGATTTCCATATACCTGAGTTATTATACCTTGCTATAATAATTTGCTTATAATAATTCTTGATAGTGTTATATTTTGAACCTTTACTTATGATCATTCTATGGACAACTCAGGGATGGTAATATTTTTTTTTCTTTTGAACTCATTTTATTATGTTACAATGGCGCCCAACGTGGGGCCTGATATTTTACCATATACCTGAAAAAGAGAGTCTATAGAATGATGGGAGACGTGTGGTTAAAAATAAGAGAAATTTTTTTTTTAGTAAAATTTTTTTTTCAGTAAAATTTTTTTTTGTTTTGTCTTACAAAATTTTCTTGGCCAAACAGTCTTATTTTAGATGATGATGTTTAATATGATTTAATTTTTCATTGATGATGATAAAATGGGTACAGCCATAAAACAGTTTTTTTTTTTATCAATTTTGAAAATAGAGATGAATATCACAACTTAAGACAAAGGTGAAATAAATAATAGAATTTTTTTTTGTGGAACATTAAAATAATTTATTGCCAGATAGGATAGGCATAGTAATAGTGATGAATTATGGAATAGTAGTCTCATGTGTGTTTGGGGAGTTCATTTTGTAAAAAGTCTATGATTTTAGAGGTTTGATTGGATGGTTGATCATTGGAGTTTGGTTGGTTAGATTGCAGTGTTGATGATGAGTGGAGAGTTTTGTCACTGCCTTGAGAATGCTATGTATTTCGTGTAACTTATGAATGATCAAACCCATTCACTGCTCCAACCCAATTTATATGTTATCTTTATTTTATCATGAAGCAGTTAACAGCAGACCTGCCATGATATCAGCCTATAAGTCTCCAAGAGAGAGAGCAAGGTTTCGTTTGTGTAGTCTATAATAAGCAGGGCATTCCTTGATACTTGCCACATAAGACTCCAAGAGAGAGAGCAAGGCATTGTTTATCTACTTTAGCCCCTAAGACTTAAAATACATCTTTTATTGCAACAGAGTTTGTTTCATTCAATCAAGGGTTGTGGTAGTTAATAGTGATCGAATTGGGATGATCTTCTGAGTGCTCGTGATGCATTGTGTGATTATAGTGTTGTGACTGAATTCTTTTATTTATCTCAAGATTGTGAACTGCTAGTCATTCTGTGGACTGTCAATATCTGTCGGATTTCTGGGAGAATGGATGAATGTATAATTTGGGCTATTACAGACAGACATGCACTATATAGATTATTGTTGTGTAGTTCATTAAATAAGGATATTACAATTTTTTTTGTTGTATTTGTAAATGCATAATAAGGTGAAAATCAAGTCAGTCAGTTGGTCAGAATAGGTGTCAGACAGGGAGAAGATGTGTGGATTTCTGATGGTCAGGGAAGTACAGATGGGATATATATAGTTTTATAACATTAGTGAACTAAATTATAATATGGAAGAGGCTCACATAGCAAAGATAGCACCATCAGACATGGACATGATAATGCAGATGCTCAGAAGTATGAGAGAGGAGAGTAAGCAAAGTATGATAAATCTAGAACAAAAGATGGAGATGTTCAAAAGTCTAAGAGAAGATAATAAGCACAATATAGAAAGTATGCTAGAAGATAATAGAATCTGGAGAGAAAGTTTAAGAGATGATAAAAAAGGCATAGAAAGTGTAGAAAGTTTAAAAAAAGAGGATAAGAGGAGTGAAGATGAATTAAAAGAAAATATCAATAGCTCTGTTGAAAACAACAATAAAATTCCTATAGCTTTGGGAAATAAAATAGAGAAACATGGGAAAAGTCCCTCAATTCCTGGAGTTAATAATCTTTATAAAGAAGAGGATGGAAAGGTTGTAATGGGATTAGAAGTTACCGTAAAAGTAAAGGGGATAATAACAAGTACTGAAGAGTTACAGATTCGAATAAAGAAGGAAGCACTATCAGGTATAAAATTGACCAGACTGATGAAAGATTGTATGTATCAAAACATACAAGAAGATTATAACAAATCCAAAAGAAATAAGGAAAGTCTGGAACAAAAGGTTTGTCGTTCTGTGAAAAGATGGATAGAAATTCTAAGAGAGGATAGCAAAAAGAGTGCAGAAAGTATAATAGAAGGTAGTCAAAGATTAGAAGATAATGCTGAAACCTCTTTAGAAGATAGAGCAGGAGAGATGGGTGAATATGTTAGACTTGTAAAACGGAAAGGTAGTCAGAGCTTACCAGTTTTAAAAGATAATCTGGATAGTCCGACCACTGATAATAAGGAAAATAATGTAAAGTTAGCTACACTGATAGAG
The DNA here is from genome assembly GCA_028023455.1 of Epiperipatus broadwayi. Classification (NCBI taxonomy): domain Eukaryota; kingdom Metazoa; phylum Onychophora; class Udeonychophora; order Euonychophora; family Peripatidae; genus Epiperipatus; species Epiperipatus broadwayi. The sequence goes on along the minus strand of JAQFVV010012393.1, from coordinate 24,429,335 downwards.
AATAGGCTCCAAGAAGTAGAAAGGCCAATAGTAGCCATAATACCAAATCTCCCAGTAAAGAAAGTAAATGAGATGATGACCAAAGAGCAGATTGGGATAGATCATGAAGTGAAAAGAAGGAAAAGAGAGTTGGAGGAAAAACTTCATGCATCCGATAAGATGATTGATTTAAGAGAGGGAATAAGGGAGATGAAACCAGTTATTTTAGAAAGAGAGCAAAAGTTTCAATAGTCTGTAGTTCTCAATCTAGTAACAAACCAGCATGTGTGGTTTCAAAAATCTGTCTTCTTAAATAGATTGGAGATACCTTATATATGGTATAGTGAGGCAATCTCTCTGAAAAATGTAAATGTCCAAATCTCTCTGAAAAATTCAACTGCTCTGGAAAAGTCAAAAATAAGTTATATCTGGTACAGAGAAGCAATCTCTCTGAAAAATGTAAATGTCCAGTGTGTATCAGACAGAGAATCAATTTCTCTGAAAAATTTAAATGCTCTGTTAAATTTAAGTGTGCCTTATATTTGGTACAAAGAGTCAACCTTTTTAGAGAGTTTAAAAATAAATTATACATGGCACAGAGAGTCAATCTCTCTGAAGAGTTTTAATGTCCATTATATATGGTACAAAGAGTCAACCTTTCTAGAAAATTTAAAAATAAATTATATGTGGCCCAGAGAATCAACCTCTCTGGAAGATTTAAAAATAAATTATATATGGCACAGAGAATCAATCTCTCTGGAAGATTTAAGAATGAATTATATATGGTACAGAGAGTCAATCTTTCTGGAAAGTTTTAAAATAAAGTATGTATGGTATAGAGAGTCAATCTCTCTGAAAAACTTCAAGGCATATTATGTATGGTACCAAGAGTCTATATTTCTAAATGGAGTTTGTAATAGGAGGTTATATAAAATAATTCCTCCAGATATGTTTTATAAATATCCAGTCAAGATGAGAAATGGAAATATTAAAAAGGGACTGGGTGTACAGGTGCATTTTTATGCAGACCACAATATGGTTTGAAAAGAAAAAGCCATTCCAAATTACCAAGAAAATAGGAGAGAATGCCTTTATGCTTGCTGCTCTTGATGGAAATAAGGGAACCTATAATTGCTAGGAGTTTGATCCCTTATCCTTCAGCAGAGTAGCTTGGCAAAGATCTCCACATAAATTACTTTTAGGTTTTTTAATGAAAAATATATTTACCAGTAGTTAATTTTTTTTTTATATATATATTATAAGTGTTTATTATTATTAGTGTATTTATTAGTTAGGATTTTTTTTTTTAAATATAGTTAAAACAAAAGTGCTGATGATTTTATCCGAAGGGGGAGAAAGTTGTGCCATTACAATTTAGTCACTAGCTAAATTTATAGTAATGTGCATGTAGAAAAGGTAAACCAAAAATCATCATCACAATTTTATATAACCATAAAAGAAGCTGTAGGGCATCCAAGTTCAAACCCTACCAGATCAAAATCTTAAAAGCTTTAAACAGAAAGAGATTGGGACAACAATTATATGCTTTATTTGTTTGTGTGTTGATAGAAAGGTAATACACACATTTAAACTATTTAATATTTAAATTTTCTGTTAAAAAACCAAGTTATAATGCATACATATAGGCAAAGTATGTGTAAATTATTTAATTGTTTTATATTTCAAATATTCAACATTTTTAACTTTCTTTAAAACTAAGCTGTGCTTGATCAATTCTAACATTTTATTCTATACTTCTATTTTGCTTTTCTTTAATTATAAGTGGGATTTAAAAGTTACAGATTTAATTAAATAATTGGGTTATAATTACTAGGCTAGCAATCATATTATTTAAGGTTAGTTTATGAATGATTTGAAAGAATGAAGGATGTGTGTACATTACATACAAAATTTTACATTTCCTAAATATTGAAAGAAAAGGAAGTATTAAATCTGTTAAATTATTTTTTTTGTACAATTGTTTGTTAAAAGAGGAAATCTGTTTAATCAGATATCAATCTTTGTAGCAATTTTTTTTTTTTGTAAATAATTGTTTTTCACTTTGGAAGCTTATAATGGGTCAGAACTATAATTTTTGAAATTGTCTTATCAAGATCTAAAGAAGGAAGCTCAAAGATTTGAAGTGTTACCTGGATGTTAAAAGAAGAAAAAAAAGAAAAGAAAGGAAATAAGGATTGAGTCTATTTTTTTTTAAAACAAAAGTGTCTGGAAAAAGGATTAAACTTTTCAGTTGAAAAATACTTTGGTTGAAAATAAATTAGAGATCTAATTAAAACAAATTTGTCCAAAAATAGCAAGTGATGCTATCTCTGATTGGTTAAGGTAGCTAAAAATTGGATATAAAAAGCTGTCTTGAATTATTATTAAGATTATTGTGATTGATTCAGATTATTAAACTATCAAATTTGAATGTTGAAAATATAAGAAATGGCAGGCTAGAAAAATTATATGTATGTCCCATTTGCTGGACCATCTGGAGGAAGCTGCACATCACATAGGAAAGAAAAGATGTGTCTAAAATAATATTCTACACCTTTCAACTGACCAGATAAAATTTTTAATAGAAGGAAGAAAGCATTCACCTGCATTCAAAGAAGATGAATTAATCTACTGATAAATATTAATCATCAAGTCCAATTAATTGTTACAACAACTGATTTTAAACTCAAGAAAATTTACAAATGTGAAAACAACTGCTGTATTTCATCCACATGCTTGACAGGAAGAGAAGAAAAATTAATATAATGATTTCCAAATTATCCACTAAAGCAAATAACCTCAATAGAGTCACCATCATCAAATAGTTATACACCTCAAGAAAGAGATTGTCCCAGTAAAACGGAAATGCTAACTGCAGAAAAATAAACATTATACAAGACAAGTTTGAACCCTTGGAAATTCACCACAAACAAAAGATCGGTAATATGACTTTTTATATCTATTTTCTTTATGATATCAGTCTTAATAAACATTTTAGCAATAAAGTGATATATTTTATTTAAAGAACTTTTAAAGACTATTCAGATCGATTAAAAACAAGAATGTCTTACTAATAATAACTTTGAGCTTCATAAATGACCTTGAATGTATGAAAATTATTTGTTTATTAATTTTACAATATTAATGTGTAAAACAATTTTTTTTTTATGGTGTTATGATTTTAGTTTTAACTGATATGTTATTATTATTTTGGTTTTTAATAATATTTTGTTATTATGGGATAAAACACGCACATACATAATGATATTTTATATGTGTATAATTGCGATTGAATGTGGAGTAACAAGTAGTGTTAGAATATTAGATTAGTTTGTTTCATTAAGTATTAGCATTTCAGAGGTAGAAGAGAGGGGGGAGAAAATAATTTAAAACTTGTTTCTAAAACTTGCTCTTTCAATTCTACTAACATTTTTTTTTTATTCTATTCACATGTTAGATTTTTAAAGTATGTGTGCTAATGAGCAGATAATTTTTTTTTTTTTTTTTAAAATACTTTTCTCATGGAGTGAAAATCATGGTCAATGTGACGTCCAACTTAATACAAAATACATTTGAAGGGAAAGGGGGAAGAACTTAAAATTAATCTGAGGATTGTTATATAATCAATTATTATTATTATTATTCATGTCAATTTTCATATTTATCTAGAAATTTTTATGTATATGTTAGAAATGTAGTAATAAATATTAGTTTGTTTTATTAAACGAGGCGTATATATTTCATTAATTGTAGTCTTTGTTAAGTGTGATTATTCATCATCATCAATGGTTGAATATTAGTTATTTAAGATATAAGTAAATATGCTAAAATTAAGCAATAATTAGGAATTTCTTTATAAAAATTAGTTTTATGTTTAGGCTTAGTCCTAGAGCTGTAATTGAAACCCTTGTCATTATCGTTATTATTATCATCATCATCATCGTCATCAACGTTTTAATTAATGAGCTGTTTAACTGTTTAAAGGCCATAAATAAATATTGATTTCATAATATTTAGTGATCTCTTAGTATTATTATAACCACATCCCATCATCTATTTCATGCAAGGATGAGTGAATTGCCATCCTAAATTAGTTATATATAATCTGAGCTAGTGAACTTATAAAAATATTGAAACACATTTGTTTTGTTAAGATCTGAGAAATGATTTATGTTCAATGAACTCCACTGTGGTTTAAAGATGTTTTACTTTTACCTAACTATTAGTGCTTATAGTGATATGGCTCAAAAAGCAAAATCTCTCATTTTTTAGAAATAAAGTACCAAAAAGGGATTCAAACCCGGTACATGTGAAAGGTTATCAGATATAACCGTGTCTAGATTCATATAATCTAGTGGTGCCCTGCTAGACCATATTCACTTAGTATTTGTTTAAACATGCACTTAACATCAAACCAAGGAATGAAAGTGGATAAAACCTACTGCCTGTATACCTGAGTTATATTTTATTGAATTACTAGTGTACTCACTTCACGTGATTTCCATATACCTGAGTTATTATACCTTGCTATAATAATTTGCTTATAATAATTCTTGATAGTGTTATATTTTGAACCTTTACTTATGATCATTCTATGGACAACTCAGGTATGGTAATATTTTTTTTTCTTTTGAACTCATTTTATTATGTTACAATATATATATATATATTGTACCATAGATAAATAAATGGTAAGTAGGTAGGTAGGTAGGTAGGTAGATAGATAGATAGATAGATAGATAGATAGATAGATAGATAGATAGATAGATAGATAGATAGATAGATAGATAGATAGATAGATAGATAGATAGATAGATAGATAGATAGATAGATAGATAGATAGATAAATGGATAGATGAATGGATGGATGGTATATAGATAGATAAATAGATAGATAGATAGATAGATAGATAGATAGATAGATAGATAGATAGATAGATAGATAGATAGATAGATAGATAGATAGATAGATAGATAGAATAGATAGATGGATGGATGGATAAATGGATGGATAGATCGATCGATCGATAGATAGATAGATAGATAGATAGATAGATAGATAGATAGATAGATAGATAGATCATAAGGTTTAAAACATTCTTCTGCCTAAGATCCAAATTTGAGCAGGGTAAATTTTATTTTTTTCCAAGTTCAAGCAGGCTCAGAATTTTTGATTCAGATAATTATTTACCACCACTTCAATTAGCCAGCTAGTATCAAACTTCAAATCATTATTTAATTATTCTTGACTAAAGATAAAATCAAACCTGATGTAAATTTATCATAATAGAAAATGTACAAAAACCCTAAATTAAATATTTTTAACATCTTGATTTATATTACTGCTAACCATTTTTTATTATGGCAATTTGTTTGAGGATGAAATGTTAGGAGAATGATTTAATGTTTATAATATGTATTCTTAGGGATAATAGATTTAGAAAATATCACACAATATTACAGATTAACTTTATACATATTAAATTTTATGTGGACTTTAAAAAAATCCTTACACATATTTGAAAAGCATTTGACTGATTTCTTACTCACTCTAAAGATAAATTAGAGATCTAAACTATATTTAGTTATACAAATTGCTATGAAATTTTATTATTTTGTAAATCTTATGAATTAGGATAGTCATATTTATATTATCTTGTTCAGAAATCCTTCTTTAAATTCCAAATATCTTTCCTAAAAAGATTAAGTTGATAATCAATCTACACTTATATGTGAATATAAATGCAAAACCCAGGCTATTACCAGTATCCATAGATGATAGATGATGAAATGTCTTTAAATTAACCACTAAGCAGTGCCTGCCATCTTATGATGCTTCATAGTATCTTATTATTTTTTACTTTACTATCATCACGCACTTAAATCATAATGTCCTAATTGCCATGCATTTTAAATATAATGATTCATTTTCTTACATTATCAATGACAAGAATAAATGTCTGCTAATGCCATTATATTTTTTTATTATTGCATATGAAGCAATTTAATGAGTAAGCAATAATTTGTATAAGTTTAAAAGACTAGAGTCCTTAGTTGTGATCATGTCACAAGACATTAAAATTCATATTGAATCATTTTTAGAACTGGATTTTAGTCAGAAATTATTTCAATGGATTTATTTGAAGATCATTCTGCCTATCATAAAGAAGAAACACCTAAATAAGATAATCTAACAATAACTTGTTTTGCATAATCTGATCATATTACTATGATTCAACAGATCACTCATAAAAAGAGTAAAAGTAATTGTTAAGTCTGTAATAGCAATGCTAGTAAACAAATATATAAATTTTGCTTAATATAAATGGTTAATAGCATTATATCTAAAGACTTATCAAGATTGGAAATTGAATTAAATATTCTTAGTGAAATTCGTTTTGAAACAAATTATGTTATTCATCTTGATATTGTAGTAAAGAATCAATTATTGTAAAAAATATCTTATGTCGGATTGAATGTATGAAGTAAATGAATGTTAATAAACTCATAAAAACATTTATAATACACTTGAATATGGCTTGCATGGCAGATTTTCCTTACACTATAAAGAATATTTCAAAAAAATTTTAAATGATGAAAGATAAAACATAATCAAGAACAATAGTTAGGCAAGATGATGAAGTTTTTTAAGTTAAATTTGTTTTAAAAGTTGGTAAAATGTCACATTGAACAAAAAGGATCACCATGTTATATATCTGAAAGCGTTTGTGTTTCCATGGATTGATTTATGTAGTATTCACAAATCTTATTTTTAACTATTAAATTGTCTATTTTTATTTCAGTTAAAATGGTTGTAAATTATACCATTATTTATTTCTAAATCTTTTCAGAATTAAATTTACTACCATAAGTCATTATTTTAGATAACGTTTAATTGTATTTATTTAATATAAATAATAAATGTTAGCATTAAACTGATAAATAATGCTCTTTATAGCTTAATTCGATATATATATATATATGTGTGTGTGGGGGGGGGGGAGAGAGAGTGTTTATTTATATTTTTAAAAATATTTGATTAGCGTTACTCAGTTATAGTTATGAAATACTGTCGTTAAATTCTAAAATGGGGCGGGGGGGAGGGAGCAAGAACAAAAAAGAAGCAAATGAATCAAATTCAAATTAGCGTTATTTATTAGCAACTATAAAATTATGTCAAATAGAAAAAGATATAAACATATAAGTTAGACACATAATAACCAAAACAATTTTTATTTAAAAAAAACACTAGTGTGAGATGACATAATTCACGAAAATGTACTGGTTTGGTCTTTTTGATGATGTAGATAAAGTTTTATTGTCTAGTGTAGTAGTAGTAATAATTTATCTAAATGATAATTAGGTAGATGAATTGACATAATGTGTGAAGATACATACCAATATATACATATAAACAATCAAATTTCAGATTTTATAATACACCTCACTCTTGAAATTTATTATACTGTAATAATCTTTTAGGATAAAAAAAATCAAAACATCCTCTATATATATATATAATTATAAGAAATTTGAACTCAGACTTTCAAGATCCTCACAACTATCTGCTCCATCTTATATAACTGATACACCCGACCACTTATATATGAAAAAGATAAATAAACCAGACTCCATCTTATATAACCGATACACCTGACCACTTATATGTGAAAAAGATTAATGAACCAGCACTCTTCAGTTGGTCCAGGTCACCATCTCCCATATATATATATATATACAATCAGTGCTCAGTCTATATTAAGATAGCAAATCTTCAAACTTTAATGGTCAAGCTTTAAGCTTCTCCATACTCCAACTCATCAGCCATCCATATTATTGAAAATGTGAGGATGGAACACTCAAAGCTCATGTTGATGCCAATAATATTATCATACCCATATTGACTAAGTCACTCTGATTCTTCACATATAGAACTTTAATATGCCCATTTAAATATATAAAAGAGAGATGGGCAGAATGCAGGCTGAATATTTAATATTTAAATACGTGTATATTATATATACCAAACTTAATGTAATTTATAAGTAACTTGAATTCAGCCTTTCAATATATATATATTTCTAGAAAATCGTTCCCATTCCCTGTTGGCCAGAGATCCAAATATTCAAATTCCCTCATGAAAAGTGATATTCTGAACTATAAAAAAATTTCATAGATTGCGGCATTTTTAGTTTTAAAACACTGATCTATTTTCAATCAAATGTACATATATCTCGTATTCAACCTATCAACATATTACTTCCCTTATACACATTATATTCATTCATAAAAGTAAAAATAGTTTATATCCATATTATGGTAGCCAATGAAGCAATAAACATCACTATATAAAATATAAAAGTAAAATATTTGATTAAAATATATGTAACCAATAGAAGTTCAGATTTTACAGCGCAATAGTTAGTCACTTATTATACATACACATATATACAGTATATATATTAAACTTCCAATTATTGCTAGTATAAACAAGAAAAAAGCCAGATTAATTTCTTTTAAACTATTTTTTCACGCTCAAGTTACTTTGATAATTATCAAACATTCATTAATTAAATAGTGTAAAGTCTTTTAGGCAATTGTTTTTGATAATTACAAATTAATTTATAGTTTCAAATAAAATTAATCATTCGTAAAGAGGAACAAAAAGTAGTTTTAACTGAAAAATTTTCAAAGAATATTATTTTCATGATGGTTTATTATGTAATATATATATATATGATAAGCTATTGTTTAAATAATATATTGTTGATTCAAGTTTAAATCCTAATATATTTAATTCTAGACGTCTTTACAAAACATAAAAAAGAATACAACGATTATTAAAAATTTTAAATCTAAAGCCGAAGATATTCTTTTTCTTTGGATGTAATAGATATTTTCTGAATCCCAATCTCTATTTCTGTCTCTTAGATCATATATTTTTCTGAAGTTACTTTTCTATTATTTTTCTATCTATTTCTTCTTTTCATTTCTTTTTAAATATATATTGCTTTCTTTTCTGGTGGTGTCCAGATTAATATTTGTTTCAATAATCTTTCTTAACACTTCACCTTTACATGTCCATAACATTTCAATTTGTCTTATTTTAATATTATTCATAGTAGTATGTTTTATAATTATTTCTCAAATTCTTTTAGAAGTTATCTATGTTCTATTTCTGTTACTCTAATAACTAATTTCCTTCAGTTACTAATTGTAAAAATATTAAAACCAATACGTCTGTTGTTATTGAACAGAGGCAATTTAAAATACTACTATAGAATTTCAAATAATATAGTATCATTTTAAATTGTCTCTGTTGAATAACCACAGACGTGTTGGTTTTAATTTTTTCTCAGTTGCTCTATGAATCTTCACCAAAACATCTATTATTTGTAGCAATTATTTTCTTTTTTATTCTTTTCTTCAATTGACAAAATTCGTTACTATATATAATGATACTTTTCATTATTGTAGCATATATTCTTTTTTTAATTCACTTTCGATATATTCTGAAATCACAATAAATTATTTAGCACTGTTATAATTTTTTTTCTTTTATAATTTCACATATAATTCCCTTTTGTGTAATTTTCATGTCTAGATACTTATATTTCTCACATTTTTCAATCCATTGCTCTCTTCAATAATTAAATCCTATTGTGCTTCTTCGTTATAATTATTATAATTATAATATTTGTTGTTGTTGTTGTTGTTATTATTATTATTATTATTATTATTATTATTATTATTATTATTATTATTATTATTATTATTATTATTATGTTTCAAACGATAAGCTTTATTAGTATTCTAAAAGATTATACAAGTTATATTTGACAACATAGTTCTTATATATAAATTGGTTCACAAAACTACATATGTACAATGATTTGATCAATGATTGTTTGCGTTATCAAACTAGAAGTATTTAAGAAAAAAAAACCAGTTCAACAAAGTCAATGATGAGCACTCAATCATAAGATTATATACAATTAGCTATACTTCAATTAAACTAAAGCAGGAATGTGTCTAATTTGTGTCAGTTGACTTCAGACCTGGCACAAGGGTCCATGTTAGATATGGTTTTTCTGTTAGTGCTTTTATATAAGTTCTTGTATATTCCAGGTGTCATCATCATTATTATTATTATTATTATTATTATTATTATTATTATTATTATTATTATTATTATTATTATTATTATTATTATATTATTATTATTATTATTATTATTATTATTATTATTATTATTATTATTATTATTATTATTATTATTAATTATAATAAGCTTGCATCAAGTCAGAAGCAACTCTTGATATTCATATGAATGATATTTTTTGGGATGACATAACACTTATTAAGTGTTCATGCTTCACAATATCATATGCATTATTATAAATATAGAATTCATATTATTTCTAGACATTTTCTTTTTCTTTCAATTGTAAACTATTAGGCATTGCACTTATAAATTATATGTTCATCATTTTCAGTCCAATGTCAGTCACTACAAGATGAAAGTCTCACCAATTTTAACACTTTTTCTTCTGTCAATACATTATCTTCTTCACATTATTGCAAAAATCTTATCTCCATCATCTTTTATAAAAATAGTCTCATTCTAGATTTTTTATAATATTTTGTTATCCATTTACAATTATCTCTTTTAGTGACTTGTCTAGTCCAACTCCAATTTAGGTTTTAATTTTTTAATTATGTCAGTAATATCTATTTGTTTTCTCTCAAATGTATTTCAGTTTTGACTTTTACTTATTAATCTCATAATTCTTCACTGTGTGGTTTGCAGCCTTTGCATTAATCTTTTATTAAATGTCCAATTCTAAGGCTAATAAATAAACACTGTTAGTAAACATTTAAAAGCCCTTTTATCTATATTAATATTAGGTCAAGTTATTTATGATTATTAACTTCTGATTCTTTCCTATCAATATTTATTTTATCCTTTTATCAAAATCATGCATATTACATTAAAATTTAGATACTTATTTGTAATTATACTTTTGCTTTTATTTCATAATTTTATAATATTTTCTGTTTGCAAAATCAATTGCTTTATCTGCAAATTTAGATGATTTAAATAATATTAAGTTTATTCTACTTTCCATTTAATGCACCAAAACTATTCTATTCTCTCTATTAATGCTGTAACAAGATTTGGAAAAATGTTAATCCTTTTTTATGTCCCTATAATGCTTACCACTGATGCTGTATTTTTGATAAACATTTTTTACAATTTGACATCTTGATTCTATATTATGCTCTCCAAAGTCTTAAACATAATACCCAAGTTCAATGTAAAAAAGGCAATTCACATTCGTGAATCACTTTATAATTTTTTTAAATGCTTTAATATAATTTTTTGTGTTATAATCACTTTTAAATTCAGTTTATTTTTTTGATTGACTTGAATTCAATGTTCTATGTAGATAATTTGAAATGATCTTAAATATTATTTATAACACTTATGTAAAACTGATACTATTGTAATATCATCATTTGTATTATTCCAGTCACTTAGTGAGTTTTTATTATTTATGAGTATAATTTATTGTCTTACCAACAGTTTATTTAATTTCTTGAAAACTTTTTCTATTTATAGATTTAATTGGTTGTTTCTCTCTATCTTTTGAAATCTCTGATATTTCAAATGTCATTATTATAATTGTATGAGGTCCTTTGTCTCATAGTTTTTTTTATATCTTTACAGTTTTTTGTAAAATTCTTTTGAATAATTTATAATGTAATACTTGTTTTTAGTAAAAGTATCAACTTTTCTTTTATTGGTGAGGCCATTTTTATTCTAATAGTAATTCATTATTTTACAACCGTGAGACTTTAATTCTTTTCTAAAGATTTACTAGACATTTATTAATTATTTTTCAAAGTATTTTGACTAATAGTGAAATACTGTCTCTAGAATTTTGTTAATAATTATCTCTATAATGATTACTTAATAGTTGTTCTGTATGGTTTGATTGGAAGATTATCCTACTTTGGAGTATAATGATTTTTGAATTAATTTCAGTCCTGGCACTTTCGGCATTCAAACTTTTCATGAACTCCCAAGCAATAAATTAATTTGATTATTTATGACTTAATAGCTACATTATCTACCTTCTTTTGTATTTAATTAGTGAATATGACTTTTGACATTTTTAACAAATTGCCATCTAAATAGAAGGATGTTAGTAATGTAAGGTTTTGAATTGCTGTAGTTCTTCCTTGATCCATTCCATTTGATTTGAAAATTTATTGTGGATATCTGAAATCATGGATAATGGTAAACCTACATAATATATGTGCTTAATATTTATATGTGCACATAAAACAGAATTTAATTTTTTAAATGTGCACATTAAAACATCAACAAAAATAAAATAATACAATTGTGAAAACACAATATTTTGGTAAGTAGAGAGGGCAGTTTCCATGACTCTTTGATGAATACACATTGAGTGTCAGGATAAAAAAAATAGCTGATTGAAAGTTATTGTATATTAATATTTATAAAAGCATGCACATGAAATTTATGAATATAAGTTTATGAATGTGCAATTTTATTACTGAGGAGGCATATTCATGTTATTCTGACATGATTAAAAAAATATATCTAATTAATTGATTTAGTACAGTAAGAATGTAGTGGACCCATAAGATAAAAGATTTCTAGATAGAAACTCAATATGTTACTTTTGGTGCTCAAATGTCACATGACCTCCTGAGTAATTAATCATTTTATTACTTATTATGACAATTTTAAAATTTATTTTCAAAGCATGGATTACTAAAGCCATGAATAATAAATCAATAAAATATAAAAGACTAGTAGATTAAAAATATTTACATTTATTTATCGTACAACTGATGTGTTATCTTGGCTTATAACCATTATCTTCCTCATCAATATGATTTGCAAAACTTTCCATATTATATTTTTTCTCTTGACTTTTATATCATTTATTACTTCTTTACTACCATTATTTATTCAACTTAAGAGTTTAGGACCTTTCTTCTAAAATATTTGATTATTGCAGATAATTTACCAATGATTCAATTACAAACACAAGTTTTGGGTTTATGACTTTCAGTCTGAGGAATATTGGCATTCACACACTAAGCAACTATACTTAAACTTATCCAATTTATGATACTAATAACTAGCTGCTATCACAGATGCTGTAATTTTAAAACAATATAATGAATATAAGAACTAAAAAACTAATTTTAATCCTTCAGGTAAGTAGTATTTTAAATAGTCTTACATTGTCAATTTGGTAACCATTTTCAAGCTTTTATTTTTAACATATAAATATTTACACTACATTAAAAATTTACATTTTTCATAATATTCATTAAACTATAATTTTAAAATTAGGTTATCTTTAAAATAATATATCAAGTTTGAAAATAAATAAAACTAATAATTACAAAAGGTTTAATTTTGACTATCAGGCAAAAATATTTTTCATGAAAAATAAATAATTATTCCAATTTTTTTTATAAATATTATAAAAAATATAAAAAAGTAATAAGTATAATCTTTGAAAATTAAAAATTCAATTTATAATTAAAATAATAGCTATATTTTCAATAATGAATTTTTTTTTGCTACTTATATTTTGTTTAATTTTACACCATTTTTTGATATGTTGAAATAAAATCGGAATATGAACATTGACTTATACTTATCAAAAATCAAATATTTTCATTTTATAAAAATAAATAAGTAATATTTACCAAGGCTGTAACCTCAAAAATATGCGTGTAAAATGCGATAGTAGGGACATCTACAGGTGTTTAACCACAAGCTTATGCATTTTACACGTATATTCTCGAGGTTACAGCCTCGGTAAATATTACTTATGTAATCAATGTGCGTTTAATAAATTTATAATTACAACTTTAAAAATAAATAAGTAAACAAATTTTATATAAACGTATGAGTTTTAATTTCAAGATTTTAGCAAAAGCTGAAGCCTTATAAGCACAATGCTTACTTTTTGAGTTCAATGTTAAACCTACCTCTTAACTTTGTTTTTATTCTTCTCCGAATGATTCTGACATCTACCTGTTTTAGTTTGAATTAATATCAATCAGTATACATTTTAGTTCAAATTTTTGCCTTCAAATCAACAGAAAGCTCACAAATGAATGCTACAAAAGATTTACAAGTAAGCCACTCTTGGTTTAATTGTAGCACCCAAAAAACAAATGAAATGATTCAGTGATCAGGTTTGGAAAGTTAATTTTAAAGAATAGTGATTCTAATGATAAGAATGTTCACTTTTATTTTAGAAATCAATATAATAAATGGTTTCTAAAAATAGATACAAAATAGGATTTCACTTTTTATCTTTGCTAAGTTTGTTAAATAGATTATAAAAATAAGCAATGACATATTTTAGAGTGAAATTAAAACTTTGTAAAAAGTTTAAACAAACTTCAAACAATTTATCTAAGATAAGTTGGTCTTATAATACATTAATAAGTAATCTTTCCCAAAATCTTTCAAACACATTACTCTCCAATACTTTAATTATAAGCAGTATATGCCAAAAAATAACATATGGCAGCACACCCCTCATACTTATTTATCATCAGTTACATTACCATGGTAGTGAATTGATGACTGGTGGAAAGTAAGCATGAGGTATGGTGAATTATAGTTTTAACACTAACACAGTTTACTCTATATATATAGATACATAACCAAGCATATATATGGGATTTATAGAGCACTTCCTATTAGATTTTATCATTTACCATAAAAATGTAGAGATTCTTCTCTCACTAAATATCTATTTTGGATATAAACTTATCTTTGGAGAATTAGACTATTGCAAACCTAATTTTCATACAAGAATAGTAATCCTATATATATATATATATATATATATATATATATATATATTATATTTAATATATATATATATATATATATATATATTAAATCTAATGATTTAATATACTAGCACCTCACTGAGGAAGCCAGTAGCAGAAATTGGTCTGAGGTTTGGGATATTCTGAAAAGGTTTGTTAAGAGCTATTTGCAAGCTCATTATATATATGTAATTATAATAAAAATAATAAATTTAATGGTAATAAACTATTATAAACAATCCTTAAATCTGTAGAAGTCTTGGTTTTTTATTTTTTAATTTAATAGCAGTTGAGGCAGGTTTAAGAAATTAACTGAAAGTACTTCTGGTACTTCTGTAGATTTAAGGATTGTTTATAATAGTTTATTACCCTTAAATTTATTATTTTTATTATAATTACAATTTTGTTTTAATTAACAGACATTTTATTTATATATATATGAAAAACAAAAACAAGTTTTAATCACGTTAAAACCTGCAGTCGCTTGTATATATGATCAATAGATGGCATTTTACCAAAAATACCGACCAAGCGATTGTTTACATAAACGATCAAAGAGTCAGAAACTGAACTGAGATCAGACCCATATAGCTATCTAGCTTGTTTGGCTGAGTTTGAAGACTTTATCGGTCTGAAAAATTTCATGCTTGCAAGCTGATAGAAACTTTGTGCATAAACACTTGGAGTCAGTGTTTAGATCTGTTTCTTTGCTCTGTCCTTCACTGATGATAGCAAATCAGCTTGAAATCAGCTGATCTGAAGGTGGGCTAAAATGAAAGAGATAGTTAATTCGGACTCTTTGATCGTTTATGTAAACAATCGCTTGGTCAGTGTTTTTGGCAAAACACCATCTATTGATCATATATATATATATATATATATATATATATATATATATATATATATATATATATATATATATATATATATATATATATATTGGTAAGATTTTATAAGGAAATATTTTATCATTTATTTGAGCTGAAATATATTTACAAAGGTTAATGCTATCTGAATTATATACCTAGATATAATTCTTCATTTATATCCCCGAACTAGATATTTTTATAAAGCGCAGACAGTATTGAAAATTAAATTGAGAGAGTGCAAACTTCTCAAGCGCTTGTGACTATTAGTAACCAATCAGATCTTAAGCACTGGGACAGAGAATTTAACAAGAAAAGAGTGGTTCCATTCTCTTCTTTACTTGTCTTTTTATATATCCAAGCCAGTCCAAAGTACTTATATCTGTGAGCATGAATCTTAAATATCATCACACTTAATTGACTGAGTTCAAATTAAAAACATACAGTGTGAAATTTTTCGATTTACTACGCAGTAGTTTTTTCGATGTTATAACTTTGCAGCAATATATGTAAATAATATTTTTATAAAGTGCAGATGGTATTGAAAATTAAATTGAGAGAATGCAAACTTCTCAAGCACTTGTGACTATTAGTAACCAATCAGATCTTAAGCACTGGGACAGAGAATTTAACAAAAAAAAAAGTGGTTCCCACTCTGGCTCCCACTCTCTTCTTTACTGAGTGAGAACCACTCTTTTCTTGTTAAATTCTCTGTCCCACTGCTTAAGATCTGATTGGTTACTAATAGTCACAAGTGCTTGAGAAGTTTGCACTCTCTCAATTTAATTTTCAATCCCCGAACTAGCTAAAATAAATACAGTTTATAACTATAATCTAATAATGATAATAATAATTTATTTATATTAAGTAGTAATGATTCATAAATGCACTTGATAAAACATCAGTGGCTAAACCTAATATATGATTCTTGGAAAAGTTTATTAAGTCTTGGGACTTTTTCAGATTTGAAATGACAGATAATACAAACCCTAAATATCAAATTATAAATACAAACATCAAATATAATATTATCACGATTTTATTATATGTATATCTAAAACATTTACTCACAACTAAACATATTTATATTAAATATTAAATAAATAGATAATAGAACTTGAAATGGAGTTAACAGTTGATAAAATGATAAAACCCATAATATATTCATGAACATTTTAAAATCTACTGCATAATGGGTTATCCTCGATTCATGCAAGGTTAAAATCCAGATACTGTTCAGAATTTCTTTCTAATAAATCACTATATGATTTTGTTATCAGTGTTTATTGTTTTAATCCTATTTATCTAGTTTCCATAACTCAGTATTCTGTGACTTAAGTTTCTTAGAAACAGATGTATATATAGGATATAGGGTCTACCAAATGTTTCTTCTGAGATATTTGTCCAATTTCATCATAATATATTTCTAGCGTAGGAATAGTAATACTATGTTCCATCATAACGCAATGTAATCCTAAGGTATCGAGATTTGCATAAACATCACACAAAGTCATTTGAAAGATTTTGGCAATATAAATAAAATAATTCTATTATATGTATGAGAAATTAAAATTAGATTTATTTTTTTAAACAATACAAAATGTATCCATTTTTTTTATATCGCTAATGTTATTTGTGGTTTACTTCGTGATTTTATCATTATTATATATATATGGTTTTGTATTCTATTTCAATAAAGGCATATGCATGTATATAGTATTCCAATTCAATTGCATGTATTTATAATTTCCATTTAAATAAAAAAAACTTTTGGGGTATGGTGTTAATCGAATTCCAGTTGTTACTAAGCCTTAATTTGGATTTAAACTTGCCATTTAAAGCAGATGTTAACTTTTTTTTAGCTATACATTTTTAGGTTTATCTTTAACATTTAAGTTTTGAATAAGTACCTCTTTCGTTGTTCTTTATAATACGAAAATTTTTATCGTTATGAAACTTTTCTTTTGAAATAGGCAATGTCTTTATAAGAGAAAAATATGTTTTTTATTAAAGAACAAAAAAAAAGATATTTTTCTTTTAACAATCTGCTTATTGTCTGTTTTATTTCTAATACGATTTTCAAAGTCAACCACTGTTACATTTGATTTACTTGGGGGGTTGTTTTACAAAACTTTTCCAAGTAATTATTGTCATAACGAAACTTATCTTAATATTATTTATAAGTAACACACATACATAAACGCATTTATAAACATATATGCGTAATATCTATTTATTAAATCCTATGAAATGTGCAGGTATAAAACAAATGTTTTATGAAATAAAGTTAGGGTTTTTACCTTTGAAATTAAAATGTTATTTTATTGCGGAGAAACTTATTTCTTTTAAAATTGAGCAATGTTTTAAAATGAATGTATTAAATAAATATCCTATGTTTTTATAAGATGACATAAATTATACTAAATCATTATTATATTATCTTTTATATTTATATGTACAATTATTAAAGAAAAATATATGTTCACCATATGATGGGATGGAGATTAAAGGAGACATCGAATAGGCACTTCAATAATTAAAATCCTATATAATTTTTTTTCTATAGCATATATACCTAGGATGTGAGGTGATGGGACATGCGATAATGACATAATATATATAAAACTTAAATCAATTCACAGAGTATATAGGAACATTTTAAATAAGATAGTTCATATTACTGGATTACATTTGTTCCAGCATTTAATTATTTGTTTGCGCAATACATCGCTGAAAATTAAAATAAAAAATTCATGGATTATCTCATTAAAATACTTCAATGTCTATACCTATAAGCCTGTGAAAATCTTGTTACTAATACATTAATGTGACATAAAAATTCAGATCACTCATTTCCCTAAAAACATTATTTTATATATAAACTTATCTTTATTAAGTGGTGTAAAGATATATAAATATCTGATTTATATACTACACAGTAATCCAACATTTATATTTATATATTATAAATGAAACTTTTTTTAATATATGAATAAATTCATAACCATATTTATGTAAGAATATTAATTTTATTTTTAACTATTCTCTCTAAAGAATTTTTGTTTTTAAGTTGCAACATAAAATTTCTGTATAGAATGCAATATTATTACATAATTGTATTGTGTTTGATTAATTATAGGTATATACAAAATGGTATCCTTTAATATGTAATATTAGGAGATAATGAAATCTCCGCATGTGTGTGTTGAATTTCAATTAAACATTATGCTCACTTTATCATTCAATTGGTGTAAAAAAAAATGAACCAATTCAATGACATTAATAAAATTATGTTGGTACATATATATAATCAATTGAAAATTTACAAGGATATTAAAATAAATGCTTATATATCCTGCTTTGTGAATATTGCTTGAGGCTAGTTTGAATCAGACTGTATAAATATCTCTTTGTTGATAGTGAAGCTGGAAATATAGTACATATTCCTGCTTCACCTAGTGCCAATGTTATCAGCACTAGTCTGGGTTTGAACCCCATCCTTATTAACTGACACCCATCTCATATTAGGTGGTAGTATATTTTAAGCAATATTATAATCTTTTATAATTCATTAATCTTATTTTATAATTAAAACTAACCTTTTTATATTAGTTTGTTATTTTATATTTGTAAAATGTATACTATGTTTATTTTGTTAAATTGGCATTTATATGTAATTGAATCCTAGATATCTATAAAATGTTACAAATATTTCAAATTCTTTATTAAAGTTCATTTTCTTCAATTAATTAGTGGCTAACATTTATATTTATCTTTTAATCAATGTACACTTGAGAATCAATTATTTAAACAATGTAATATTTTTAAGAAATATTTTGTAAATTTCTGCTTAAGTTTATGTCAAATATGTTTGAAAGTCATTGTAGTACCAAATTCCTAAAAATTTTCTGAATAAAATCTACATTTTTATTAATCTAAATCTTAATTAAATAGATTTTGTTAGTACAATGACTGATAAACTTAATATGCTTGTTGTTGTTTTTGTAATTAGGAAATCAACCCTTGGGGCATGTAGGATTATAGATTTCCCTCCAAAGCACCAACCTCAGAGTACTGCTTAGAGCAATTACAATTGGTGGTCAGTATAGATTGAATCCTGTAGATAAGACCAGAACACATAAATAGTGGAAAATTTGATAAGAGAGGGATTATTATTGAGTTTACTAAAGAGAAGTGATTAATCTATATACAAGACATCATGCCTAAAAGAATGGCTGGCTAAAAGATCGACCGTGCTTCCCGGAGCTTGTCTCACCAGCTCATCAATGCCATCCAGTGCTGTCAACATCTAGCCAGAGCCTGTCTGTGTCAAGTAAACCTGCTAATACTCTGACTGTAACTGTCTCTCAAGCCGTGAAACATCTTCCAATAGGTATATTATTATAATCTCCAATTTGCTGCAAGCTACTGATTTTATTTCACTTGTTTAAATCAATATTAATTTATATATTTTATATATCTGTGTAATGTTTATATGGCTTGGTTTAAAATGTGTCTTTTAATTTTATTCAATTTAAAATATCAATTCTTATAAAATTTTACATTATTTTGATGCAGCAAATTAAATTAATTTTTGTCAGTTTGTTTAGATTATTTGACTTACTGAAATGGCCAACTACAAAATTCAATGAGCTATTAACTTTAAATCCTCCCCCTGTTATTTTTTTTTAATTTAAAAATCATTACAAGAAGACTTCCTTCCATAAATTAATTAATAGAAAACTCATTTAGTTTTGTACCTCATATATATATTTATTTGAATGATTGAAATTATTTTAAAAGTATCTTACTATTACCTCCAATTTAAAATAACTCTGTAATTATTTCTGAAAGAATAAATAATTTTAGTGAATCAATTAAATAAAATTTATCATAGAATTTTATCAGTATATATATTTCATACATATATTTTATTTGTCAGAAAATATCAAAATTATGATTTACAATTTATTAGTTTGATATTTAATGCCTGTCTATGTTAATTAAAACAGTCTTATTTTGTAATCTTTGAAATTATTTAAGAACTTATTAATAAATGAAATATTTGTGAAGTGTGGTAAACAATTTATATTTTAGTTAATTCTTTATATATATATATATATATATATATATATTATATTTATGTTTCATTCATTAATGACCTAACATTTCTGGGACTTTACATTATATCAGGGAGCCAATGATTTTAATCAGGATTTATTATTTTGTTAATGATATACTATCTATCTATATACATCTAAGGCATTGTGTATTTATATTTACAACCATTTCTTTATTATTACTATTCTTGCTTTGCTACCAACCTCTTAGGACCTTCGGAATCTGACCAGTCCAACCTTTTACACTACCTCAAAGTAGACATAGTTCATACCAAGGGATCTTTTCGAGCATTGCCATGAAGATGTGTATGCACATCAAAATATTATTATGATTATTTAGAGACATGCTTTGGCTGGAGGGCTAACATTTCTCTTATCTCCTGTACATATCAGGAACTTCTTTAGCAAAGTCACCCAGAGGTTCATAGCAGACCTCATTTCTTTTGTTGTAATTTGTAATAGCATACTGCCCTCATTATCATTTTATAGCTTTATGTAGCAATCCTGAAATGCTCTCTGCCATGATGACACATCCTTCACAAACACATTTTGTAATTAATTAAATCTGACTGTATAATTATCAATTATTTATTTAAGAACTATTTTGCTTCCCACACTCATTATATACAAATGATTTTAAATGTAATAGTATTTTAAATGCATATCTTTCATATCTTGTAATATATATAAAATAGATTTGTAATCGTTCAAAGAGGGCTAATAACATTTTATTGCTGATTGGTTTTTGGCCGACCAATTAACAAACTTTTACATTGTTTGTCAAAGCCACATCGAAACGAATTAAATAAAATAACCAAGTTGTATAAACAAAGACTTAACTTATTTTGTACTAAATTCTTTAATAAATTCCTATAATATTGTCATTTAAATAAGCTTAGTTTGTCATCATTCCCAATCTCTAAGGTTAATTACTCTATTTGTTTATAATATTTATTTGATGTAAATTCACTTCTTTATAATGTTGCCATAAAGAATTATCATTATTACAGTTCACACCATTAGTAATCGATCAAATCATATTTGTACCATTCTGCAATCGTCAGAATCCATTAAATCATTGATTTTTCATATAAACCCTTTATTATTTTGAGTCTCTATGTGAAACCATGACCTCCAGCTGGGACAGAATAAAACCAAGCACTGCTAGTGTCATCACAAACGTTATCCATTAGTCAGAGAGGCAATAATTTAGGCAAATAGGTTAGGATTCATCCTTGTCCTGACATATGTATCTTGTGCATGGTTGGATTCTAGGTACTTTTGCTTGGATTATTGGTCTTGTTGAATGAATACACGATTTTGACCAGCACAATAGATGAAATTTGAATCATTTTTCATGATATGGGAATAAATGATGATACCAGCAAGAAGTTTAATTGAATTTAATATATTCAGCACTTGGAGATTTATTATTTCCTAAAAAGTATATATATATTCATTTTTTTTTTCGTTTTTATTAATGCACCTTTCATCTTAATTCTACCATATCATAACTGTCTACCATCACTTCCATATATATATATATATATATAATAAAAATAATAAATTCAATGGTAACAAACTATTATAAACAATCATTAAATCCACTGAAGTACTTTCGGTTAATTTCTTAAACCTGACTTAACTACCATTAAATTAAAAAAACAAAAAACAAAGTGGAAGCAAACATCAACAATTCAAATCCCAGGAATCTCGTATTTTAATGTTAGCATCTTGTCTATTTATTAAATGCATTTTATTTCTATTTATAAAAATTGCCTCCTTAATTTTTCTTTTATTATGGTTTCTCTCTTCATGAAGAATTTTTATATTTTCAAAATCAAATTTAAATGTATATTTACATGTTTTTTCATGATCAAAGAAACCTGAAGGAGACATTAAGTAACCATTATTTTTACTTTTTACATCTAGTTGCAGTATTGAGAAGAGATTGAAAGAGCATGAATTGTCATATAAGCAGTAAAAAGTAAAAATAATGGTGATGCAATATCTCCTTCAGTTTTCTTTGATCATGAAAAAATATGTAAAAATAAATTAAATTTGATTTTGAAAATGTAAAAATTCTTCATGAAGAGAGAAATCATAATAAGAGAAAAATTAAGGAGGCAATTTTTATGAATAGAAATAAAATGCATTTAATAAATAGACAAGCTGCTAACATTAAAATATGAGATTCATGGGATTTGAAATGATGACATTTGCTTCCGCTTTGTTGTTGTTTTTTTAAATTTAATGGCAGTTGAGGCAGGTTTAAAAAATTAACCGAAAGTATTGTTTATAATCGTTTGTTACTGTTAAATTTATTATTTTTATTATGATTACAATTTTGTTTTAATTAACGGACATTTATATATATATATATATATAGTGTTTAAACAATTAATGTAACATTAGATGCATATAGCAAAGATACTTTAAAAAACATTTTTCATAATCCAATTAAAACAGTAAATACAAAAAATTATACATAATAATTAGGTAATGCGCCAGATGTATATATAACCAATCAAATTTATTGATTTATAGACAATGCTTATTAGATTTATATGTATAAATCATCTATCATAAAAATTTAAACCACTACTTTCTCTCCACATGTGTACTTTAAATACAAGTTTATCCCTTAAATCATTAGCTGATCTAGTATAAAAGTATTTTAAATATCCAACGATGAAGGCCTTTTTAGTAGCTATCTATAGACAAACAATATAAAATGAAAGATTTTTTTAAAAAATTTTTTTAATTTGATTTCCCTCAAAATAAAGCTTCTAACCAATTTATAATATGAACACACACATTATTCCTGCATACACCATTATTTCTGTGATCCGAATTTAAATTCTATAGAACTTCAAAGTTTTTTTTTAGACTGCTAATGGCTTCTAACAGTAGCTACTTCATAATTAATCTATTCTTATATTTACTGCTCATTAAATTTCTTACCAGAAAATATAGTTCTCGATTGACATGAGTTCACCTAATGAACAATAAAACAAAAACATAACTGTGATCCAATTCATATTTATTATTGGTAAACAATAAGACACTCCTATATATTCGTAGATTATGACTTTTTTTAAAGAAAGGTTAAATGATTATAGATTATGGTTTTTGTTTTATAAATCATTACGTTTTTTGTAGATCTAAAAAAAATTTAATAACTGCATCAAATGATTTCAAAAGAAAATAAATTGCAAAGATGTTAAAATTTTATACTTGACTACATTAAGCCAATTTTCTGAAAAAATCTTATATTTATTTATTTTATTTTTTTGATTTAACATTTTTTACCTAAAAACTTTGATTCAGTCAGGGAATATTCTACATGAAAATTAAATTAAATAAAGTAATGATAAAAAAATAATTTGATGTCGACTTTTATTTTCAATGTCATATGATTGTACTTATTTTGTAAAATAATTGAATTGATTTTCTTAAGGATATTTTTTTAACTAATGAAGAAAAAATCAATTTATATATATATATTATTTCAAATAATTTCAAAATAATATAAAAAGACAAATTTTCTATTTTTTTCTCATTTACGTATAAATATACTTATAAAATAATATAGCACTTTATATATATAATATATATAAAGAGCCTGCTACTAGCTCTAAACAAGCTTAATTTTTTTTTATGATAAATGCTACAAGAGAAAATACATGAAGACTTTATCTACGATGGTCCCCATCCCCAGACCGGTTTCGAGCTATGGCTCTCATCAGTGAGGAGCTAGGACATAAGATTCAAAATATTAACTCAAGTCAAGCATTTATCTAATTCTTAAATATTAGGAAAAAGATTCAAATCTTCAGACAACTACATGTCTTCAAACTCAACTCTTTAACTATGGATCTCTGAATTTAGTTCAGGCTCATATAGTTTCTTTGGTTAAAAAGCTGAGTTTGAAGACATGTAGGTGTCTGAAGATTTTGATCTTTTTTCTAATATTTAAGAATTAGATAAATGCTTGGCTTGAGTTAATATTTTGAATCTTATGTCCTAGCTCCTCACTGATGAGAGCCATAGCTCAAAACCGGTCTGGGGATGGGGATCATCATAGATAAAGGCTTCATGTATTTTCTCTTGTAGCATTTATCATAAAAAAAATTAAGCTTGTTTAGAGCTAGTAGCAGGCTCTTTATATATTACATATTGGTAATACAAGCTATATAGGTCATGTGATATATGACTGATTTTTACTATTATAATTTTGCTATTAGGGCTTTGGGTATATTAAATTGCTATGCCTACTAATATATGGGATCTCTGAATTTGAATCAGGCTCATATAGTTTCTTTGGTTAAAGAGCTGAGTTTGAAGATGTGTAGGTGTCTGAAGATTTGGATCTTTTTTCTAATATTTAAGAATTAGATAAATGCTTGATTTGAGTTAATATTTTGAATCTTATGTCCTAGCTCCTCACTGATGAGAGCCATAGCTCAAAACCGGTCTGGGAATGGGGACCATCATAGATAAAGGCTTCATGTATATTCTCTTGTAGCATTTATCATAATAAAAAAAATTAAGCTTGTTTAGAGCTAGTAGCAGGCTCTTTATATATTACATATTGGTAATACAAGCTATATAGGTCATGTGATATATGACTGATTTTTACTATATATATATATATATATGTAATTTGGATTGAAAAATCCACTCATGTATTATGAATACGTAGCACTTTATGTCAATAAATGTTTTAAAAATATATGGATGCAAGAGGGGAAGAATATATATATATATATATGAAATTAAAATAGCTTAATATATTTGTAATTAAGAGTAAAAAAAAAACATTCTCCCTTAAGCTTAAAACAAATAATACTCTAAATGTTGAACAAAGAATCAACAATAGGATGCATCCATCTATGCTTAGCTTTTGATGTATATAAGCTTATCATGCTTTGATGAAAATTCAAAGTATAATTAATTTATTAGCCAAATGAAATATGGCATTTAATAATTATTAGATTAATTATAGAATTTCTTTGTTACAATGATTAAATAGAATTTAATAAATGTAAATATAAAACTAAAATAGCATAATAAGTATGTGATTAAGAGAAGAAAAGCAATATTCTTCAAGTCATGATTAAACATTAATCTAAATGTTGAACAAAAACAAAGTTCATAAGGCAATCTCAATCCTTATTGAGTTGATTATTAATCTAATAATTATTAGATGCCATATTTCAACTAACTGATAAATTAATTTTACTCTGAAGTTTTGCTAGTTTGACAAAGGTAAACTTACATGTATTAAAAACTCTAAGAATAGATGATTCTTTATATACTTGATCCATTGTTCAACATTTAGAGTGCTATTTGTTCTTGGCCTAAGGGAGACTGGTTTTCTTCTCTCTCTTATATATATATATATATATATATATGTGTGTGTGTGTGTGTTGAATTATTTATTTTCCATGGATTGTTATTATAATAAAGAATAGAAATAAGATTTTATCTATGTAAATAGAAATAAACTTTGCCATTGATGTTGCCAGGAAGCTATCAATTATTCCTAATTGACAATCTCCTATGGCTAAATAAATTTTCTCCATTACCTATCACAGCTTTTTGGTGGATTTATTGTTAAAGAAAAATGAGATCCTTTTTTAATTCAAACTCATATTATTAAAATAATTTTAAATGAGAAAGCTATTGTATATAGGTGTGAGAAAGTGAAAAAGTAGCATATTTCTTGACAATTCTCTGAAGAAATTTAAAATATTATTTGCAAAGTGTCAAGGAAGATATCATTTATTCACATTCTCAAACTTATATAAAATAGCTTTCTAGGTTTAAATCCATTTAACAACTTAGATTTGAAGTAAAAGAGGACTTGTGTTACTTCAACAACAAACATAAACAAAAGAGCTATTATAGGTCATGGAAAAAAATTATTTAGCCTCAGGAGATTGTCACTTAGGGGTAACTGGTAATTTTCTGGCAACATCAAAAGCAAAGTTTATTTCTGTTTACATGGATCTGCGTGTATATATATATTTTAATGATCGGGGAAAAAGACTTACGTAAACTGCACTATGGGGCGCCATCTAGGCATTTGAACCTAGAAAAATTTATAAAGTAGGCAGATACGTAAGTCAAAAAAAAAAAAAAAAAAAATTTTTTTTTCTTAAATTTTGCATCCGGTCGTTAGCCCATGTCACTAGCTCAGGGAGTAGCAGAGATTTTAAAACATTTATAAGTTTCAATAGACTTCTATTCTCAAAGTATATATTAAATATTTAGAACAATAAAACAAAAGAAGCCACTGCCAGTAATTAACACACAAATAGATTTTTATTAACGCACATTTAAAATTGAAGATTAAATTTATTTTTAGATTTTAACATTAATATTTTTTTTTTTAAAAATTTAAATTATTATTTTAAATAGATCGCACAGATTTGCTTTAAAATGTTGGGTATAGATCGCCTACATAGATTCCATGGTCAAAAACATTTCAAATAAACATAAATGATCAAAATACAAAATTATTGATGCCGACAATCGCAGAGGGAAACTTATAAGTAACCCAATAGTATTCAACCGTAAGATACTTGCGTTGTCACCAATAACTTAAAAGACATCCGAATAAATACATTTCGATACTCACCGTAAGGTATCATTATTTATCGAATGTCTATATATTTTGATCAAATATGAAATCCAAAATATAATTAACCGCAAACGAATCCATGCAAGCGTCTATAAACAACTTTAAATTTAATACATTTTTAGTTAAAATATACTACACACAAAAAAAAGGACTGGAAATGATTGCTTAAACATTTACATAAAAAAAATATCAATAATTGAATTTGCATTCTTTAAGTCAGATAAGAGTTCTTATTTTCAGTTATTAATTACTTGCAATTTTAGGAAAGTTATTAGATAGATACAATAGTTCATACTTTACGGATTTAATAGATTGAGAAGTCCATCTTCGTGATCACTTTAATAGATTTTGTCCTTCTTTGAAATGAAACTGTGACTTGCCATGCATTTGGTCAGGAACTGTCATCCAGAGGCTTCAGCTGGTTGTCCGGAAAATTAAATTTATTGCAGACTTCCACATCGTGAAAATCTGCAATATAGCTAGTTATAACGATCTATTCATAGTCAGCTCTCAGATAACAATTATAATAATAATTTGGCTTTGATATTTTTATTAGTCTCTTATCATTAGATCTTGAGATTCAACGAGCAAGACGTCACTAATCCATTCGTGTTTCAGTTATGGTCCGTGCTGTTATTTTCGTGTTTGGATTGGTCATTTAATTCCTTTGTATTCTCTTATCTGACCATTTAATTTATTTTACATGCCTCACGAGGTAGTTTGCTTTTGAACAATCATTTAATTAATAAGACAATCATTTCCATTTTCTAAGACTATAGAAATCAACATTATTTCTATTTTTAAAATATCAATCTTTATATCTTTACTTTTTACAAAAAAAAATTACTTTCAAATATTTTTATTTTTTAAAAGTTTTTAAAGTTGTCCATCATGCGATCTATATATATTAAACAACTTTTAATTTTCAGTTTTTTAAGTTTTTTTTTTCTTTTTAATAAATCAAATTTTATTTACGATCTTTTTATTTTCATTTTAAAATAATGTAACGGCATATATTCCGTTACATATCAGTAAACTTCCTCAAAAACAAAAACATTAAAAAAAAAAAAAAGAATTTACTTAGTGTTAGTAATGACGTTACACAAATTGATTATACTAATTTTTTTTTTTTTTTTTAAAAGACAAAACTTTGGCTATTAATGAAAAGACATAACTTTGGTTAGTAATTACAAGAAAAAATGCTGACTATTCTTTCCTTTTCACCCCAGCTGAGATTACACCTCCTCCCTCAAGTGTTCCCTTTTCCCTACATTTCATTATTAACTTAGGCAAGTCAAAGAAGTTACGTGATTTTAGACTTTTTTTTTTTTTTTAATTAAATTATGATTTATATTAATTGTTACATTTTATTCCTCGCATTTATTTCTACATATACGCAATTTTCTTACTGGCAGTACTTTTTACACAAACTTCATAACTTTATATAATACAAACAATATATTCTGATTTCAGAAAAAATATTACGGGCTTCATTTTCAATGTATATACTCATTTTTAAAGAAAAATCTTACTGGCATAATTTATTTTTAACATTCTCAGGGCACTCGTGGTTTATTAAAGATCGTGCCACGTTGGGAGTCCATTTTAACGATCAGGGAAAAAGACTTACGTAAACTGCACTACGGGGCGCCATCTAGGCATTTGAACCTAGAAAAATTTATAAAGTAGGCAGATACGTAAGTCAAAAAAAAAAAAAAAAAATTTTTTTTTCTTAAATTTTGCATCCGGTCATTAGCCCATGTCACTAGCTCAGGGAGTAGCAGAGATTTTAAAACATTTATAAGTTTCAATAGACTTCTATTCTCAAAGTATATATTAAATATTTAGAACAATAAAACAAAAGAAGCCACTGCCAGTAATTAACACACAAATAGATTTTTATTAACGCACATTTAAAATTGAAGATTAAATTTATTTTTAGATTTTAACATTAATATTTTTTTTTTTAAAATTTAAATTATTATTTTAAATAGATCGCACAGATTTGCTTTAAAATGTTGGGTATAGATCGCCTACATAGATTCCATGGTCAAAAACATTTCAAATAAACATAAATGATCAAAATACAAAATTATTGATGCCGACAATCGCAGAGGGAAACTTATAAGTAACCCAATAGTATTCAACCGTAAGATACTTGCGTTGTCACCAATAACTTAAAAGACATCCGAATAAATACATTTCGATACTCACCGTAAGGTATCATTATTTATCGAATGTCTATATATTTTGATCAAATATGAAATCCAAAATATAATTAACGGCAAACGAATCCATGCAAGCGTCTATAAACAACTTTAAATTTAATACATTTTTAGTTAAAATATACTACACACAAAAAAAAGGACTGGAAATGATTGCTTAAACATTTACATAAAAAAAATATCAATAATTGAATTTGCATTCTTTAAGTCAGATAAGAGTTCTTATTTTCAGTTATTAATTACTTGCAATTTTAGGAAAGTTATTAGATAGATACAATAGTTCATACTTTACGGATTTAATAGATTGAGAAGTCCATCTTCGTGATCACTTTAGTAGATTTTGTCCTTCTTTGAAATGAAACTGTGACTTGCCATGCATTTGGTCAGGAACTGTCATCCAGAGGCTTCAGCTGGTTGTCCGGAAAATTAAATTTATTGCAGACTTCCACATCGTGAAAATCTGCAATATAGCTAGTTATAACGATCTATTCATAGTCAGCTCTCAGATAACAATTATAATAATAATTTGGCTTTTATATTTTTATTAGTCTCTTATCATTAGATCTTGAGATTCAACGAGCAAGACGTCACTAATCCATTCGTGTTTCAGTTATGGTCCGTGCTGTTATTTTCGTGTTTGGATTGGTCATTTAATTCCTTTGTATTCTCTTATCTGACCATTTAATTTATTTTACATGCCTCACGAGGTAGTTTGCTTTTGAACAATCATTTAATTAATAAGACAATCATTTCCATTTTCTAAGACTATAGAAATCAACATTATTTCTATTTTTAAAATATCAATCTTTATATCTTTACTTTTTACAAAAAAAAATTACTTTCAAATATTTTTATTTTTTAAAAGTTTTTAAAGTTGTCCATCATGCGATCTATATATATTAAACAACTTTTAATTTTCAGTTTTTTAAGTTTTTTTTTTCTTTTTAATAAATCAAATTTTATTTACGATCTTTTTATTTTCATTTTAAAATAATGTAACGGCATATATTCCGTTACAATATATATATATACAGAATAAAAGTATTTTGAAAAAATGTGTGTAAAGAAAAAAATATTTTTGTGAGCTATTTAGTTATTATATTTTTATTACATGGAAGCTTACAGAAATAATATTATGAATATATATATTGGAGTTAACCAGTCTTTTTTAAGTTATGAATAAATAACATTCTATTAACAAAGACCCAAGAATAAAATGTATCAATATATATTTCAAACTTTTGATGTTTATAAGCCTATCTTTGCCACTGATGATCAGGCCATATAATATAATAATATTGATAATCATTAAACTAATATTCAATTATAAACAGATTGAACCTAAAATCTCATTTTTAATAAGTTTCTTTTAATAACTAATAGAAATAATAATTGTAAACATCAAATTAGTATAGTTCAATGTATGTATAGTAAACCACTCTTTCATCACTCTAAGAATATATATATATATATATATATATATATATATATATATATATATATATATATATCATAAACAATAATTTAGGGTGAGTGGTTTGTCCTCACACTTTCATTTCCAGTACTTAAGATTTGCCCATATATAAGCATTTGGATTGGAAAGAATACATGGATTCATTTTATTCTTTCATAAATACTATATCTTGTGTTGAGAATGAAAGTATTCATTTATTATTTAACACTCATAAAAAGTGCATGCATAATAGCTTGAAAGGCTGATCTTTAAATGTATTACAATTATAAACATAGTGCTATATAAAATAAATGCTTATTTGCATATGTTTAAGTTTCATTTGAGAGTGGCATTTAGTAAATTCCAGATTTCATCAATGTCATTCATTCAGATATCGTAAACAGTAATTTAGGGTGAGTGGTTTGTCCTCACAGTTTCATTTCCAGTACTTAAGATTTGCCCATATATAAGCATTTGGGTTGGAAAAAATAAATGGATTCATTTTATTCTTTTATAAATACTATATCTCGTGTTGGGAATGAAAGTATTCATTGTAAAAAGTGCATGCACAATAGCTTGAAAGGCTGATCTTTAAATGTCTGTATTTTTAAATCATATAATAATAATTCAAACAAATTTATTTAACACAGTATTCAAAATTAAACAATAGAATTGTGGGAAATTTGAATGGATTGAATGATGGGTAATGCAAGTTTTTATTTTCTGTATATTCGTATTAATGGTTGATAAAGATTGTCAGTGAAACAATCAAAAGTACTTCCGGTAAAGAATATATTATTTAATTTTGAATACTGTGTTATATATATATATATATATATATATATATATATATATATACATATATATATATATATATATATATATATGTGATAATAAAAATCACAAATACCCATTATAAAACAGAATTACTTTCATTTATTTGCACAACTATTTTCAACTAGAAACACTTTAAATTTGGTGCAAGAAAACATCACCATAGAATATCCTGAATTTTATGAATTTTAATATTCACACTTTATCTATTAATTAGAGATGTCTTCTATCTCTTTATCCAAATTGTCTCTGTTTTTTCTTTTATTATGATTTTTTTCCAAATAAAGAATTCTAGTGTTTACAGAGGTGAAAATTAAAAGGAAAATTATTTATTTTTTATAGTTAGAAAAAACAAATATTGTTATTAAATTATTATTTTTATTTTTTTATATGTTTATATAAAAGTTAATGCTCTTTTAATTGTTTTTCAATACTACATCTCAATTATATCTGAAGCTGGAGATTAAAACTACCCAAAAAACAATTAAAACTAATTGGTAGTTGAGTATCCATTGAGGGATTCTGGTAAAAAATATTACAGTATTGACTTATTCAAGGCTTTTATATGTTTACTCCTATTTTTTTGCTTCTATCTCTCTTTCTCTCTCTCTCTTTCTCTTTCTATATACTTATATATTAAATGGTAAATTGTAATATTTAGCAACTGTAAATAAAACACAATGCTAATAAGTAAAGGGGATACAATAAAGTGACTACCTTTTTTAATGCTAATTTTGTAAGATTGATTCAAAGTCTCTTAATCTAAACTAGATCTAGATACACTAAAAGCCTTGAATAAGTCAAAATACTAATAGTCAACTATTCACCAACAGATGATGCCACAGATCTTAGCTTAAACTTTTAAAACAATTAATAATATTCAATAAGTAAATGAAACTGCACATCAATAATGTTTGTTAAAACACTATTGCATGTGAACATTAATATTTCTAATAAATTTTGGGAGTTTTACAGCATTTCTTACATTGTATATCCTAATAAGTATATAACTATTCCTTAAATCTTTATATAGCATAATATCATAATTAAATATCATTTTTAACAAATAATACTTTAATCTATATTACTTCTCAGGAATTTAAATATCATAAAGACTTATACATTTTGTATTATAAAGTTCTTAGGATATAACTGAATACAAATGAGAATTTTCTGATTGTATGCAGTATCTCTTAGCATATAAATAAAGCTATGAAAGGAGTGGGTGTGAGCTCTTGTAAAATATTTAAAATAAACAACTAATTTATTTATAGTATAACAAAAATTGGTAGTGTTTGATTATGCATATTGTAGCCACCAGGTGATGCTGCAGAAACATCAAAAAGTCTGCAAGTGATAAATTTCTATGAAAAATGGCTGAAATCATTGATGGATAAAAAATAAAAATAAAAAATCAGTGAAATCATCGATGGACAAAAAAAGGCTGAAACCATTGATGGAAAAAAATTGTAGAAATCATCGCAGTGTCACCTGGTGGCCACAGTATGCAAAACCAAACTCTACCCAAAAATTTGATAGTTGAAATTAAATTTATGTGACTACATAAATGAATCATAGTGATGATGGTGATAAATAAAATGCAAAGACATTATTTTAAAATCAACAGTTAAATAATTTTATTAAACAAAATATTAATGTATAAATATGACAATAAATAGGTATAAGATATATATATATTGTAACCATATATTTTAGTATAAAATATAATAATTGATGTAACTGGTATAAAAATTTCTCTTTCTTCTTTTGGTGATTTGATTGGCTTGATTTGCACTTTGAACAGACTACTCTCTTATATTATTTTAATAAATTTAAATTGCTTCGTTCCATATACTAATTCATATCAGAATGTTTAACTTTTTCAAAATTTTGACAACACATTAAATTTGGTAAAATATTATTAAAAATAATATTTGTTTTTATTTGTTTAAAATGGTCTTAAAAATTATTTTCCATTAAAACAAAAACCATTTGTTCAATTAAATTATTATTAAAAATAAATACAATAATTACGTAGGCGTCTCAATGTAAAAAAGATAAAAGTGCGAATTTAAAGGAAGATCGTCTGATAGCTTGTTTTTGGAGGGAAGAAAGAAAAGAAAATGGTAAAAGGCAAATGGTGTAAATTTGATAAGCTTATTTTAAAATAGTTAACAAGTAATCGGATTACCACAAAATTTTCTATAAACGTAAAAATAAGATAGTGGTATTTAATTAAAAGATGAATTGCTAAATTTAAAAGTCTGTTCAAGTCGGCTGGCCAAGTGGATCAAATCACCGGTAATAATTTCCAATATTACATTTGAAAAATGTCGGAGCTTCCCAGTTTAAAATAATTAATTGCAAGATTTTGGTATGTTTTAAAATATTTATTATTCTACAATTTGGAAAAATTAAATAAGTGTTTTAATTACAGAAGTTTTATAAATATGAAAATTTGCTTTTTAAAAAAAAAGAAGTTTAAATTAAAGTAAAATGTTAAAGTTATCAATATAGTTTAATATTTCCGTTTCTAATTCTAATAAAAATATAGTATTGATTGATATTTAACTTTACAATGCCAGTAATATATTTGCTAGTTAATTTGTTTACCATTTGGATAATAAACAGTCTTCAAATAATTGATCAAAGCTATTTTATAATTTTATTGTCAGTTTGGAATGATTAAATTAATTGCTATAATTAGTATTCCTAGATTTAAATGTGGATAAATAAATATTAGCATGGATGTGATAAACTTGGATCGGTTTTAATAGAGAAATGTAGAAATTAATAACTTATGAAAAACATTTTCATTTAAATTCTGCGTGTCATGTTTTTGAAATAGTTTTGTGTTTATGGAGCCACATAAAATCGTTAATCTAATATTGCTTATAATAACTAATACAAATGGATAAAATTACATGTATGGAATCCAACTATAATTGTAGCTATTACTTCGTATATTTATTGTTCAACACATCGTACATGGATTTCACGGATCATAATTGTTGTTATAAAATGCTATACAATCTAATTTGTGATACACACATCTGCTAGAATTCATGGATTGAACTATAAAATGCTATACATTTAATTTATATCACACCCACACCTGTTATATTTTATGTATTTGATGAATAATTCATTACTTTAATTTTATCATTATATGAACTTGCATGTGAAGTTCATAAGGTATATTTTATTAAGTTTAAATTAATAGGGGTTGAATAAAATACTTATTCAAGAGAATAGCACTTGCGAAAAAGCTTGAAAAGTACTAAATGAATTCATGAGATGTATCAATCTTTATGAGGTATTTTGTGAGTCTTTCCAGATTTCTATTTCTATACTAATATTACTTATATTATATTACATATGTTTTATTTTAAGCAAGATAAGTTAGTACATTAGTTGTCCTGATTAGTGTAACATTTATTATGCAAGAACCCACATTTGCTAAAGTGTTAGTGTTTTCTGAGTGGTCAGAATAACTGAGGAGGATGATTTTGCACTTTAATGTGAAGTAAATAGTAATGTTGTTTTATAATGTTAAAAGGCATTAATCTGTGCTGGTGGTTAATCTGCAGATTACTTAATTGCCATTTTTGTATTTTACACTCATTCCTGTGCTGGTGGTTAATCCGCGGAACTGTGTAATTATACTTATTACTTTATGATGGTGTATAAATCCACAAAGCGTTTAGTGTTATTTAATTCCTATGTGTAGATGAATGCATCCACAGGAATATGGTTTTACTTCATAGATATAAGTTGGGCAAAGTATTTTAGTTATTCTTCTAAATCATCTTCTTCCATTTGTAAGTATAATTTATAAGTTAGATCATCAAATTGTAGCAGGACATTCTATTCAAGTTACCTCATAATAATTAACTGTTGGTTGATTATTATTTGACTGAATGTAAGTGTAAATTTTCACTTTATTTAATGATTGCATTATAGCTAAATCCTACAGATATAATATTATTTATTATATTATTATAAGTTTACGGTATAGATTTGTTGAATCTGGAAATGACATTGGATGTTTCATGAGTTGATGTTGAATTTAGTATAATTTTCTCAATACATTCATTATATCAAACTGAAATATAAGGTATGATTAGGTTTTTAAAAAACCATGCCTATGATATGTTATTGAAGAAAGTAGATGGAATTATAATTAATTTATTTTATTTGTTTATTTATGTCTTTAATTATAACATTGGAATTAATTACTTATTATTCATAAATTTGTAAATAAACGTTGATTTATAATTAAACTTACTGTGCCGTTGCTATGTGTCATTCATAAAATCATAAATCATAAATCTTGGATAGAGCATACATTGAAATACATACTATCGTCAACATGATATAAGAGTTTAATGATATTTTGAGAAAACATTTGGATGCTTTTCGTCTTTGGTAGTCTATGATGTGTAAGGTACAATAAAATCCCATTTACCTTTTCCATCATTTTAGCTTTGCGTAGTTGATTCTAGTATACAATACAAATTAATTATTAAACTTGTAAACAGATTTACCAAATAATTACATGATTGAATATATTTACTTAACGTTTTTAAATTGTCATTTATCAGTATAATAAGAGTCTCAGTAATATAGTAAACTATAAAAAAGAACCCAAGTATTTATGTTTATTTATTGCAAAGCTTTACCTGGACTAGCATTTGTATTAGAAATCATAGAGATGGTTTCAAATTTCATAATTTTATGTAATTCCACAAATTATGCCATCTTGTACATGGTCGGCCATCGGGTCTCATACAATAAAAATCGCAAATTAAGGTTTGAAAGATAATAACCTTGCACTTATAATTTCTTTAATGTATTTTTATCATACTACTATGATAGTTCTTCGCGGTACACCCTGGCTGCGATCAAATAAAATCATAAAAAGTTTATGTTATATCATTGGTTTGGTCTGTGGTAAGTTGCTCCAGATGTTGGTTGTGGTCTCTAGCGCACTTATGTTGTGGTTACAATTTTTAGCACACGTATGTGTTCGGCACGATAGGTAGCATAGTATACAATTGGGTATTATGTAGCTGGGGGCAACAATTATGAAGGTTGTGATCATGCAATTTTTTGGTTACAATATATATATATATATATATATATATATATATATATATATATTGGTTACAATATATATATATATATATATATATTAATATCTCAGATAACATTCTCTAAATAAATGAGTTTACTTATAAGCACTGTTATAAAAAGACAAGACTGCAAGTAGATGTAGTGATGAGTAACTCTAGATATTACTCATACAAATACAAAATTATTACAGAAGATTTCCAATAAGTATGATTTAAATATATCCTTATTATTGTAAAATCTAAAACTAGAATAAGAGATTTATCTATGTTTTATAGATCTTAAATATTCCCCCTAGTATCAAAATAGTATCTTCATAGTTTTATCTTTTTCTCTAGATATGGCAATTATTTTTCTTTAGATAAATATAATGCCAACATGGCCAAATTATAAAGCAAACAAGACAGTCCATATATTGGACTTATAGCCATGGACTAAATCTTTATTTCTATATTTTAATTTATTACTACAAGTACATTTTTAACCATTATTTATTTAAATAAACATTTAGAGTGATACCATTAATATTATATAAGAATAGAGGAAAACAAAATATAAGATGTACAAGACAAGAGATCTCATGAACAATAAGAGAATTTAATAATATTAATTACAATATCAACTTATCTCTAATACAACAATATATGCAAAAATCTTATATGCATTTAAATATAGAAACCATAATACATGGTCTTTTGATGATGAAAATGTTGATAAATATGAACACATATAATTAAAATATCACACAAAAACATAGTAAAGAAAGCAAATTATAAAAGAATCATTATCCATTAATATTTATGAATAATTTAATCCATTTTCTCTATGTGCTTATTTTTCTGTAGGCTTCATTAATAATTTTTTTTTTATGAATATACTCATTATTTTATTCTTTCAAAAATTCCATGCTATTATGTACAAATATTTCATTACCATTATTTTTCAAAATTTACTTGATAGGTGAGATAAGATCCTTTCAGTGACATAGATACACTTATGGCATGGTATTTTAGTTTTAAAAAAATAACAATATTGTTCATCCCAATTTTTAAATCCATTCCAAAGATAATTATGTCACAAATTCCTAAGGCAATTAAGTTTTCAGTTAATTGTATTCTTAAAAAGTGTGTAATATTATTCAATCTCCCACAGGATTAATTTTTATAAAATTAGCAAAAGCACAACCATTCAATTAAATCAGAACTTCACAAGTGTGTTTAAATAAATATTCATGTAAACTGAAAAGCCAAAAGCAAAATTCAATCTACTTAGTTTAGGGCAACTTAATATATCCAAAACTATTTGAAAGCTCGAACATTTTTATCTATATTAGACTTTATCCAATTAAATTTTTTATCGCATTACAAGGTATGCAATTAATTATTCTGCTATTATTAAGTCATATTTGATAATGATGATCACCTACCTCCAAATGCAAATGGTTAATAGTTTTCTAGCTGAACATGACTGGCTTCGAGTGACCACAATAGTGAATTAAATACTTAAAACATAAAGTTTACTTGATAAACTTTTCACACAGAGAATCTCAAATTTCATCAAGTGGTTGCTTTTAGACTGTATGACATGCGATTGGAAAATGATTTAGATTCAAACTCTTCTTTCACTCAATTTTGATTTTTATGCAAAACATTTGAGCAGTTGCTTAGTGATAGATTCTTCTAAATAATAGGATCTTTCTTCTAGCTTTCAATGTGGCAGAATCAGCTATATTCTTTTCATTTTAAACATATATTAAACATTTTAAAATAAAATAGTTCTAAAGATAAATATACAATTATTTACTCTTATTTTGATGTGGAATAAAATATTAATACTTTACCTAATAAATTATATAAAATTTAATTCATAAATTGACTGTTTTTATATTAAATAAAATTTTCTATGGCTTTATTCTAAATATATTTTTAACTTTGAAAAGACATTATTTTACTATAGCTATACATAAAACAAACGCATACATGCACATTTAAATGTTATATGTAGATTAAGTTTATTTACAGGTTATTTTAAGTCAGATGTTGAACACTGAATTTATGATTACATTGCGATCGATTTCCTCATTTTAGTAAAGAACATTTAACAATAAAATGTTCCTCAGTGTAGTGTACAATTGGTAACTTAATTTTGAATGTTTTTAATAAATTTTAAATTTAACCACAATTTTACAATTTCGATACACATTTTTTGATTTGTTTTACATTATGTTTGCTATCTTTAATCTCCCTTTGCAATGCTATACTCATATATATGTAACATGACTTGATTATTATAAAAAAAATTTAAGCTGATAATTTCTAATATTGAGCCTATCATTATATATATATATATATATAATCTGTATTTTTCTGTTGTCTGACTGGTGAATGAATTTTTGTCCAATGGTGTCACAACCACTGCATTAATGTGAAGAAAGTCATTCTTCCATTATATAAAAAACCCTGGGGAAAAAAATCAGTACAAATCTCCTTAACTACAGAGATATAGTAGTTATTTCATGGTAAAGGTTCCCATCCAGCTACAGAAACAGACACAAATGCCAATTTGTAATTCACATTAAGGAGCACTGTGCTTTCATGGGTTGATAAATCCCCTAATATAGTTCAGATAAACAACATACTTAGCAATGTTAACAAATTTTTATGAATTAACAATGTTTAATAAAAATAAATATTCACATTAAATCTTAAAAAATAAAATTGTTAAAGCAACCAATTAAAAAAAATATTACAAATATTATATTTATAAATAAAAAAAATTACAAAAGCAGACATCATTTTTATATTCCATCCCAACCAACTGCAAATATTGATTCATAATTCAATGTTAAGGTGCTCCATGCTTTCACAGTCTGTCAATCCTTTAATATAGATCAGATGAACCACATACTTAGCAATTAATAAACAGCAACTATTAATTTAAAGAGGGCTCTAGTAAATAAATATATACCTGAAGCAGTAAAGCTATGAAATATAACATTTTAATATGTAAATTTTAATTTAACTTTATCAAAATTCAGAAATTTATTTATACACTATTAAAATGTTTTGTTTAATTTATATTCAATTGTAAAAAAAAATGATAAAGCAACCAATTAATTCAAAAAATATGGGCTGAAAACCAGAGCTTTTGTAGTTCACTGAATTTCACTATAACAATGGTCTTTCAGTTCTCACATTTAAAATCTGTTGTTTAATTTACATTAAATCTTTAAAAAAAAAAAATTAGAGCAACCAATTAAAAAAAAACCATGAATCTTTATAATCACATAATCCAAAAAATATTACAATTCCTATTTTTTTGTTTGCCACCAGTTTAATAATTAATATCTATGTCCCTTTTGTAAATAAGTCAGATATGTGGTAAAATAATCTATTCATTTTATTGAAAATATTTACTTGAATTGTATTATTATTGTTATTATTATTAATTGTTTGTCAAAATTATTAATTCATTATTTTTGAAATTTTGGATTAAGGATTTTATTCATTTTACTAATGTGTTCATATTTAACAGAGTTTCTTTCTATTTAGAAAACTAGAAAATGATCATAACAGAATTTGGTGTGTAGGGATTGTACATAATTCTATTTGGGCATAAATAAATGATGCCTAAAAAATTAAGAGATATATAATCACTTTTAAGATTCACATATTTTATTAGCATGATATATGACCACTACTTTATTTGTGGCTAGTAAACTAGGAATATTATAGGACCCTGAACTAATTATTATACTTGTGTTATATTTGGGTATAAAGAATTGAACACTGAGAAGAATATTGATTTCTGTTCATGATATTAAAGTAATGCAATATTTATTATATGCAACATGGTGTATTTATTTCAATCCATTATATTACAATTGGCATTCTACATGAGGAACCTGAGGCAAAATGTAATAAAATTTTTAAAAGGTATAATACAATACTGTAGTGCCTGTTTTAAAATATGAGATAAAACCCATTTAAAGAATTTAATATACAAATCTCAGAGAAGCTCTTGATCTGATTCATGACATATGTGAAAAAACATAATTTGTTTATTCATGATATGTCAAGGAGTGGGTTTATTGATCTGATCTATGCTTACAGGGTAAAAATTTGAATATATGTTATATATATATATTGTTTGTTCCAATGTAATAAAACCATATATATATGTGTGTGTGTGTGTGTGTGTGTGTAAACTATTTAATTTATACTCTTACATATCTTCATATTTAATGGTAATAAATATAGCAAAATACTATTACTATTTATCTTATAAACTCATCTTGTCTAGACTTAATTACCAATACATATGAGTAATGGCATTCTACTAATTTAGTAGTTCCACAAGAAGTGCCAACTGATGAATGACCAGCAAGATTGATGATTTAATAATCATATCCTTATATAGCACTTTTTATTTACCTTCATAACTTATCTTTAGCATATTAAGCTCATTTCTTCTTTTCCTCTAACTGAAAATATTCACAATTATATAAAATATAGAGCCAATATTTGGATGAATAAAAATACATTACAGATTCATAAGAACATTTAATTAAACAGGATAACAAAAAGAAAAGGTAAATAATAATAAATGCCACAAAAATGTCACTAAATTAATAATTTAATTATATACATTGAAACCATGTATATAAAGCATACAATATTATTTTACAATTTTTTAAATTATGGTAGCAGCTAGTAAGAATAATTTAAAAATATATTTTATCATCAAATATTCAAAAATACCTTTCTCCCTTCTGCCAAAAATGGTAATTCTCACATGGTATAAAATACTGCCTATTTGTCTTCAATCAAAATTATCAATTCTTTTTTATTAACTCTCTAAAAGAGACCCAGTCAATTGCAAAATCCAGCCAAAATATTGGTATGATGGTTCAATAAATCATACATAGATGATCTCAGGTAATATGTCCTCTATATCTGTTGCTTGTGAAAGTCTTAATTTTGACATTAATTCACTTATTTCAACAACACATGCACACCAACAAATCCACTATCATTTTTTTCTTAATTTCTTGATTAGTTTTTTTTTTCCTTTTTAAATAAATAAATTTTACTAATTACAATAAACATTTTTTAAACTGTTGCTTAATAATCAATTTAAAACTATTATAGTCAAATAATTTCATTTTGTTGCAATAATTACTATCCTAATGCTTTTGTAGACGAAAACTTAATTTACAAGAATAACTTATAATGACATTTATGCTATAGTAGTTTATGTATTTATATGCTTAATCAATGTTTTGAATTTGAATCTAAGTAGATATCTGTTCTTGTAGCTACCTAGCCCACATCCAACCCATTAATTGTTGGAAAATAAATATTTAGATATATTTTTTTAAAAAGGTAAAACAATGAGGATAAACAATCTTAAACTTTCATGAATTGAGTAAAAAAAAATTTTTATTGTCTTTCAATTTTGTTAAGAAATGTCGTTGCTTTTATTTTTGTAGTTAGCTATTTAAGAATATTTTATCTATTTACATTATCTAAATATAAAATCACATTAAATGTATTGATATAAACTAAACTTATATTTTATTCATATTTTTAACTAATGTATCAATCATCCAGTCTCATTGGCTATCTTTAGAATTATCTATTATATATTATTCAAATAGTCAAAACATTATCGAACAAACATCAGTTTTACTGTTAAACTTTTAGTAAAT
Organism: Epiperipatus broadwayi; assembly: GCA_028023455.1. NCBI lineage: Eukaryota > Metazoa > Onychophora > Udeonychophora > Euonychophora > Peripatidae > Epiperipatus > Epiperipatus broadwayi. The sequence goes on along the minus strand of JAQFVV010012393.1, from coordinate 24,386,462 downwards.
AAAACTGATAGAAATTATTCTATAATGGCTTAACTATACAAATAATACCTAATTATAAAAATGACCAATGAGGGAAATCTACTATAATATAAAAGTAAAATATATGGAGTGAGGGGGAGAAGGATACAATGTTCTTTATGTTTTATGATTAAATGTTCTGTATGATAATATTAAGTGCTTCGATAATATATATATATATAAATAGGATTAATATTCTTTTTCTTTTTTTTTTTTTTTAGGTAAATGGGAGAAAGACCAGGCAATAATGTGAGACTAATAAAAGAAATTCATCATTTTTTTCTTTGTTATATCAAACATTCCATTTTATTTCATTTTACAAGTGAAAATATTCCTTGTATCACAATAGATAGTTGTATCTCTCTCAAAAAAAAAAATCCAACAAAAACAATTAGGTTAGAAGAAAAATTGTTATAAAAAGTGCTTTATTTTTAAATGTTATGGTTAATTGATAATTACTGTGATTTTTAACTGAACAAATATTGTACTTAATCTGTATATTACTTTTGTGTTTTATTATATTATTAAAGATAAATTAATGATTAAAGAATATGAACACTGATATAAAGTACTCTCTCTGTTTAAGATGAAAAATATTTTAATGATTGACTTTTTTATATGTAAAACTTGGTTCAGTTGCTTTAAATAAAAAAATTAATTAATATATTTTTTGTTTCTTATTTATAAATATAATATATATTTCATTATTTTTTTAAAAAAAAGCTATATACATAAAATATTTTTATTATTCGAATGACCGGACAAAAGTAGTGTGCTGATAATTTAGATTTTATTTCAAATATTAAAAAATTAGCCATTTAGCATTAAAATTATTCAAACGGAAGTCATAACGGAAGTCAATCTCCATCGACTTCCGTTTGAATAATTTCAAAGTTTTCAGCGCTTTATAATAATAGATTCCCATTTAGCATTAGTAGATTCCGATTTTAAATAAAGATATCTGATACTTATTCTCTACCACAGGTCATATGGCAACCAAGAAGCAAATTAAATAAATAAAAAAGAATCAATAAATTAAATATATATTGTAACATTATATGCTACATTTAAAAATATGAAAATTTATGTTTAAAAACATGATTGCTAAATATATTATTTTCAAATTTATTTTCTAAATATAATTTATTATTTTCGTATTTTAAGCATCACCCATTTATTTTTGTTTTTGTTTTATACAATATAAATATATGAAAAATATTTATTATTTCACACTTATGTGCGTTAATTTGATTGCTAAATAAATTTTCAGATTTATCTTTTAAATATATTATTATCATGCTTTTAAAGATTTTTTTTTTTTGTTTTTGACTATTTACTCTAAGTGTCTGTAACTTTTAATGCTTTTTATTTTCTTAATTTGCATCTAGTTGTTATGAGATGGTGGTTCTACCTTATGGTCCAGCAAAGTCTATAAATAAGCCAAATATTTTATAATTAGTTAAGAATAAATCAGTATTTTTATTATTTTCTTATAGAATGAAATTATTAAAAATATATTTTTTAATAGTACTAATTTCTTGTTGGCATTATATTAATACTCTAAAATGAACTAAGAATGATATATTTTACAAATTAGCAACTATATTTTATTAACTAATAATTATGTGTCTTATAAATCTCAATAATAGTTTGAATCTTCTAAGGTGACAGTTGGAAGAAAAAAAATTAAATATGCAATGAGATTAAAAAACGAAATATAAAATCAACTTGTTATTATATATGTGTGTGTGCACAATATATACACAATTTGAAAGAATAAAGATAAATAATCATGTAATATACATTATTTATCATTTAACTTTTATATTTATATACACATATTGTAATTATAAGCGACTTAGAACTCGAATTTTCTATCCAATCTATCTTATATTACTAATATACATGAACCCATATATGTTTAAAATATAAATGATCTCCAATATACGTATTTTATTTATCTTTTACATATGTATGTGGTCATGTGTATCAGTTATATAAGATAGATTGGATAGATGTAAGGAGCTTGAACGTTCAAGTTCAAATCCCTTATAATTACATTAAGTTCAGTATAGACAATATATATATAAATAATATACATATTGTATAAAAATTTATTATTTACATTCTATAAGCATATATATATAAATATTGAAAAAAATACTAGTCATAATTATTTTTAAAAAATCTAAGTATAGACCTTATATGTGTGAATGTGTTTGACATAAATATGCATGTATATATATATATTCCTATACATGTATGGTGAACATGATAATTTTTTCTTAAAGACCGTTATATATTATTTCTGACTGCCTTTTCTATTTTGTAGTGTTATCTGCTTATCTTGATAATCTTAATTTTCTTTTCTTTTTTATATGTTTAAATTTATGTCCTTTTGGAGATTTCTTTTTCTTTCTATTTTTCTTTTACTTTATATATTTACTCCCAAAACATATAGTTATCTTTAAATATATAATCAAATCCAGCTTTTTTAATACTCTTTGGAATCATTTTTTTTTTTTTTTTCTAGTTTTATTCAATATAAGTTCTATCCAATACTTTGTTTTAGCACTTTTTTAAAGAGATGAATTTTTAAGATATCATCAACAAGCCTTTTTCTTCCTCATTATAAATTCAAATTCTTCTGAAAATTTAAGTAAGCATTTTTTATTATTATTATTTACAGTTTGTATATATTTAAATAGTTTTTGTAAACTGCAGAAAATTTTGTTTTAATAATAAAAATATTTTAAAGTACAGAATATGCTTATATTTATATAAAAACAAATTTATTTAGCAGTAAACGTTTTTGGATTATTAGTGTTTGTAGAGTTTACTTGTATATATTTATACTACACACGCACACAGATTCAAACACAAGATATATATATATATAATTACAATGTTATTTAATTGTTTTAATTTTGATAAATATCTTTGTTATATTTACATTAATGTAAATTTAAAATTTTTTAAAGCTTAAAATTAAAGCAACTGAACCATGACTCTTTATTGAATAAAACATGCAAAAATCTTTTTAAATATTCTTAATAACATCTCATGATTATTATTTAAAGCATCCAATGAAAACAAATCTTTTCTTTTAAAACTTGGAAACTGATAAAAAATTTTAATTGATATTATATGTTTAGAAAAATAAATAGCATGTACTGATCTATCCGATTTGTGTGTTTCTAAATATCTTCTATTTTATTATTGTTATGATTAATATCATTTCTTTAATATTTGTTTATAGCTATCATTTCTTTATTGTTTATGAAGAAATTATAATATCAATGACGTTGTATTCTTTGCTATAAATTATAAGATTATTTCAAGTGATTGTCTTTAAAATCATCATCATTAGTTATCTTCCAAAACGGTGCATCATATATATTAACCTAATAAACCGCTCCAAGTCCTTTTCTTCATCACTCTATCTATCATCATTATTACCATTCTCTTCTTTTAAAGCCAGACATTTTCTTTTACTTTTTCTTCTTAAGTTTCATAAACGCTTACACTATATTTTTCTATTTTTTCTGCATTTACATATTCAATTTTATTTTTATCTGTTTCAAAATTTCTTTAAAGAACAATCCTTTTATTGTTTGTTTTTTCAATATTACAAATTATTTCTTTTTAGATCACATCTTGCCGTATTGTGCAAATCTATAACTTACAAATTTCCAGTTTTTCTTTTACCTGATTTTTCTAACCTGCTTAATCTGGGTTCAATGTGACAATACATTTAAAACAAACAGGTTAATCCATATATTTTAACTTTAGTATACTGAAAAATAACATATCTTTATTAAAAGTTTATTTAAGTACTCCAGATTTCATTTTCTTTTTTATGTTCCATAAACAGACAAATAATTTCCTAAAGATTTGAAAATATTAATCTGCACTTAATACTTTCTGCCCATTGTTATGTTTATCATTCTTTTAAAGATAATCAATGTCTTGGACATAGATGCAGGGTGTTCATCCCCTGCTTTTTGAAGTTTTTCTTTAACAATTGTACTTAACATCTTATCCTTGAAATCATTACTTAGTTATTCTAGATGAGCATTGCAATAAACTCCCAATTCATAGTACTAAATCCATTCTTATAAAAACAAACCTTGTTAAGAAATTTAATTTTTTTTTTTAAAAAAAAGTGATATTCCTCCCTTATATTTTCTTAATTTGACTGATGCTGTAACAAGATTTTTTAAAAAATAAAAAAAAAACATTTATAACTTAAAATATTTAAAATGTTTTCTTATTTTTGTTTAGCTTTTCTTTTTAATTTATATGTTTCTTGTTCAAATTATCCAAAAAAGCTTGTAAATTTGACTCTAACAAAATCCTTTCCAAAATAGTGACAGTTATAAATTTCCACTTATCTCTCTCTCTTTTTCTTTATTTATATATATTCATAGGAACGTTTTCATGGGTTGCAGACATAATAAACATATTTTGCAGGTTTATCCATGCAAGATTTTAATTTAAAATTCCAGTGTTTCAATTTGATCATACAAGTCCTCAACTGAAAAATGATATAGTTTTCATTTCCAAGTTGAGGCCTTATGTGATCAAGTCAAATTGTTGGAATTTTTAAATTAAAATCTTACAAGGATGAATCCACAATATATATATGTTGATACAAAGATTTTCACAGGTTGCATATATAAAAGACATATTTTGCGGGTTCATCCATGTTAAAAAATTTAAATATTGATATACTGACATTTTGACTTGATCACACAAGTCATCCACTGGATGATAAAAGGTAAAAAATGGTTGTAGAGGCGCTACAATCACTGATTTGAAAAAAAATGTTAATTCGTAATTTAACATTTTTGCTATTGGTGGAACTTTAACATTTTTTTTCCAAATCAGTGATTGTAGCCTCTACAACCATCTTTATACCTTTTATCACCCAGTGGATGACTTGTGTGATCAAGTTAAAATGTCGGTATATCAATATTTAATTTTTTTAACACCGCTGAACCCGCAAAATATGTCTTTTATATATATCTTAATATAGTGCTATAATTATTATATTAGTATAAGAAGAAATTCTAAATTAGGATTGAAATATGTTTATTAAAATATTATTCCCAAGTATACTTTTACCTCTTTCCTATCGTTATCATGGTTATTGAATATGATGTGAACATGTCAAAAGTGTGTTTGGTGATATTCAATGAACATATTTAAACTCTGATTTGGTATTTTTTAGATTAATATATATATATGGTAAATATTTTAATAAATGGGAATTTTGCTTTAAATATATTAGTTAAAAATTAGAAGCTGTGCTCTTACTAAACTAGCAGACAATCAAAACTAGCTGTGCAAGGCTCAGAAAAATAGTATACTGGCAGTTTTATGTTGCAATCAAAAGAGTAACTTCTTTTAAATGAGATTAATGTTATTATAACAATACAAAGAATTACAATAAATTTATATAGGCATTAAAAATCAAAATATAACAAACTTTTTCAAATACTTTAATGTTTTAATGAATATTATAAATAGAATATTAGAACTCGATAAGTCGGACTTGATTTCTTTTTAATTTAATTTTATAAATGGATAATGTTCTTTAAAAAATCACATCCTACCTTTTAAATATTTAAAAACTGATTTGTAAATCAAAACAATGTACCATATAGACCAAAGTTAGTGTAAACATTCAGAAAATGAATGAAATGTTTTTTTATTTAAAGTTTTTTTTTGTCATGAATGAAAGAAAGTAGACTTATGATAGATATATTGAATTCTGCTCTTAAATCTGATATTTTCTTTATAATAATTACAATATTTAAAAAAAACAACAACATTGTATTGATTCTGACAGATAATAATGTAATTGATACTGTTGTTTTCTTACATTATACTATGATCAAATTTATTAACTTTTATTTTTAAAAATGAAAGATAAATAAATAAATTAAAAGTTTACATGTGTATTTTTTTCTGTTTAAATAATAATCAACCAATTAGTGTATAAAAATATTCAATATTTTCTAAACTAACAAAACTTATATTTCATTTTTACCAAGCTCTTTACATGAAAACAAGACCAAAAGGAGGTAAATGCCCAAAAAGCATTTTCTTCTGTCAAAAATAATAATGGAATCCATTCAATCTAAGCCAACAGTCTGTAACATATTGAATCCATTCAATCTAAGCCAACAGTCTGTAACATATTGATCTCTTCATATTTCAAATAAAAATTCTTAAAAATCATTATGGGAAATTTGTACATTATGAAAAAATGGAAGTCAATATCACTTATAATTTTATTAACATATCATTTTAAGACTATGGAATAACCATACTTTTTCAGAAATAAACAGGTCACATTTTCTAATGAATCTGAAAGTTAATAATTTATTACTAGTTTAAAATATGAAGTCATGATCTTATTAATTTAGGAGCTAATCAAAACTAGCTGTGCAAGAGTAAGAAAAATAATATTCTAACAATGCTATGATGAAGCCATATGGATGACCACATTTAACATTGACCCATCTTGTTATAAGAGTATAAGGTGTTAACAATAAATTTGTATAGGTATGATTTGCAATGTGGGAGTTTCAATTATAAAATAAAAATTAGGATAAAGGTATTAGACTTTAATTTATCATATCTATAAAAAATGCCGTAACAGTTTTATTCTTATAAGAGCATGAGTCACAATTTTAAAAAAATTTTTTGACTGCATCATAATTCTGTCAGTGCATTATTTTTTTCAGTCATGCATAGGCAATCATGACTGGCTGCATGATTAACTAGTATGAACAATGGAATCCCACTTATCAATATATTTATTATCTACTACATCTTTTAAAACATTAAATTATATATATATATATGAGAGAGAGAGAGAGAGAGAGAGAGACACAATTATTTGACTAAACAGCCAATTTAATATTTCAACCAGAAGATTGGTTTTCAGCATATTAATGCAGCATATATTATATATATTGTGACAGAATTGGTTCAAACCCAGTCACAAATAATATTATTAATCGATATTTAAACATATATGCAGATGTAGATATATAATATTTAATTTTTATTATGTGGTGGTGGTTACAAATACACAAACATGGGGGAGGGACTCTGTCATTTTGAAATGATATATGTGTGTGTGACAAATGTATGTATGAATGGATTAAGTAGTTGAAAATAGAGAAACCAAGATTTTTATTTCACGTTTAAAAAACTAGAAGTTTTCTTCAGAAATGAAATTTCACTTTCTTTTATGTACAATAAAAGCTATGATAAAAGTTTTCACACATCAAAGAGATCTGGTTGATCAGAATTGGAAACAGGAAGTAAAATCAAAAAGAAACTTCTAAAACAAATGGAGGGGGCTATAAAAAGAGTTGGAGGGGGCTATAAAAAGAGTCACCCACAATGCATTTTGTCTTGGCCCTGCAGAGTTACAGCCATGAACAGTAAATCGTAAATCCAGAATATTAAGGGTTTTAATATTTTTCTTATGTAATGGCAGATCCAAAAGAAATGTCGGGGTAAGAACATACTGTGTCAGATTCAAATCCCTAATTCCAACCAACTGTATCTGCCTTGCCCAATAATATCAAGATGCCTTGGAATATATTCCCAATGTGAAACCAAGCTGAACCTCATCAACCAATGGACGTGAAGATCGGGAATCTTCACAATGAATTACCTGTGATGAATGGAACTCTTTAAAATAAATAAATCTGCTTTCACTAATTCCCTGGGAAAAATTCAGGTAAAGAACTCCAAGTACTGATCTTGTCTTTTTTTATGAGAAAGAAATTTTACAGTTTATAATAAGTGAAGGTGACAATCTAAGTTAATTTAATGAAATTTTCTTAAAGTCTTATTTAATTGCAGACATAAATAATGTAAATATTGTCAGAAGTCACATAAAATAAACTTTTCTTAGTATTGACCTTTATTTCTTGATTTATGCATGATAAATCTATTGGAAAGAATGGCATATGTGTGTGTATCGAAATGACAGAGTAGTAATTACATTTTTTTTTATAAATATTAAATATAGAAAGAAAAGTAGAGTGTAGAATTATTTATTTATTTATTTTTTATCTAGAAGACCAAAAAATAATAATGATCTTTAAAAGTCTTTAATAAAACTGATTTGATAATGAAACTCAAAACAAATCTTACTATATTTATTTGCAGATCCATTTATTTTTTTTTATGTGTGTTTAAAAAAAAACTCTTAACCCCATTCATAACTACTCCTGGCTGTGATGTCACCTGACCATGAGCCTGATCTAGCCGATGGTCAAAACACCTCTCATGTTACGTAAGATAGTGTTCTTGTTGGTAATATATTCACTTCGCTGGTAATATATTCACTTTGTGTAATTCTTATTTTCATATAAGATTGGTGCTTGGAGTCCTTTGTATGACCATAAATATGCATTGGGAATATATTACAGTTATGACAGTTATGAGAATGAATCTAAAAGTTTTGAATAACAATATTGAAGGCAAAACCATTTTAATTAAATATAAATACATAGGCATGTATGTTTGCTATATCATAGATATATATTCAGTAGTGTACTCTATCTAGTGAGAGGTATGAGTTTTGATATAATGATGTTCCAACTAAAGGGCTTTGAAGAGAAGTAGAGGGGAATGGGGAAAGTTATGAGATTTCAGAAATACATTAACAAAATGATATTTATTTATACTATATTACAGGGAAAACATTTACATTTTAAATAGATAATTCGAGTGCAAATCACTTTAAATAAATTAAAGTACATTTGTTTTGTGTATATATCATTTGAATCATTCTAAACAAATTAAAATACATGTTGTTTACATTTTAAATAGATGATTCGAGCATGAATCACTTTAAATAAATTAAAATACATTTGTTTTGTGTATATATCGCTCGAATCATTTTAAATAAATTAAAATACATGTTGTTGTTTTTTTAGATCTGTTTAACAAAGTGATATTTAGTTATATTATTATGAGAAAAATGTTTATACATTTTAAAATAGATAATCCAAATGCAAATCACTTTAAATAGATTAAAGTACATTCATTTTGCATATATATATCGATCGAATCATTTTAAATAAAGTAAAGTACATGTCTCAAGAAATAACCATCTTGTCATTTCGTGTTACACAGTAGGCCAAGAATATGTAATCTGGGGTCTTTTGTTTGGTCAATTGGGGAGGTTTCAAGATTTAAATAGATAGGGAAACTATAGTAGAGGCTAACAAGAAGACAGTGCAGGATATTGAAATTGGGGAAGGGAGTCTGAGATGTCCAACCAAAAATAGAAAACCCAAAGAAATAAATGAAAATAATATAAGGGTGAGAGAGGTGGAGAAGAAAGGAAATGAGGTGATTAAAATACAGATATTCAAAGGGAAAAGGGGGGAAAGCCTGGGGAACATCTAAAAAGCTTAAAAAGATACTTTTGCAGATATGAGATGGAGGAATGTGATAAAATAATAGTGGCCCATAGCCACCTGCAGGAGCATGCCTGGAATTGGTGGAGGTCACTAATGACAAAGCCAAAGACATTTGGAGAGTATGAAAGGGCTATAAACAAAATATTCCTTGGAGTGAGGAATTTCAGGAACGGATCAAAGCCCATATCATCCAGAAAAGGTTTCAGGAGGAAGGGGAAGAGACATATGTCCAGTTCTTCAGATACCAGGTGGCACAACTAAAGGAATTGGAGGCATGTAACTTGTCAGAAAAACACATTTTAAGGATTGTATGTAGATTTCTGCCAAGTGAAGTAATGATAAGCATGGGGGATACATCAAGGAAAAATGTAAAGGAGGTCAATAGAGTACTAGAACAATTAGAGATTAGCAAACAGTGGTGGAAGGAAATTAAAGAAAAACTGGGACCAGAAGGGGGAAGAGAGGAGCATGGAAAACCTGATATGTTCTGATAAATTAATGGATTCCAAAATATGCAGTGTGGGCTGTCCAAAAATTGAAATAGAGATTGATGGGAGGCAGGCTGAGGCATTAGTGGATTCTGGCAGCCAAATCTCTGTGATGTCTGAGGAATTGTATACACAAATCATCTGCTGTCAAACCAGCATATGAACCCTACCTATTGAACCAATCCAAATGAGGATGGCAAATAATAAAATGGCTAGAGTTTAACCCAAGCAGGTGTGGATGGATCTTCATATCAATGAAGAACCATTTTCTCACATCTTTCTAATTATGAAAGATCTGATACATGATGTATTGATAGGAAACAGATTTCTTAAAATGGTATAGATGCATATGCAATAGATTTTAAAAGCAGTCAGTTCACATGTGAAGGGAAAGCCACCAAGTTTACCACAGCACAGTTATGCCAATCAATAGGAGTAATCCAGATGGAAGGGAAAGAGACTGAGATTGAAGAGAAAATCCAGGAGATAATCATTGTGAATGAAGAGAAGGAGGCTTTCAGGCAGACATTATATCAATAACATCAAGTATTTTCACAAGTACCAGGCATAATACCAGGTTTTGAAAAACACATCAAACTGAAACAGGACCAGCCTTTGCAATCATGCTCATATCCCATGCCATACCAATATAGGGAGAAGGTAAACAAACAAGGAAACCAGATGGTAGAATGGGGGGGGGGTAATATGTTTGTCACCATATTGTAACCTCTAGTGGTGGTTAAGAAGAAGAGTGGGGCTATTAAGGTCTGGATGCCAGACAATTAAACTGGGCAACAATTCCAGACTGTAACATTCCCCCTCTGATACACGAGTTGTTGGGAGGATTCAAGGGTAACCAGATATTCTCAACACTTAACCTGATGGCCAGTTACTGGCAGATTCAGCTCCACCCAGAGGACCGGCAATATATGGCCTTTCAGTATGAAGGATATTCATACCAATTTAACAGAATGCCATTTGGGCTCATAAATAATGGGGCAATATTGTTAAAGTGCCTGGACCAAGTGTTGGTGGATGAAATCAAGAAATGCATAACTATATACATTGATGACATATTGATAGCCTCATCTAGTATTGAGGAGCATTAAAAAGATGTTGAGATGTTTCTTCAGGAATGTCAGAAGAAAGGCATCAAAATCAATTTTTAAAAAAAGTACCATGATAAAAGATGAAGTGACATTCTTGGGTCACATGGTGGGGCCTCAAGGAATGAAACCACACCCAGACAAGGTATCAGCCATCAAGGAGTTTCCTAAGATAAAATCTTGGAAGCAGATCTGGTCATTCTTGGGTCTTTGTAACTTCTACAACAGGTTCCATGAATGACTGGCTGAATAGACAGAACCTTTAGTTAAATTATTGGAAAAAAAGTACACCCTGGAAATGGGACCAAGAACAGGGGAGAGTCCTCGAAGACATAAAGGAGGAATTCACTAGACAAGTTATACTTTCTTTTCCGGATTTTACCAAACCATTTGTGTTACAAACAGACAGCAGTGGTTATGGCTTGGGGGATACACTGTCCCAAATACAGGAGGGAAATCAAATGGGAGTGCTGTATTTCATCAGCAGATTACCTAAGGGTTTCGAATTGAATTACTCCACTACAGAAAAGGAAGCGCTAGCAATCATCTGGGCAATCCAGAAGTTTTTTCCATTTTTATGAGAGTCAGAAGTCATCGTAATGACTGTTCATAAAAGCCTGGAGTTTATAAATCATAGCTACCTTACCAACAGTCGGCTGATTCATTAGAGCTTGCTGTTGCAGGAATATAATTATACCATTCAATATTGTAAGGGACCGGAAAATATTGTAGCCAATATTTTGAGCTGGAATCCATCTGGTTATCATTCTGATTGTCTGGGAGTGGAGAACTTGTATATTGCCAGTATGGATATAGGAAGGAACGAGAGGGTAGAAGGGGACCTGAAGTCATTTGGAAGATTAGCAGCATCATGTGGGAAAAAGAACAAATGATGAGAGCTCAAAGAAGACAGGAAAGGAAACCAGGTACTGGCTTCATAAAAATATTTTACAGTACCAGACACATGATGATCCAGAGTAGTGGAAACAAGTTATACCTCCTACATTGTGGAAAGATGTGATGAATTATGTACACCAACTATATGGCCATTATGGTGCTTTAAAAATGGAGCATTTGATTCAAAAGTGTTTTTACTGGCCTAACATCCATACATCAGTCATAAACATGTTGAGGGATTGTGAAAGCTGTCAGAGAACCAAACCAGCAAACTGGAATTATGCAGCTTCCATGCTGTCAATAATACCAAATAGACCACAAGAAATAAAAATAGCGTTAGATTTTTACGGCCCTCTGCCAGCATCAATAAAAAAATATCACATATGACTTGTTTTCAAAATATGTGTTGGCATATCCTATCATGCAGGTGAATGCAAAGAATGCGATTAAAATGCTAGAAGGCCGACATTTTATGGAGACTGGAAAACCAGAGAGCATATTATCTGACCATGGTACTCCCTTCTTGTCCAAGGAATGGCACAAGTGGACCTCAATCAGGAACCCACAATCCAATCCCTGTGAACAGGTGATGAGGGAGTTGGGGCACTTGCTTCGCACATATATGGGCATGAATCATAAAGGCTGGGTTAAATAGATTCCTCAAGTAGTGGATTTCATAAACTGGAACATAAAAGAATCTAGTGGTTTTGCCCCATTTTGCCTCCACTTTGAACAGCACATACCATGTCAGATAAAGACCTTTGTACCAGGGATGGAAGAAGCACCTATTAACAAAAAGAGTGACCATGATAGGGCATATCAGACCTTACAGCAGCTGAGCCATCAAAGAGGAAAGAAAGTGAGACATAGGACACCCATATTTAAAGTAGGGAATAAAGTCATGGTTAAAACCCCTCACATCAATGATTTGGGTAGGTTTGTATGCCAAAAATTTTGCAACCTATATGAAGGCCCATATACCAACTGTTATAATCAGGGGGATAATGCATTTTGTGTGGACACTGGGCATGGAATCAGGCAGTCATATAATGCTTGGTCATTAAAGCCTTTCTGGCCCTCTACAAGCAAAGGTCAAATCAAATAACCAGGGAATAGATAAGTATTGTACAAAAGAAGCCATTCAAAAATGCCAAAGGTATTTGAAGGCTTTTGGAAGAGGGCATATTGTGACAGAATGGGTTCAAACCCAGTCACAAATAATATTATTAATCAGTATTTAAACATATATGTAGATGTAGATATATAATATTTAATTTTTATTACATGGTTGTGGTTACAAATACACAAACGTGGGGGAGGGACTCTATCATTTTGAAATAATATATATGTGTGTGTGACAAATGTGTGTATGAATGGATTAAGTAGTTGAAAAAAGAGAAATGAGATTTTTGTTTCATGTTTAAAAAACTAGAAGTTTCCCACAGAAATGAAATTTCACTTTCTTTTATGTACAATAAAAGCTATAATAAAAGTTTTCAACCATCAAAGAGATCTGGTTGATCAGCATTAGAAACAGGGAGTGAAATCAAAAAGAAACTTTTAGAACAAATGGAGGGGGCTATAAAAGAGAGTCACCTACAATGCATTTTGTCTTGGTCTTGCAGAGTTACAGCCATGAACAGTAAATCTTAATCCAAAATATTAAAAGTTTTAATATTTTTCTTATGTAATGGTGAATCCAAAAGAAATGTCAGGGTAAGACGTACCATGTCAGATTCAAACCCCTAATTCCAATCAACTATAGCTGCCTCGCCTATTAATATCAAGATGCCTTTGATTAAAATATAATTCCCAATGTGAAACTAAGCTGAACCTCGTCAACCAATGGAAACGAAGATCGGGAACCTTCGCATTGAATTACCTATGATGAATGGAACTTTTTAAAATAAATAAATCTGCTTCCACTAATTCCCAGGGAAAATTCAGGTAAAGAACTCCAAATGCTGATTTTTTCTTTTCTTTCATGAGAAAGAAATTTTACCATTTATAATAAGTGAAGGTGACAATCTAAATGAATTTAATGAAATTTTCTTAAAGTCTTATTTAATTGCAGACATAGATAACGTAAATTTTTTCTTAAAGTCTTATTTAATTGTGGACATAAATAACATAATTATTGTCAGAGGTCACATGAAATAAACTTTTCTTAATATCGACCTTCACTACTTTGATTTATGTGTGATAAATCTATTGGAAAGAATGGCATATATGTGTGTACCGAAATGACAGAGTAGAAATTACATTTTTTTTATAATATTAAATATAGAAAGAAAGGTGGAGTGTTGAATTATTTATTTATTTATTTTTTATCTAGAAGACCAAAGAATAATAATGATCTTTAGAAGTGTTTAATAAAACTGATTTGATAATGAAACTCAAAAGAAATTTTATTGTGATATTTATTTGCAGATCCATTTATTTATTTTTTTATGTGTGTTTAAAAAAAACTCTTAACCCCATTTGTAACTAGTCCTGGCTGTGATGCCACCTGACCATGAGACTGAGCTAGCCGATGATCAAAATTCCTCTCATGTTACGTAATATAGTGTTCTTGTTGGTAATATATTCACATAATTCTTACATTCATATAAGATTGGTACTTGGAGTCCTTTGGATGACCATAAATACGCATTGAGAATATATTACAGTTATGAGAATGAATCCAGAAGTTTGAATAACAATATTTAAGTCAAAACCATTTTAATTAAATATAAATATGTAGGCACGTATGTGTGCTATATTGTAGATTTATATTCGGTAGTGTACTCTATCTAGTAAGAGGTATGGGTTTTGTTACAATATATATATATATATATATATATATATATTGTGCCCTTGTCTGTAGGTCATAGGTAGGGTAGAAAGGTCAATTATTAAAAAATTTTAAATTTTAAGTTATATTTGTAAGATATATAAATAATAATAAGAGAATGAGATTTTATAGTACAATTTAAAGCTAAAAATACCTGGTAGGTAACAGTGTAATAAATTATTTAAAAGAAAACAATTAAATAAAGCCTAATCATATCATTGCTTATGGTTGTGAAAGCTGGCCATATAAAATAATACAGCTATAAATAGTTAAAAGTATATCAATTATTTAGTCTAATATTTAAAAACTAATAAATTAAATAAATGAAATGTAATGTTATAATTGTATTTAATAATCAAATTTAATAGAGTATAATTTATTAATAAACTTTGGGATGGTGAGAGTTATATTTAGTTTAACATTTTAAAATTATTTTCTAAATTTTTTTTAAAATATATCAGTTTTGGTAATTTAAACCAAGACGTAAATAAAAATCATTTTGATAAAAGTTAGTAAACACGTGACCGTATATTAAATACCTTCACGCACACTCTTGGTAAAATAATAATAAACTGTGTGAATTTAAAACTAGATATAATTGCCATCGATCATTTAAAGTGAAAGTTAAAAAGTATTAAATATTGTTTTAATAATTATTTTAAAACTTAGATGATTTTTTTTTATAAATAAAACTATAATTGAATTTAATAATATTAGTCTGGGAAATATTCCAGACACTACGTCATCCATTCTTAATTTTGAAACATTCATTCTGTTATCAAAATAAAATGAATAAATTGTTCGCGCTAAAATAAATATTAACCAATCAAAGGATGTAAAATTAACAGAAAAAAATCTAAGATTATACAGAGCGGGAGAAGGAATGGGAAAGTGAAAGAGAAAGTAACACTTTTGATAGCTGAAAACATCGTAGCTGAAAGTAATATAAATCTATAATTTCGTAT
The DNA here is from genome assembly GCA_028023455.1 of Epiperipatus broadwayi. Taxonomy (NCBI): domain Eukaryota; kingdom Metazoa; phylum Onychophora; class Udeonychophora; order Euonychophora; family Peripatidae; genus Epiperipatus; species Epiperipatus broadwayi. The sequence goes on along the minus strand of JAQFVV010012393.1, from coordinate 24,370,694 downwards.
TATTCTAAAAATTATTCGGTAACATATAACATATTTTTGACTGCAAAGACATGAATTTCTAATTTTATAAGTGATCTTACCAGGAAATTTTATTCAAATTTAACCAGAAAGCCTACAGTAACATGGAAGTACAAGAAAAAATATTTAAAGTGATTGCTGAAAGAAAAATAATGGAAAAATATATTAAGACGACTTTAGTTGTGCTCAACCTGAAACTTAATCTTATAACTGAAAGGAATACAATTGGGACGATATGTGAAAATCTGAAAAAGAAGCTGAAGGTCGTCAAGAACAATTTATGACGATAAATTTACAGGACTACTTTAAAACTAAGTTATACTTCTCTATGAACAAAATTTTAATATGCGTTCTAGTACCAAGAAAAATAATAATGGAGAAAAGTGTTTATTTTAAAAAGAAAACATTATTAAAAGATATAGTTCCAGAATTGTGAGATAAAGGAAAGTAAAAAGATTAAGGTGCTATAAGTATATTATGGAAAGGAGCCGAAAAAACTTTATATAAGAGAAATGAGAAAATATTACAAAGAATTTAATGAAAAAAAAAATTGTTTGATCAAAGAAATATAAGATTAAATGACTAAATAAAAAATGGATCCATGGAAACAAAAATTTTATTGGAGATTTTAAAAAGTCCGTACAAGATGCATCGGGGGAAACAAGACGCGCGGGAAAAAGCTAGCAGACTATGTTAAAGGAGATATCAATAATTAATAAGTGTATAAAATATTGAGAAAACTAAGGATCATCGTCGATGAAGATTATTAAACAGAGTTATTTTTTTTAATAGAACATTAAGTGACTGAATGAAAAATAAAGTATATATATATTTTTTTTAGCTTTAAGATGAACAATTTTCAAGCAAGTTCGACAAAGCAGTATCGTAAATATAATTTAATATTTTTATTTGATTGTATTTAAAATATAAAAATTCTATATTAGCTTAGGGAAACATATAAACATGAATTTAAGAATAACGAGATTTTAAATATAATAGCTTAATAGAATGATAGAAATATTATTATAAAAATAAAATGTATGTATGGAAGTTTTAAATATCTACAAGAAGTAATGGAATGGTGAAGCCTTCAGAATACGATCAAGTAGATAGAGATCGTTTTGGTAATTGTGATATTATTGATAATGCATAATGTATTTTTTTTTTAGGTCATCTATTAATGAAGAATGATGTATGAAAGTTTTTAAATTATAAGTACACATTTTATCCAACATTAAAACATATATTTGAGATAGTAGTAATTTTAAATGTGCATGCAATAAGTTGTTTTAAAAATATAATTAATAATAAGTATCATAATAATTATGTGATTCTTTTGAACTTTTATGTTGCAAATATTCATGATGATTTTAAAATAGTTGGTATATTATAAATATACGAGATAAGTAGTAAAAGATTTTCTTAAGAATAGCTGTATAGTTTGAACTAAAAATGAATTTTATTATTGTTAGAAATGTAGACAGAAATTTGTCGATGTACTGCATAGATAAATCTAGAGAAATAAAATCGGATAGTGACATGGTAGTACTGGTGTAGAGGAAACCAAGATGATGTTTTTTTGCCAAGAAATAAGAAAAATCAAATATTTGGATCATAGTATTTTGTGTGATTTCAGTATAGCTAACTAAGTCCTATCACTGAACACATATATTTTGGACAGTGTCTTTTGCGTATTTTTAAACTTTTTGATGTTTTATAAAGCTGAAGGAATAGCTTTAGCATCACTCCTATAGTAGAGGTGGATAGACAGATAAAGGTCACTCCTCTATGGTGTTCTTTAAATTCACTGTGCCATCATTGTCAAATTTTATGACGGATAATATTCTAGTTGTTTTGATCCGACGCATCTATTTTCGCTATCCTTGTTTCATGAATATACATCGTCAGAAAGATATTTTATAGAAATGATACATAAAATAGAAATGAGGCTAGGTTGTCGTTATTTAAGAATAGTTTATTTACTAGAATGAGTAGAATTGTTATTTTAAAAGTGAAAGTATAAATGTCATAAAGAGATGAAGAATCATATGATATAGTTTTAAAAAGAAATTCTGAAATGAAGATAAGATTTTAAAAGAAAAATCTAAACAAAGTTTTTAAAGTAATAATAAAATTTTAATATTTTATATGATATCTAAAAATAGAGATTGCATGTTGGCTGAGAAATGATTCAATAATGTGTAACAGATATATGTATTTGTGCATGGTTTGTTAATGATAGTAATTACCATACGAAGCAAAGGCTTGGATAAGTATTTGATTAATAATTATTGTATAGTCAATAATAAAACGGAAACATCAAAATTTCAGGAAGGGTTTGAATCTTTAGGATTCCATACGAATAATAATATAAAATAGAATTTATGATTTTGTATAATTTTACTACGAAGGTAAAAAATTTTGTAAAAATATAATTTTAAAATTAATAGAGATATAAAGTAGTAATGATAATTATTGATAGATACAATTTTGTAACAAGCTAAACTAAAATCAGATATCTAATAATAATAATACTGTATAAGAGTTAAAAAATAAAATAAGTAGAAATTTAATGTTAAGAGATAAACTAGTAAAGTAATTTTGTAACAGGAAAGTAGGGATATCCGATGTACATAATGTAAATATTGTTATTTGTATAGTTATTAATAAACTATGTTGTAAATTTATTTGTACGCTCCGTGTCTTAGTTATTATTTCTCCACATAGAATGCATGATATCGCAATACACATTTATAATTGCAACAGACATATAATTTTGCACAAAGTAGATAAACATAAAAGTGTTATAATAATTTTTGAAAATTTATTTGTATGATAAAATTAAAGGATTATAATTATATCGTTTATTGGTCATAAGTTGGTTGCCACAATATTAAAATAAATTATATGCTAATATTACAACACGTATTTTGATTGTCAGATTATTAAATACTACCACGAACGTAATATTTATTTATTTATTTCATTTAAGAAGAAATAGGATTACATTATACTATTATTATCATTATTTTTATTTATTATTGTTAGTTGTTACGTAGTGAATTTATGACATAAAATTCCCTTCTCATAGTTTACTACCGTAACTTAAATCAATTTAAATGCAATTTATGAACCTGAGATTTATTTGATTTGATTTTATTTCATTTATTTACTTAAATTATGTAATTGAGCTAGATTATTATTACAAAGGATAATAAGATATGATTATTACCTTAATCGTAAATGAAAAGAGCTTGGAAAGTCATAAGAATACCATAAGTTGATTATTTAGTATAGTGTTCTTATGCCATTGGGATAGTATCATGTGGATATATCTCAATGTAGTCTGTCTCGCTCCCCGTGTCGTCGCTCCATGTCTCATGAAAATAATAAATTTTTAATAATATAACTGTATTTATATTTTAAAGTTTAGAGCTAGTAGTAATCATTTTTAATAAATTAATTTCATTCATTTTGTTAAGACTGAGCTAGAGAGAGAACCCGGAATTTAAGTATATATCAATTATTATGGAGAGAGAGGCGACGGGGGAGGAGGGTACAGATTGTGCTCGCCCAACGTGTTGCACGATATGTAGTTGGAACTACAATCGATAGGTTAGATTCAACTAACAAAGTTAAATGTTGCTTTTCCAATGAGACTGCACGATGTGTAGTGGAATTATATAATTTGGTATTTGAATTTGTTCATGTAAATCGGAGATTGTCAACAGACATTGTACAAAAGTAGATAATTTCATATTTGAATATAGAAATAATATTTATTATTAAAATAATTTTAATTTTATGTGGTAGATAATCTGATTGTTTAAAAACGCACTATACTGTTGTGGATCAATTGACAAACAAAATTTTAAAATATGCATATGTGGCTAACGATCATTGATATTTAATATGACCATGTCAATTATTGAAGTATTATTGAAAAATATATTTGAAAGTGTTTTAGTTTGTGCAAAGTATTTGTGAATCATGCATGTGGGAAATAACGTTGTGACACGTATAATTTTAATTGTTATTGTTATAATTAGTTAGATAGTATAGGGGATGTAGAAGGTATTGTCTATATTTATTGTGGGTGATGGTTAGAGGAGATAAAAGAACTGGTAAGAGAACTATTTTATGAAAAGTTAATAATAAAATATTATTGCAATATAAATTTTGAGGAAAAGTATTATAAAGAAAAATGGATAATCAGGATAACAGTTCCGTAGATAAAATATCTGAGTTCATTGTGGATAGTAGTTGTGAGGAGGAAAGAGAAGTAGAAGAGACCATGAATATAGAAGCAGTTACAGATATTGTACAAATTGCAGAGGAAGAAATAATAGGAGAAGAAAAGATTAGGGAATTAAAAATAAAGGAAGAAGAAGTAGTCTCACATAAAAGAGATGTAGATAGCTTCTTATTGTCCCAAATAGCACTGATGATGGAAAAGATTCAAGAGAATATAAGCAGAAATAGAGAAGAGATTAAAGAAGAGATTAAAGAAGAGAGAAGAGATTAAAGAAGAGATTAAAGAGAATATAAGAAGAAATAGAGAAGAGATTAATGAGAATATAAGCAGAAATAGAGAAGAGATTAATGAGAATATAAGCAGATATAAAGAAGAGATTAATGAGAATATAAATAAAAATAAAGAAGAGATGAACATAAAATTTGAATATCTCAATGAAACTATGAGTAAAAATAGTAATGAGATCAAAGCATGTATTGACAGTATGAATACAAAACTCAATGATACGTGTAAAACTATGGAAGACTTTAAGGAGGAAACACATAATAAATTTAATGGCTTGGAATCAAGATTAGACAATAATGAAAAGGTTATTAGTTCTTTAAGAGATGAGATAGAGCAAATAGACTGTAATAACCAAGAATTGCTCAAGACTAAGTTTATAGAATTTTCTGAAATTACTATAAAAGGTATAAACAAACAAATAGAGGATTCTATTATTCAATGTCAGACCAATAATAGCCAGTTAAAACAGGAGTTTGACAATAATCAATTGGATATTAAGAATGAAATATATGAAATAAAGGAAGAAATAATGCAGAGTAAAATAAGGATGAAAGATGAAATGGAGAGAGAGTTAGTGGATAAATTTAATGACTTAGCAGTACAAAATAGGAAAGATATAAAGGAAGAAATAGAAGAAGGTTTAATGGGAAAATTAGAAGATTTTAATATTAGAAAGGAAGATGATCAGAAGTACAGGTCCAAAATAGGTGAAAATTTAAAGCGCTTCCAAAAAGACGTAAAAGAACAAGTAATGCAAGTAGAGAAAAATAGCAATGAGTATAAAGAAGCTATAGACCAAAACTTAGATAGATTTAGACAAGAACAAAAGATGTACCTAGATCAAGTAATTGGACAAGTAAATTTGGAAGGAAAATTTCAACAGGTATACGAACACATAGAAGAGATAAAATCCCTTAGCAATCAAACATTGGTATTAGGTAAAATAAACGTATCACATAATAAAGATGACGAATTTAAAAGCCCCTTTCCCAGAGATAAAATAGAATATTTAAGAAAAGAGGAGGATAGCCAACCAGAATCTAATAATGATAAAGAAATAGATAGCCGAATAATTAAAGGAAATACTAATTGTGAGGGAGGAACAAATAACTCTATGGCATTACGCTTTATGCGGATAAAACCATTTAGAGGTGACCATACTGAAAATCCATATGAATTTCTAAATAGTTTAGATGAACTATTTTCAATATGTGCTTTAACAGAAAGAGAGAAGTTGGCCATCTGTAGTAATCACTTAGGTGGTACTGCCAAAGATTGGTGGCATTCACTTTTCGAAAAGCCAAATACATATGGTGATTTCAAATGTTTAATAACATGTAGTTTCTGGAACGCTGACAAACAGGACAGCATCAGATTCCAGATAACTCAGGAAAAATATCAACCGAATAAAGGTAGCTATACTAGTTTCTTCAGGAGTCAGGCTATTCGTTTAAAAACACTAACAGCGTGTCCACTATCTGAGGGACAGATAGTAAGGATAATACGTCATAATTTGCCCAGAAATGTGGAGCAACTGTTAATTGCAGCGGACCGTTATTCTATAGAAGAGGTGTCAGAAGTATTAGATGCCTTAGAAAATGCTGAGACATCTATAGATAATAGGTTTAAAACTAATAGAGACAGGAATAACTATCCATTGTCTAATATTAATGTTAACTATAATAATCAAAGGCATCAGATAGGATTTAAAAGAAGATATAATTCTAGTGAAAGAAATAGGGTATATCCGTATGCTAAGAAAGTGGTTAGGTTTGATAAAAATAGAAGTAGGGTAGAGTTACAAAATAGCCAACCCTCTACTAGTGGTATCACCACTATTTTAAAGAAACCTAATGTAAAAACAAGTGAGAAAAAGTTAAGCTAGAAGTCTAATCCCATACCCATCAGAAGTGTAGAAAAAATTTTATAAGTATTAAGAATTCAAAATATGAATTTAATGTCAAGATGCTATATAGAATTGTATAACAAACAGTGTATTTATTGTATTAAGTAGTATAGGATAGAATTTGGTTGTAGCAGATAAGTAAATGAAGAGTATTAATGAATAAAGTAGGTATTAAACTGGATATTTAATTTAAAATTTTTTATTCGAAGGGGGAAGTTATGTGCCCTTGTCTGTAGGTCATAGGTAGGGTAGAAAGGTCAATTATTAAAAAATTTTAAATTTTAAGTTATATTTGTAAGATATATAAATAATAATAAGAGAATGAGATTTTATAGTACAATTTAAAGCTAAAAATACCTGGTAGGTAACAGTGTAATAAATTATTTTAAAAGAAAACAATTAAATAAAGCTTAATCATATCATTGCTTATGGTTGTGAAAGCTGGCCATATAAAATAATACAGCTATAGATAGTTAAAAGTATATCAATTATTTAGTATAATATTTAAAAACTAATAAATTAAATAAATGAAATGTAATGTTATAATTGTATTTAATAATCAAATTTAATAGAGTATAATTTATTAATAAACTTTGGGATGGTGAGAGTTATATTTAGTTTAACATTTTAAAATTATTTTCTAAATTTTTTATAAAATATATCAGTTTTGGTAATTTAAACCAAGACGTAAATAAAAAATCATTTTGATAAAAGTTAGTAAACACGTGACCGTATATTAAATACCTTCACGCACACTCTTGGTAAAATAATAATAAACTGTGTGAATTTAAAACTAGATATAATTGCCATCGATCATTTAAAGTGAAAGTTAAAAAGTATTAAATATTGTTTTAATAATTATTTTAAAACTTAGATGATTTTTTTTATAAATAAAACTATAATTGAATTTAAAAATATTGGTATAAATATTCCAGACATTACGTCATCAATTCTTAATTTTGAAAATCCATTCTGTTATCAAAATAAAATGAATAAATTGTTCGCGCTAAAATAAATATTAACCAATCAAAGGATGTAAAATTAAGAGACAAAAATCTAAGAATTATACAGAGCGGGAGAAGGAATGGGAAAGTGAAAGAGAAAGTAACACATTTTGATAGCTGGTAACATCGTAGCTGAAAGTAATATAAATCTATAATTTCGTATTATTCTAAAAGTTATTCTGTAACATATAATATATTTTTGACTGCAAAGACATGAATTTCTAATTTTATAAGTGATCTTACCAGGAAATTTTATTCAAATTTAACCAGAAAGCCTACAGTAACATGGAAGTACAAGAAAAAATATTTAAAGTGATTGCTGAAAGAAAAATAATGGGAAAGTATCTTAATACGACTTTAGTTGTGCTCAACCTGAAACTTAATCTTATAACTGAAAGGAATACAATTGGGACGATATGTGAAAATCTGAAAAAGAAGCTGAAGGTCGTCAAGAACAATTTATGACGATAAATTTACAGGGCTACTTTAAAACTAAGTTATACTTCTCTATGAACAAAATTTTAATATGCGTTCTAGTACCAAGAAAAATAATAATGGAGAAAAGTGTTTATTTTAAAAAGAAAACATTATTAAAAGATATAGTTCCAGAATTGTGAGATAAAGGAAAGTAAAAAAGATTAAGGTGCTATAAGTATATTATGGAAAGGAGCCGAAAAAACTTTATATAAGAGAAATGAGAAAATATTACAAAGAATTTAATGAAAAAAAAAATTGTTTGATCAAAGAAATATAAGATTAAATGACTAAATAAAAAATGGATCCATGGAAACCAAAATTTTATTGAAGATTTTAAAAAGTCCGTACAAGATGCATCGGGGGAAACCAGACGCGCGGGAAAAAGCTAGCAGACTATGTTAAAGGAGATATCAATAATTAATAAGTGTATAAAATATTGAGAAAACTAAGGATCATCGTCGATGAAGATTATTAAACAGAGTTATTTTTTTTAATAGAACATTAAGTGACTGAATGAAAAATAAAGTATATATATTTTTTTTAGCTTTACGATGAACAATTTTCAAGCAAGTTCGACAAAGCAGTATCGTAAATATAATTTAATATTTTTATTTGATTGTATTTAAAATATAAAAATTCTATATTAGCTTAGGGAAACATATAAACATGAATTTAAGAATAATGAGATTTTAAATATAATAGCTTAATAGAATGATAGAAATATTATTATAAAAATAAAATGTATGTATGGAAGTTTTAAATATCTACAAGAAGTAATGGAATGGTGAAGCCTTCAGAATACGATCAAGAAGATAGAGATCGTTTTGGTAATTGTGATATTATTGATAATGCATAATGTATTTTTTTTTAGGTCATCTATTAATGAAGAATGATGTATGAAAGTTTTTAAATTATAAGTACACATTTTATCCAACATTAAAACATATATTTGAGATAGTAGTAATTTTAAATGTGCATGCAATAAGTTGTTTTAAAAATATAATTAATAATAAGTATCATAATAATTATGTGATTCTTTTGAACTTTTATGTTGCAAAATATTCAGATGATTTTAAAATAGTTGGTATATTATAAATATACGAGATAAGTAGTAAAAGATTTTCTTAAGAATAGCTGTATAGTTTGAACTAAAAATGAATTTTATTATTGTTAGAAATGTAGACAGAAATTTGTCGATGTACTGCATAGATAAATCTAGAGAAATAAAATCGGATAGTGACTTGGTAGTACTGGTGTAGAGGAAACCAAGATGATGTTTTTTGCCAAGAAATAAGAAAAATCAAATATTTGGATCATAGTATTTTGTGTGATTTCAGTATAGCTAACTAAGTCCTATCACTGAACACATATATTTTGGACAGTGTCTTTTGCGTATTTTTTAAACTTTTTGATGTTTTATAAAGCTGAAGGAATAGCTTTAGCATCACTCCTATAGTAGAGGTGGATAGACAGATAAAGGTCACTCCTCTATGGTGTTCTTTAAATTCACTGTGCCATCATTGTCAAGTTTTATGACGGATAATATTCTAGTTGTTTTGATCCTGCGCATCTATTTTCGCTATCCTTGTTTCATGAATATACATCGTCAGAAAGATATTTTTATAGAAATGATACATAAAATAGAAATGAGGCTAGGTTGTCGTTATGTAAGAATAGTTTATTTACTAGAATGAGTTAGAATTGTTATTTTAAAAGTGAAAGTATAAATGTCATAAAGAGATGAAGAATCATATGATATAGTTTTAAAAAGTAATTCTGAAATGAATATAAGATTTTAAAGGAAAAATCTAAACAAAGTTTTTAAAGTAATAATAAAATTTTAATATTTTATATGATATTTAAAAATAGAGATTGCATGTTGGTTGAAAAATGATTCAATAATGTGTAACAGATATATGTATTTGTGCATGGTATGTTAATGATTGTAATTACCATACGAAGCAAAGGCTTGGATAAGTATTGGATTAATAATTATTGTATAGTCAATAATAAAACGGAAACATCAAAATTTCAGGAAGGGTTTGAATCTTTAGGATTCCATACGAATAATAATATAAAATAGAATTTTATGATTTTGTATAATTTTACTACGAAGGTAAAAAATTTTGTAAAAATATAATTTTAAAATTAATAGAGATATAAAGTATTAATGATAATTATTGATAGATACATTTTTGTAACAAGCTAAACTAAAATCAGATATCTAATAATAATAATACTGTATAAGAGTTAAAAATAAAATAAGTAGAAATTTAATGTTAAGAGATAAACTAGTAAAGTAATTTTGTAACAGGAAAGTAGGGATATCCGATGTACATAATGTAAATATTGTTATTTGTATAATTATTAATAAACTATGTTGTAAATTTATTTGTAAGCTTCGTGTCTTAGTTATTATTTCTCCACATAGAATGCATGATATCGCAATACACATTTATAATTGCAACAGACATATAATTTTGCACAAAGTAGATAAACATAAAAGTGTTATAATAATTTTTGAAAATTTATTTGTATGATAAAATTAAAGGATTATAATTATATCGTTTATTGGTCATAAGTTGGTTGCCACAATATTAAAATAAATTATATGCTAATATTACAACACGTATTTTGATTGTCAGATTATTAAATACTACCACGAACGTAATATTTATTTATTTATTTCATTTAAGAAGAAATAGGATTACATTATACTATTATTATCATTATTCTTATTTATTATTGTTAGTTGTTACGTAGTGAATTTATGACATAAAATTCCCTTCTCATAGTTTACTACCGTAATTTAAATCAGTTTAAATGCAATTTATGAACCTGAGATTTATTTGATTTGATTTTATTTCATTTATTTACTTAAATTATTTAATTGAGCTAGATTATTATTACAAAGAATAATAAGATATGATTATTATCTTAATCGTAATGAAAAGAGCTTGGAAAGTCATAAGAATACCATAAGTTGATTATTTAGTATAGTGTTCTTATGCCATTGGGATAGTATCATGTGGATATATCTCAATGTAGTCTGTCTCGCTCCCCGTGTCGTCGCTCCATGTCTCATGAAAATAATAAATTTTTAATAATATAACTGTATTTATGTTTTAAAGTTTAGAGCTAGTAGTAATCATTTTTAATAAATTAATTTCATTCATTTTGTTAAGACTGAGCTAGAGAGAGAACCCGGAATATAAGTATATATCAATTTTATGGTGAGAAAGGCGACGGGGGAGGAGGGTACAATATATATATATATATATATATATATGGCTGCAGAAAGGAGTTTGCTATTAACTGAAAGTAGACCCTTTGATTCCTCTTGGAGGCCTTAAAGGAACCGAGCAGGGCAAATTCCTAATATCCACTCCATACGTTCTTGTCGTTGCAGCTGTTATTACTATATGTTTATTCATATAGTATACGAACATGGATGGGCTGCTCACCAACACACATTAGCCAGCATGGTGAGTTTATTGGCTTTTTACCTCTGAGTTTAAGATCAAGAAACACCATGGTCTTTCTTCTCAGTGCCTGATAAGGCAGAATGAATGTTTGTGTAAATGATAAACATTTTTCCCAATTATACAATTATGACAGACAAAAATAAAGCATGGCCCTTAATCCCAGGAGGCTGTAAAGTCACCAACCAAGGCAGCAGTTGGTGGTCGAAGGCGGAGGGTGCTAAGAATATCCTGGAGGTGGACCCAGGCTGCCATTTGATGACGACTTTTTATTTAGGTACTTACAACTGCAGATCACTTTCAAGTGAAGGAAGATTGCAAGAATTAGAAGAACTATCTTATATTAAATGGGATATTATTGGACTTTGTGAAGTTAGAAGAAAAGGTGAAGAGACAATTGATTTAAAAAGTGGACATATGCTCTATTATAAAGGCACAAATATTGGAAATACAAGTGGAGTAGGATTCATTATAAATAAAAAGTGGAAGAAGAATATTGTGGAGATTGATGGTGTATCAGACAGAGTGGCAAGATTAGTTATACAACTTAATAGCAGATATCAAATGCAGATAATTCAGGTTTATGCCCCAACAAGTTCTCACAGTGATGAAGTAGTAGAAGATTTTTATATGGATGTACAAAAGGCTTTTGATCAGAGTAAACAACATTTTACAATTGTTATGGGAGATTTTAATGCTAGAATTGGTAAACAAATGAAAGATGAAAGTGTTGTAGGTAATTTTGGTTATGGTAATAGAAATGGGAGAGGACATAGACTTGTGGAGTTTGCAGAGAAGGAAAAACTTTATATTATGAATTCTTTTTTTGAGAAAAATGTTAGAAGGAAATGGACATGGAAGCATCCAAATGAAGGTACAGCAGAATTGGATTATATTTTGACCAACAGGAAATACATATTTCAAGATTGTAATGTTCTTAATAAATTTAACACAGGAAGTAATCATCGATTAGTAAGGGGTAAGATACATGTTAATGTAAAACTAGAGAGACAAAAATTATTAAGAAAAACTATATTTACAGTTGATATTCCTAATCTTCAGAAACATTCTAATGAATTTAAATTAGAACTTACAAATCGGTTTCAAGTATTAGTAGATTTTGAACATGATTCAGATTTGAATGAAATTAATATGAAAATAACTGTTACACTTTTAAAAACTGCAACAAAGATAGCTGGTAGAAAAAAGCAGCAATTGACTAATAAAATTTCTACTGAGACTAGAGAACTTATGACAAAAAGAAGGAATATGAAGATATGCAAGAATGATGCATTAAAAAGAATTGAATATCTCGAATTTTGTAAAATGGTGCGGAAAAGAGTTGAAAATGATATAAGAAAGTATAACTGTGAACTAGCAAGAAAAGCTGTAGAAGAAAAAAAAAGTCTTAAGAATGTAAAACAACATTTTGGTATTGGTAGGAAATTTATATCTGCAATAAGGAAAAAAGATGGAATTATTACTAAAAAGAGGGATGACATTATGAAATTGGTAGAAGATTTTTATCAAGAATTATATAGTAATAAAGAACAAGTACCTCCTATATCTATTACATCTTCCGAATTGCCCAGAATTTTAAATGAAGAAGTGAGAAATGCAATTAAATGTATGAAAAAAGGAAAGGCTCCAGGTAATGATGGAATTATAATTGATATATAAAAGAAGCAGGTGAAGAAACAGAAAAAATATTAGCAAAGTTATATACCAAATGTCTAAATGATAAAGATGTACCGGATGATTGGAAGAATGCGGTAATAATATTAATATTTAAAAAAGGTGATAAAGAAGATATTAGAAATTACAGACCTATCAGCCTTTTATCAGTTTTATATAAAAATTTTACCAAGATAATTACAAATCGTCTACAGAGAATCTTGGATTTTCACCAACCAAGAGAACAAGCTGGATTTAAAAGTGGTTTTAGTACAGTAGATCATATTCAAGTATTGAGAGAAGTTATAGAAAGGACAAATGAATATGAGTTGTCATTATGTTTTGGATTTGTAGATTATGAAAAGGCATTTGATTCTATAAACATTTCTTCAGTGATTAAAGCATTGGATCATCAAGGTATAGATCCAGGATATTGTCATATTTTAAAGAATATTTATAAAAATGCAACAGCAACAATTAGATTACATAATGATACTGGGAAAGTCAACATTGAGAAAGGTGTAAGACAAGGTGACTCCATATCTCCAAAACTTTTTACAGCAGTGCTGCAAGAAGTATTTTGTGGATTAAAATGGGAAACTAAAGGAGTGAAAGTAAATGGAGATTATTTAAGTCATTTAGATTTCGCAGATGATGTAGTTGTTTTTGCAAATAATGCTTCTGAGCTGTAGAAAATGTTGCAGGAGTTATCAGATGAAAGTAGGAAAGTAGGACTAAAGATAAATGTTAAAAAGACTAAAGTAATGTTTAATCGATTTGCTCAAAATATGAAAATAAAGATTGATTATGATGAATTAGAAGAAGTTAAGAGTTACAAATACCTTGATCAGATTATTAATACAGATGGAAACATAATAGAGGAAATTAATCATAGAATTAAACTTGGTTGGAGTGCTTTTGGTAGAAATAACTTGATATTAAAAGGAAATATGCCTATGTGTTTGAAAAGAAAGGTTTTTAACAAATGTGTTTTACCAGTTCTTACTTATGGATCTGAGACTTGGACACTTAATAGAAGATCAATACAGAGACTTCAGACCACTCAAAAAAGTATGGAGAGATGTATGTTGGGAGTAACAAGAAGAGATCAAAAACGCAATGTATGGGTAAGAGAACAAACAGGTGTTACTGACCTCATTGAAAAAATTAAAAGATTGAAGTGGAGTTGGGCTGGACATATTGCTAGAAGAGATGATAATAGATGGACAATTGAAATTTTAAACTGGATTCCAAGAGATTGTAAAAGACCCAGAAGGAGACCACATGTAAGATGGATGGATGAAATAAGAAAGTGTGCAGGGGTGATGTGGAGAAGAGAAGCTAAAGATCGGAGAAGATGGATTAAACTTGGAGAGACCTTCATCCTGCAGTGGATTGATAATGGTTGATAATGATGATGATATATATATCTCATGACATTTATATATATATATATATATATATATATATATATATATATATATATATATATATATATAAAATGTCATGAGATTAAATTATAAACATTAGGAATTCTGATAAAAAAAACTTAAATATAAAAGTTTATTAAAGTCCCTTTTGATATCTCAGTCTTGATATTATATTCATAGCAATGACTACTGGATAGGAGAGTGGGAAGTATAAGTATAATGTAAATTTATGTAAATATATACAAATAAGTTAAATAACCCACTTTTTAGAGAGGGGCAAGTAGGATTTCTTTTATTTATAGAGTTTGGATTATTATCAATATGTCATGCCTCCTTTATTTTTCATTTGGAATCATTTCTCTTGATGCATATGTACTGGCTGATGTAGATTTAAAAGTGTGACCAAGGTTATTTTGATGCTCCTGAAATATGGATTTGTGGTCTGAATTGCTTTTAGCCCTTCAGTAGAGAGGTATTCTTGGTAAGAGAATCTTGTTGCAAGGTTGGCACATGATTCTCCAAAGTTAACCACATTTCAGCTGGTATGAGTTCAAGCTATTGCGTAAACAGTATAAGGGGTATGTTTGTGGAAAGTTTGTCTTTGTAATCATTGATCAACCTGTTTATAGAGTGTGAAGACTGACCTATATGAATCCAAGCATATTTTTATTTATATTTCTGGACACTTTAAGGATATAGAGGAATTATCTAATGCTAGTTGTCAGAAGATAAAGGTCCAGTTCTAATCTTGTAAAATTTGTTGAGAATGTTAGTGAGTATCCTATATTAAAATCTAATAAGGCATAATTTGTTAATGTATTTTTCAATGTTAGTCTTATGATCTGATTCTAACTTGCATATGTTTAAATTTTTAGACAGAAATATTAGCAGACTGGCATATTTACATGAGTTTGAAGTAGATTTGGGGTGTATAATACCTGATTTCAATGGGTTTGATTAGAATTTTGTAAAGCTGTACAGATATTTATGCAGGATAAGTTTGGTGAATAAGTTAGCTTAGGTTTCACCATAATCAGACTTCAAGCAACTAAGTTCGTTGTAAAGTCTAGGTATTTTGTCTTTTGAGGTATTTATTAAATTTATGTAAAGATGGAAGTGAATGAAAACTGATATTGTGTTTACTGGTACAAATGTTGTTTTTTTTTAATTTGTGTGCAAATTTTAAAATACATAACTTAGACTAGACCATTTTTTATTATCAGATTGAATATTTGGAGGGTGCAAGATTTTGTTATTAAAATTTGTGATAATTGCAGTTATTCTTTCAGAATTGTACCCAATGTTTATTTGGACTTAGTTGTATATATCAATGTTTCTTCTCCAATCATCCATAAAATTTGCACAGCTTTAAGTTTCTATGAAAAAAGCCTTCCAGCATATTTATAGGAAAATGGAATATTAGATCTAGAGTGTATGGTGTCTCTTACATTTAATGGTTTTACAATCTACCTATAGTCTAAAACATTGCCCTGGCTGATAGTATCTAAGTCTAAAAAATTTATATTGTGCAAGAGCTCTCTTTCATATTGATGGCCCAAGTTAGAGTGTTTGCAGATGATAATTCAATATGAATTTTACTAATAATTTCTTCATTAGCACATACAAAAGTATTGTCCACATACAAATGTAAATGATATATTTTTTGGTTCGTGGCATAAATATGCAAATGTTTGGGCTTTATCACACAATCTACCTACTGGGTGATGAATAGAATACTATAAAAATGATTATAGAAGTCTGTAAACATTGATTTATAGCAATATTAAAGTTCCACCCAAAAAATTAGTATTTTATTCACCACCTGAATGATGGCTCATGTGATCAAGTCAAAATGATCATATATTTATAATACAATTTAGATATATCATTTAGAATAATAATTAGAGATCATTCCATTTATATATATTATAGCTTTGAACTAAAACCTTTAAAATTTTTATTGCCTACACAGATCTAGCAAAGACTTTGATTATTAAAATCTGCAACTCATTTTTAAAAAGTGTTAAACAAATGTGTGTTTTACTTCATTGAGTATTTTAAAACTCATCTCTTAAATGTTGTTAGACATTTGTAAGAACATTAAAGCATAAAGAATATGACCAACTGATAACCCTTAATTAACAGTCCTAATAGGTTTCCATTGATTGCCACCTTCTTAACACAATTTATTCTAACATCTCAATTTTAGAACTATATCTTAATCTTTAATGAGTTTTCACATCAAAATATTTCTACAATTTCTATAAAAATAAAGTAATAAATGAAAAATTTTGAATTCTTAATTTTATTTAAAATTTAACTCCAAAACATTATATATATATATATATAATTAAATATTAGTAAACACAGTAATTCTTAATTTTATTTAAAATTTAACTCCAAAACATTATATATATATATATATATAATTAAATATTAGTAAACACAGTAATCAAAAATTTTGAAAAGGACAAAAAATATAATCATCACTTAGGAGTAGGCAGGCAGCAAATGTTAAGATCACATAATTATGGGAAGGTTAACCTTTCAATGAATTAGTTGACAAAGACTATGAGGATAGTCAAAAATGCTCCTAAGTGATGATTATATATATATTTTTTTCCTTTTCAAAATTTTTGATTACTGTGTTTACTAATATTTAATTATAAGATTACATATGTTGCTTTGAAGAAATACAGACATCGATTTATAATATTATATATATTGTGACAGTCAGATGATGTATGTTGGTTTAACCCAGTTCGAATACTAGGCGAAAGTACCTTGAGGCCACCCATACCTGAGATATTAAATCAAGAATACTATGACCTCTGCCCTATTCGCCTATTCTCAAGGCTAACGACGAACCAACAACATTATCTGAGCCATACATAAATTAATTTTCATCCAGCCACAAAGCTTAGCAACAGAGGTAGAGACATGGATGGGAACACCTATGGAGCTAAATAGTTAAAAGTGCAAAAGTACCCAGAAATATGTGTTTTGCGTGCCTGGATCATTGAAAAGTAAAAATAAAGCATTAAAATAAAATTAGAAAAACTCAAGCTTTTTAGTTTAATAAGGTATTTAATTAATGGCTTTAAAATATTAATAATGACTTAATGGCCTCCGCTATTCCCCTAAATTAATGAAAAACTAATTAGATAATAAAAACAGATTAATATGTTTGCGGTCTAAATCTTTTCTTCCCAATTTTATTAAAATTGTCAAATCGAATCTCCTCGATAAAGTACAATAATAAAAATCTTTCGCAAAGCATTTTCTAATTGCTTTGTGCTAAAAACAGACAGTTTAAAAATTATTTAAGATGTATATAGCTAAATCAGATATACACAATAAGCTAATGGCAGACAAAGGAAGCGTTATCGAGGAGATCAAGTTGGCAAACAAAAGGAAACTTACTCGTATTGAATTTTACAAATATAAATGAAAATTGGAAAGAGATTTAAATGAAAACTTAACCTTTGACTTACACCGCAATGGAATACGAAATATTTATACATGTTAGTAATGAAGAATAGCGAAGGAAAAAGGGTTAAATATATAGATAGATGATCACACATATATATATTTAAGACTAGTCTAATAAAAATGGTTATATTACAAATATCATTAAATAAAACAATTCAAAATATAATTCAATTAAGAAAGGTATGAACAAAAGGGTAGAAAGTAAATAGTTCAATGAAGGAGAGATATGATTACCATCCTGGTTCCTTGGTCATGTTTCCTATGGCGTTCGTGGCTTGATCCGACCGTCGGTAGTTATTTGTCCGGACAAGAAAAATGGAAATAAGTAGCATGCTTTTACGAAAAGTCCTACAGACATGGCACAGAGTTTAGATCACTATTTGGTGGATACTACAGCATTTTGTATGGTATTTAAGAACCTCGGTGATAGGCAAAGCTATTTATTTGCCTAAACCAAGCATAGTAGAATCCATCAAATTCATGTGACTTTTAGCTTGAGCATGTTCAAACTTCTCCATGATTTTGAAGATGACAGTTGTATAACTTTTTGGAATAAAATCTCAACAAGCAAAAGCAAAATCTGCAAGAGTTCTCCCAAGAGAAATCTGAATGAAATCTCCAAAGGGAAATCTGAAAAAATGCCAAGTCTTTTGTTCACTCTCCTATTTATAACTTTTTTGTAAGCTACCTTTTATTGTTTGTATGATCTTAGATCTTGATACCCCTCCCCTCATGCTCCTTTGTTTCAAAGTAACATTTTCTAAAAATAACTTTTACTTTTTTATTCTAAATTTCTTTTTTTAAACTTTGAATTTTATTAATTAAAAAAGAAAGAGAAGGCAACTATGAGGATAGTCTATCTTAATATATATCTGAGCACTTATACTATATTTGTGTGTAAAGATGATAGTCTGGACCAACTGATGATTGCTGGTTTAGCATGAAATACGTACATTGGTGATTATTTATCTTTTCAGCATATATGTGTTTAGGTGTATCAGTGTTATTAGATAGAGTGGAGAGAGGTGGGTGGTGTGAAAGTCTGTGCTCATATACCCTATATTACATATATATAGCCACAGGTATATAACAAGCCTGTGTTTCAGTTATAACATTATAGAGATGTCTGCCCATCTTTGCATATGTATTAAATGGATTATGTCCTGTACATGTGGGGTTCAGATTGACCTTAGGTCAACATGGGTGTGACAATAATCTCAGCCTCAGGGTGGCCTTTGAGCATTCCATCATCAGATTTTCAATTGGATGGACGGTTGAAAAGTTGGAGTGTGGAGTGGATTGAAGCCTGTCCATTAAACTATGAGGATAGTCTATCTTAATATATATCTGAGCACTTATACTATATTTTTGTGTAAAGATGATAGTCTGGACCAACTGATGATTGCTGGTTTAGCATGAAATACATGTATTGGTGATTATTTATCTTTTCAGCATATATGTGTTTAAGTGTATCAGTGTTATTAGATAGAGTGGAGAGAGGTGGGTGGTGTGAAAGTCTGTGCTCATATACCCTATATTACATATATATAGCCACAGATATATAACAAGCCTGTGTTTCAGTTATTACATTATAGAGATGTCTGCCCATCTTTGCATATGTATTAAATGGATTATGTCCTGTACATGTGGGGTTCAGATTGACCTTAGGTCAACATGGGTGTGACAATAATCTTGGCCTCAGGGTGGCCTTTTAGCATTCCATCATCAGATTTTCAATTGGATGGACGGTTGAAAAGTTGGAATGTGGAGTGGATTGAAGCCTGTCCATTAAACTATGAGGATAGTCTATCTTAATATATATCTGAGCACTTATACTATATTTGTGTGTAAAGATGATAGTCTGGACCAACTGATGATTGCTGGTTTAGCATGAAATAAATATATTGGTGACTATTTATCTTTTCAGCATATATGTGTTTAGGTGTATCAGTGTTATTAGATAGAGTGGAGAGAGGTGGGTGGTGTGAAAGTCAGTGCTCATATACCCTATATTACATATATAGCCACAGGTATATAACAAGCCTGTGTTTTAGTTATTACATTATAGAGATGTCTGCCCATCTTTGCATATGTATTAAATGGATTATGTCCTGTACATGTGGGGTTCAGATTGACCTTAAGTCAACATGGGTGTAACAATAATCTCGGCCTCAGGGTGGCCTTTGAGCATTCCATCATCAGATTTTCAATTGGATGGACGGTTGAAAAGTTGGAGTGTGGAGTGGATTGAAGCCTGTCCATTAAACTATGAGGATAGTCTATCTTAATATATATCTGAGCACTTATACTATATTTGTGTGTAAAGATGATAGTCTGGACCAACTGATGATTGCTGGTTTAGTATGAAATACGTATATTGGTGATTATTTATCTTTTCAGCATATATGTGTTTAGGTGTATCAGTGTTATTAGATAGTGTGGAGAGAGGTGGGTGGTGTGAAAGTCTGTGCTCATATACCCTATATTACATATATATAGCCACAGGTATATAACAGGCCTGTGTTTCAGTTAATACATTCTTTTAGAAAATGTTGGCGGGCTTATCTCAAAATCAAATCATACTAAATATTTTCACAAGATTTAAAAAGAAAAATACATTCTTATTTCTTTTAATAAAATAAGCATTTTATTTCAGCAGAATTTTGCATTAACTCATATATATATGCTTAATGTATATATATGTTTGACTAATAGGTTTTACAAGCAATTTTTATTAACAGAAATCTAATCTTAGAATGGAATTTATTTAAAACAAAATATTTAAATGCAAAACCCTGCTGATATTGGACTATAAACTTAATTCAGGTCTACAATACTAATTAAGTTTATAGGAGGCTGTGAAGCATGGATTGGACTTCAGATCCATTGCTTCAATATATATATATATATATATATATATATATATAACCTAACGATAAAGGAGTTTATTAAAATAAGTAAGAAAATTAAAGTGTGCTTAGCTTTGATTTCTTATACCTATATATATAAATACAAGTATAATTTATATATTTGGAGTTTAGCTGTAATTATAGGGGAGTTGAACACAGGCTTTCAAATTCCCTTCAGCTATCCACTCTTTGTCATACAACTTATATACATAACCACACATGTGAAAAAGATAAATAACAGCCTACATATTTCATGCTGAACCAGTACTCATCAGTTGGTCCAGATTATTATCATCATTAAAGTTTAAAAATTTGCTCTCTTAATGTAAACTGAGCACCAATTATATATGTGTGTGTAGGAGATGATAATCTGGACCAACTGATGAGTACTGGTTCAGCATGAAATAATTATCCTTTTCATCTATGTGTCCTCATTTATATCGGTTGTATAATATAGAGTGGGTAGCTGAAGTACACTTGAGAGTCTGTGTTCAAATCCCCTATAATTATACCTATGTATAATCTGAAGTCTTGTGCCTCTATGTTAGATCTAGTTTAGCAATCAAAAGATGATTCTCATCTTTATTGCAATAGCCTGACATTTTTATTTTCATTCTTAGCCCAGGGCAGTTAACTTTGATTGGCTGTGGACCAATGTAAAGAGCTTTCAATCATTAAATAATTATAAATGGAAAATTCTCCAAACTATATTTTTCTATCTAAACATTCATCAAAATATTACATATCGTCTATTTCTATATATAGGTAAATATTTTCTCAGATAAAAGATGTTCTTAATATTAGCATTATATAGAATATTTTTAATTGTTGTTTCATGCAATTGTGATATATTGAATAATCTTTACTATTGAGACAATAAATAATGTAATCCACTTAACTGACAAATCAAATAAGTACATAATTAATTGTCTGAAAGACTTGTCATATTTTGATATTAAACTTGAAAGCTAAACTTAACAGTTCTTTTACTCACTTGACTAAAATGATTTTTTAAAAATGTTTTTCAGTTGAAAATTGATTTAGAAACCATTGATATTCATATAGAATTTAAATCACACATATCTATTTTCAACAAACGATATTTATAAAAATAATCTATTAAAGATTATTATTATTTAATAAAGTAGTAAGAAGTGTCATATTATGCAAGTGATTAATTATAGTTTTTCAATATCCATCCTCAAACTGTAAAACTATATTGAAACTTAGTTTTTAAATATGAAAAATTATCTACACATATTAAAAATTATTCTAAGTAAATACATATTTAATTATTTTTATTTAGAAAGATGCAATATTGTACGGTTCTAAGAATAATTGTGTTCTGACAGAAAATAAAACAATTAGTTTATAATAAACATCAAAGAAATATGCTTTTTTAAAACAAAAAATACATGATTACATTTATATATATGTGCCCATAGTTAAATGGTCTTATATTCCAATTAATAAATATTTCAGAATTACATTGTAATAGGATAAGCAGAAAATGAAATACATTTTAGGCTTTTGTCTATGATTTTACTCATATTATTAAGTCTAGCAATAACAGAAAACAAAATACATTTAAAACATTGCTGAGATGTTAAAATATACTTTATATAAATCATCCAAGATCAATTGTTTTAACAGATTAATAAATACTATATTTTCCAAGTTCTTCAAACAAATTATTTTACAAGAATTTAATACACTAAATCATATCTTCTCACAGTAACTAATCATTACATATGAATTAATTACTTCAATACAGTACTCATACTTATGTTTCTACCAATAAATTTGTAAAAATGATTATTAACTTTCTAATTATGTGATTTTTGATCATTCTTTTATCAGACAACTTGGTAGTATTTGTGTGCCTTTTATTTTAACAAATTAATCTTTATTCTTCACATTTTTACAAAATTTACAATTTTTTTTAAAAATAAAATTTGTCTTTAAAAATAATGTATTATCTTTGCAAATATAGAAAAAAGTAATAAACTAAAGTACATAATTAGAAAAGTGGGATTTTTTTATAAGGTTCAGATAACTAAAATGTATTTGCAATAAAAGAACATTTTATTCCACTCCATTCTATTACTAAACCAAATTTTGCTAAAAAAAATACATAAGGAAATAAAATTTTTAAAATTTAAATGATAATTTATAGATATAAAAAAGTAATAAAATAACAGCTGCAATGTTTTTTTTTTTCATATGTCGTAGCATCTGCCGGGATGTGAACCCGCGGGATGCGAACCCACAACAACAGTCTGCAACCAACTGCTTGCAATGTTTATTGATGTATTTCATTTTTTACTAATGACAACGTTCTATTTTTTTCTATTACATTTTCCTTAATATGGATTCTTCAAAATGACAAATATTTTCAAATAAAATCGGAGTCTAAATATTATATTCTTATCAAAAAACTTATTTCATTTAATTTTACAAAATGAAAAATATATACAATCAAACTATAGCAAACTTGTGATATTCAGTTTCAAGATATAAGCACAAGATAATTTCATGCAAGCACAATGTCTATTTTGAAAGCAATACCCTGCACATTATTTTATTTATCTTATTAATAAAAAGTACAATAATTAAACTTAATTATTTTAAGTGTATTGTTGATGGGTAATATAAAGATATAAAAAGTACTCTTTCTTTCTATTATTTTGAGTGACATCCTGGGTAAAAGACTATGACTTTTCTAAATTATATATATTTTTGTTTTATGTAATTGTTGATCAAATTAAATACTTCTTTATGTAATTATTATTATAATATATTAGGATACATTAGTTTATAAGAGAAGTGTATGTTTCTTATAGTCTACCAGGATGCTAGTCATTTATTTAGCAACATGATACAACATATACTTTCCAAAGTTAACAAGAAGAACCCTGAGATCATTATTTATTAGTTCATTAATTATTAATCCATTATCTGTATAATAATTATGGTGGTGACAAAAGAAATTTATTATTGTTTATTGTACCATTAGGAAGGTATCTTCCATTTCACTCTACAAGAGTAGAGTAGATCAGGTCATGTCAATAAATAATTATTTGGTGATAAATAATTGCTATATAAGATATTAAAAAAGACATATTAGATGTTACTATAAGTGTAAAATATTTATTGCACAGAGAATGTATTTTGATGGAGGGAAATGTATGTTTTAAAAGTGTTGTTTAGAATTGAGTGAAGTTTTTCCTCTTGCTAGTTTATTTATTTACTATGTATTTTATTATTGCTTTGAAATTTCCTTTTATATTAATACATGTCTCTTTGGTAAAAGAGTGGAAGATAACTAACAAACCATTGAGCTCAGCTAAATGTATTATTCATTTTCATAATATTAGGAGTCTCTTATACATTCATAACCATATATATTGTTAGCTTCATATTAATATAAGTATTCTGTTTCCTCTTTATTCGGTTAGATTATGTCATCCAACTTTAGGTGCTAATATTAAAAAATCCTATAGTTCCCCTTCCTGTCTTTTTATTCAGGTAGAATTTTGGATGCCCAACTTTAGGGGCCCAATAGACTTTGACAAGACTCATTAGGTTTTGATTGGCTTTGATTGGAATCAATTTGCTGTTATTTGCACTTTGTTAGAATTTTATATGGTTTTGATGTTCACAGTACTAAGGCTTGGTATTGGCATTAATATTATAAAAATATCTAAAATTTAATGACTCAATAATAGGTTATTAAATAAAAGATGTTTGCTAATTATAGATTATTTTATTAGGCCATAAGAAATTATTTGAATGTTTTTATTGTACGATCTGATCTCTTTGCCACTTTAAAAATATTGGTTATATTATTTGTATAATATTGCAGTCAATAAACAATCCTTTAGAATATTTTATTTTATTGTTATTATTTATTTATTCGGAACTGTACTATCTGATTATCAAATTTATATCTATATCATTTTAATTACTTGTTTTACAATATTTCTGTGGACCAAGATCTATATAAAAATTTATATTATAATGATTGTTATTTTAGATTGATATGTTAAATATTAGAGCATTGATATTATGGTTTGGGATTATTCTGATTGGAAGAGGTATAAAGCAGGATGCCTTATTATTAATATTGTTAAATACAAAATAAAAAACTTTAAAAATAATTTATGCTTAGTGTCAGAATTGAAGAGATTAATATATTTGAAGATTTGAGTGGGTCCCAAGAATTGCAGTCATTCAATGCACAAACTAAGCATTTTGATATTGATTCAAAAAAGAAAACTGTAGATTTAAGTGTGAGTAATTTAGAAGAAACTAAAATAGAAAAAGATATATCTGAAGATGCATTGAGTTATCTAGTAATAATGATGCAAGAAATGAGTCTAAATCTTAAAAAAAGAAATAAATGAAAACTCTGACTCAGATGAAAAGATTTGAAGAAAACTCTCAGAATCAGATGGAAGAAATAAGAGAAATGAAAGAAAATTCTCAGAGTCAGATGCAAGAAATGAATTTAAATTTTAAAAGATTTGAAGAAAACTCTTAGAGTCAGATGCAAGAAATAAGGTAAATGAAAGAAAAATTTTAGAGTCAGACACAAAGATTAAAAAAAATGAATTTAACTTTTAAAAATAGAAGAAAATTCTCAGAGTCAAATGAAAAGATTAAAATAAAATTCTCAGAGTCACATGCAAGAAATTAATTAAAATTTTAAAAGATTAAAAAAAATTCTCAGAGTTAGGTACAAGAAATAAGAGAAATGAAATTAGATTTTTGAAGTCAGTTGGAGGAAATAAAAATGAATTCTGAAAAGATAGAAGAAAGATTTCAGAAAGAGATATGGGCAAATTGTAAGAAATCTGAGGATCAGTTTAATGACATTAAAGTGAGCTTGCACAAATCTAAGAAAGAATCCCAGAGAAGTTTTAAAAACATAGATGAAAATTTTGAGTGCTGATGAAAAATATATAAAATTAAATTAGAATTTAAAAGAATCTAATAAGAAATCTCAGGAGGAATTTCAGAAAATAAGCGAGAATTTTAAAAAATCTGAAGAAAAATCTCAACAAGAGTTTGATAGAGCAGATAAAAATTTATGAAGGACTGAAAAAACATTTCAAAGTCAATTGAATGAAATTAAGATAAGCTCTCAGAAATCTGAGGAAATGATGCAAACTATAAGACTTTGTCAAAGGTCAGTATAGTATATTAATTGGTGAATTTAAGGAGATAAAATATTTTCAGAGTGAATCAGTAGAATTTCAAAAGAGATACATGATCAGTTTAAATTTTTTGAAGAATAATTGGAAAGTGTTAGAAATGAATTTTGTGATCTTTAAAATGAGCTTAAAAGTATAACAATAGAATCTTGTAGTGTTGAAGTTGAAGTAGGGATTTGCTAGTAAGTTTGAAAACCAGGAGTTAACTCACTTTGAGATTACTTGTGAAGTAATTAATTCAAGTGATGGAAGAAGTTGAAAACTTAAAAGAGAAATTAGAAGATTGAGTACAATCATCATCAAATGGATTTGAAAATGAAATGGGAATTTAAAACCCAGTTTGAAGATGGCTTATATAAGAAATTGGATGAAAAATTTAAACAAAAGAGAATAGAAGCCATCAATAGTCTTGAACAGCACTCTAGACAGCTGAATCAAAATTCTGAAAGTAATCAAGTAAAATAGAATTAAAATTAAGTGAAGTTGGTAATCATCTAGAGAGTCAAATAAATCAAATTGATTAGGAAGTACAAAGTATAAAATCTCAAACTAGCTTAATAAATGAATAATTTAAAAGGTGAGTTATAATTAAAGTTATTAGAGATGGATAAGATGTGTCAGAAATTAAATAAAGACATAGAGGATGTAAAGGATACTGTGAATAAGTGAGTACAAATAGAACATGTTAATGAAAAGTTAATAGCAAAAATGAATTGTGAATTGCAGAATTATAAGTTGAATTTGGAAAGGCTAATGCAAAATGGAAGTTGTAAAGAGTATAATCCAATAAAAGGTAGTGTCAATATAAAGAGTGATTTCATCTAAAACTAAGATAAAAGAAATATATGATAGTAATGAACAGATTCCAGATTTAAACAGTTTTGTGAATCAAATGAAGCCAGAACCAAACAAACTAGAGGCACTTAGTAGTAAAATTTTTCATGACTCAGATAGTCACAATTCAATAGTATTAAAATTTTTAAAAGTATTCAAGGCTGAATATTTAGAAAACCAATTTGAATATCTTCAGAGTTTGGAGGAATTATTTGCATTATGTCAGTTATCAGAAATTGAAAAGATTATCATTGCTAGCAATCATCTATGTGCAGCTTTCAATGATTGGTGGCAGTCTTTATTTGACAAGCTCCAAACTAATGGAGATTTTAAATACTTCATTCTGGTGAGTTTTTGGAGAGCAAGACAATATTCATTATCAAGTATTACAAGAGAAGTATAGTGTGCACAGAGGCAGTTATACACAATTTTTCAGGAGTCAGGCAGTAAAATTAAAACCTTTGACCACCTCTCCTTTGTCTGAGCAGCAAATAGTCAGGATACTCCATTATAATCTGCCTAGACATATTGAGCAGATAATAATTGCTTGCAGATTGACATACTAAGATACAGTAGAAATCTTACACTCACTTGAAGTAAGCAATAAAAGTCTTGATAATTTGAATGAGGGTAAATATAAAAGCCCATCCCTCTGTAAATAACATTAATTTACTTGCTATGCCAAACTATGATAGGAGAAAATCTGTAAAGAATAGGAGTAATTATAAGATGAAACCCTATGGGGAAGAAAGAGTTCATGTTAGTAGACAAAAAAACCAAAAGAAAGTTCTCAGATAGCAGTCAATTATCTACCAGCGGCATACAAATCATTCCCAAAAAATGTTACTGGTAAAAAAAGTAGTGGACATTAAACCAAGTAGAATCTTGCAGGAATGTTCCTTACTTCAGGGCCATATTTCTAAACAATAGGGGAACATGATGATGTGGTTAATAAATAATATAGATCTCGATATTGATGATCCTCCTATTTTATATAATTGCCCAATCATAAAAGTAACTATTGCAGGAATTATTATAAATGTTTTGTTAGACTCAGGCAGTCAAGCATCTTTATTGTCTGGGAAAACTTACTTAAAAATCAATAAGGTTAACCAGACCCTCCCAATCTTGCCAATTAAGTTGATACAGGTCACACTAGCTAATGGAAATAAAATGAAATTATTTAATAAATAAGTTTTTATTATTTTAGAAATTGGTTCTTTCAAATTTGAGTATGTCTTTTTAATAATGCCAGGTTTAATTCATGAAGCCATAATTGGATCTGATTTCATGACTCTTAACAACTGTTTTGTCAATTATGAAAATAAAACTTTTGGATGTTAAGAGGAAATTTGTCCTTTTGCAATCAATTTTGTTAATCAGACTAGTCAATTAATGAATGAATATACAGGAAACTATAATTTATGTAAATATTAAAGTTAAATTAGATAGTTCATGTATCACTGGCACAGGGTATTATAAACTATTTTATTGTTTCAGTATAGGCATATTTTCTCTAAAAATATCTGGTATCTTAAAAGGGTATGTCTATAGAATCAGATTAAAAGATAATGAACCTTCCAAAAAACTATCCAATACTGTATCAATACCAGACAAAGGTCCTGCAATAGATCTAATAAATTATCTAATGGCAGATAATCAGGTCAAATCCCTCATGTTAATTCACTCATGGTAGTGAAAAAAAGAGATGGGGCAATTAGGGTTTGCCTGAATGCTTAATCAGTATACTATTCTTGGAGATGACATTCCTGCACCTATACCAGAGTTACTGACCAAGTTCAAAGAAAAGAGCATATTCTTAACATTTGACCTAACAGCAAGCTATTGGAAAATTCCACTTTCATGAAAATGATCAAAAATATATGACATTCTGTTATCAGGACCAATCTTATATTTTTCAAAGGATTCCCTTTAGTTTAATAATCAGTGGAGCTGATCTTATCAGATGTCAGATTGTGATCTTTTTTGAAAAATTGAATGATCTATTGGTTATGTACATAGATGATATGGTCATCATTTCTAAAGATCTGGAAGATCATATGCAGCATCTCGGCTATTTTTTTTATGAGTGTTCTATCAACAACATCAAGGTGAATTTTAGAAAAATGTACTGTAGCTGCCTGAGAGATTGTTTTTCTAGGCCATTTGATCAATGATGAAGGAGTAAAACTACACCCAAATAAAATAGCAGCTATCCAAAAATTTCCTGTTCCTAAAACAAGACAGCACTTTAGTTCATTTTGAGACTTTGGAATTATTATCACCATTTTTGACAGTGTACATTTGTCAGTATTGTTAAAAAATCTGAAAAATGGGACTCAAGAGCATACAGTAGAATTTTAGACCATTAAAGATAATGTCTTAAAAACTGATTTTGGCTTATTTCAATTTTAATAAGGAATTTTATTTACAGATAGATAATAGTGGGTTTGGTTTAGAGATCATTTTATATCAGCTTAATGATAATAAGAAACCTAAGGTATTATATTTTTGAGTCATCATTTAAAATGGACCAAGTTAAATTACACAACAGAGAAAGAGGTATTAGCTGTTCGAGGGTTTCAAAAGCTTAGGCAGATTTTCCTGGGATCGAAAATTATAGTACTGTTGGATCACCTTAGATTACAATTCATCAACAAAAGTTACCTTAATAATGAGAGACTGATTGAGTAGAGTCTTTACCTTTAATAATTTCATTATAAAGTTATTTATTGCTCAGGTCAGAATAACATTATTGTGGATATACTTAGCTGTAATCCTGTTTCTGTTAGTTACAAAATCCCAGTGCAGAAAATACTATTATTTGCAAAATATCCTCTTTATTAGAGGATGAGATAGTTAGTAATTATAAAGATTTAGCAGCATTAAGAACAAGATGTAAGACTTAAGAAGGTAACTAGCTTGTTGTCAGACTCAATTAGATTAAATAAGAGAAGTAGATATACTGTTAGGATTAGGGAGAGATATAAGCTTAGTGATGGGATTTTAGTTAATAAATCAAAGGGGATGAAAATTCATGGAGGGTAGTCATACCACCTTTTTTAGTAGGCAAGCTTATATATTATGTCCACTGTCAATGTGGTCATTATGGGATTCAAAAATTAGAGCCTGTAATTAAAACAAAATTTTCATTTTAGTAAAATGCACAAAACCATTGCATGCAAGCTTCAGGAATGTGAGATCTGTCTGAAAATTAAATTTGGGAATAAATCATATGCTGGTACATTTCAACCCATATTACCTAGTCAGTCTAATGAATTATTAGCATTGAATTCTTATGGGCCACTTTTACCATTTAATTATCAAAAATTTATACTAATAATATATGATGTACTTACAAAGTATGTATTGACTCAGCCAGTCCCAAAAACTGACCTCAAAATTGTTGTAAACCATTTAGTAGGTAACCCAGCCTCTATCTTAACTGATCATGCTACTGCATCCATATCCAGTTCATGGAAGAAATGGGGTAAGAGAAATAATATCAAACATATTATGTGTTCCATCAGAAACTCTCAATCAGATCCATATAAATGGATAATATGAGAATTAGGGAGACTGTTCAGAGTATACCTTGAACAGGATCATAAACAACAACAAACTACCTCAGGTGATTTATTACATTAATGCTACAATTAATGAATCCACTAAAATTTCCCCTATTGGATTACATTTTGAGAATCCTGCTTATTAAAATTCCCTTACCTGTCATTGTAGAAAATGTTAACATAGAGCATGATCAAGCAATTTCCAGGATTAATCTTAAGAAGATAAGCACACTCATCATTCTAAGACTGGCCCAAATCCTTTCAAAGTTTATGATTATGATTTAATCAGAATCCATCAAGTAAGAAATCCCCAGAAGTATGTGTTTAGAAAGTTCTTAAATTTGTATGAAGATCCTTATGAAATTAGAAAGCAGTTTGGAGAGAATGCCTTTATGGTCGCTATCTCTGATGCAATGAGAGAAACTTACAATGCCTAAAGTTTACTGTCTTATCCAAGAAAAATTTGAGCTCTTGCTTTAAAGGACTAAAGGTTGAATAAAACATATTGAGAAATAATTTAGGAGCACAGTTTTTATAATGTATTAGAACATCACCTGTAAGCATTTTCAATAAGTATAAAATTTTATGGCTTATTTATTTATTTATATAATGATGGGTGAGTTGTGATCATGTGCTTTTGCACATTGTTTTTGTTAAGTACTTTAGCTTGTGAATTTATGCTATTCTATTCTTAAAAAGGGGGGGGAAATAAAAATAATAAATAAAGAGAGAAAGATAATGATAATGTTTATTGTGTAAATTATGTTATCTAACTCTTAGACATTAATATTTTTACTTTATTTAAAAAGCTGTTACAATGATGTAATTCTAGTATTAAAAGATATATGTTTAAAATTAAAAGTTAATATTTAATTTATATATAATTTTAGAAAGAGAGAAGACAAAACTAATTTTATAGCTAAAGTTTAAAAAATATTGACAGAATTGTCTTTATAATAATAATTTGCTTAAGTTCTTTTATTTAGTAAATTTCAAATAAAAATATATATCTGAATAAATTTATTTAAATAATATTAAATTGTTTTAAAAATATATAGGTTAGTTATTAAGACAAATTTCATTCAGAAAAATGTAATTTTCTATGTACATGTGTATGAGAGAATCCATGTGCATGTGTGTATTTTTGGTTTTTTGGTTTTAATTGCCAAGATATTTAATTTTAATTATTAAATATTTAAAAATAAATATTTATTGAAACTCAGGAATAAAAAGGTTAAAATATTCAAATAAGAATTTTTGATAAACTTAAATAAAAGAAAAGGTGATATTTTGTTTCAAAAAGATTAAAATATGATTTATTATCTTATTTTATTTATTAAATGTATTAATAAAATTCAGTTAATCTTTTCTCCAACTTTGGTCATTAAGATCACATGAAGCAAAAAAATGTAGAACAAAGTTACATAATTTTTACAAATTAGTTCCACATCTTATTTCATTTTTTATTTTTTATGTGCATGTATTTAATTGTTGATATCTGTCAATGGAGATATAAAAGATGGGGATTGTCAGCACACAGAGTCTTTATGCATTTTACCTACATGATGTGGCTGACCACTGCTATTGCTTATAATTTCAGGTGCATTGCAATTTTCTCATCTTTAAATAACTACTAATTTTCTCTAATTATTTTTTTATTATCTAAGTGTTAATTTACTAAAGTTTTATATTTTGTTGACCTGAAATGAATTGCTAGACAACTTTTATAAGATATTTTGTTTTTATTGCCAACTTCAATTTGAAGTCTTTAAATTATTAATGTCATGTTTCAAAAGAATAATCAATTTATAATGATCTAATTTCAATAATTATACTTTGAAAGAAATTATGAAAAAAACTGGGTGATATTTTCTTTTATATTAGTTTATAAAACCATGCTGGACATTGCACTATTTTACTTCTCACTATTATGTTTCACTTTTAGAAGAAAGAAACTAAAGTTTTAAAAAAAGACTTAAAAATTTGATTTGAAAACAAACAGCTTTATTAATTATTATTATTATTATTATTATTATTATTATTATTATTATTATTATTATTATTATTATTATTATTATTATTATTATTATTATGATGATGATGATGATGATGATGATGATGACGATGATGAGAATACATTAGGTTATAAGAGAAGTGTGTGTTTCCTATAGTCTACCAGGATACCAGTCATTTATTTAGCAACAGGATATTACAATATACTTTCCAAAGTTAACAAGGAGAACCCTGAGAAGTTTTTATCTAATAATGATGTTTTGTAAATTGTAAAAATTTTGCAAGTGTCATTAACAAAAATCAAATTTTAAGTAATTTAAAGTGATTAATTAAATCTTCATGATCTCAGTTCCAAATGCTTCAGATTTGACCATACATATAGCTTAAGTGAAAAAATAGAGTGGATCCATTATCTTGTGTTTGGAAAGGAGAGTATTCATTATAAATAGTGTTCCATCTGTAAAGTGCATATGCCATGGTGCAAGTTAGGTTATTGTATGTATATATTGTACCTATATTGATATAGGCACATATAATTTTATCTAAATTATATTATTAAAATAATCTTTTATTAAAGAAAAACATACCAATCTCTTTTCATTAAAGAAAAAATAATGTTAAAACTAAATAGTAAATTGTATTAAAAATATATGTGCGTATATATGTACGATTTGTAAATAAATAAAATGTATGCGAAATAAAAGAAGATTATCATTAAAACCACGGCAATGGCTATTAATAAAATAAAACAACATGTTTTATTGCATGGCTATTACTAATTAAGCAATCTTCCAAAACATGTTTATCAAATGATTATCATTGGAATTTGACAACAGATCTTTGCTGGAGATATGAGAAAGACAACAAGGCGCAGGTATAAATAGACTTTTTTTATCGGACAATTCATTCCACAAATTAATTGGTTGAGACAGTCAGTTCACAAAAGTAATTGAGTAGTGCAGTTCAGAAATTAATTGAGTCAGTTAACAAACAAAATGCAGTGTTGAGAAGATTTTGGGAATTCATGCCTCTCCACAGCCTAAAAAGTCTGATGAAAACAGCAAGATCTGCCCGTGAAATAATGTCAACGTAACAACTTAGAAAATCTCCGTCAGTATCTAATTGTCTCCAATAGTAATAATCATGAATAATAAGGAAACTCATCAAGGAAACATCCCAGCCAGCTGGAAGCATTCATACTGGAACCATTCATACTGGAAGAAACAACAAGAAGAAAACAAAGTGTTAATTCTACGTTCAAAATCCTAGGTAAAACATTTGCTTATTTTCGTTTATACTGTAATAGCCATTGCATTTCATTAATTTGTGTGAATCCTCCAAGAGTCTAATTATATGAACTCTATATCATACATAAAGAACTATTGATGTGTGTGATTAAATTTCAAATGCTATGTGATCCTTTACTATCATTATTATGTGTGTGCATGAGTTAATATGTGCGTGATCACTATATCAATATTTATTAGTTCTGTTATTAAATCTATAGGAATATTTAAACTATTTAGAAATGTTAATTTAAAATATGCATGTGTTTTATTAGAATTATAAAATGTTTAAATTTAGTAAATAAATGTTAGTTAATAAATTATCTTTCAAATTAAACTTTATTTGTCGGTCAATTCTTTTTATCAATTCTTTTTATCAATTCTTTTACAATTCTTTTTATAAATTTCTTTTACAATTCTTTATCAAGTCTTTTAACCACTAATTATGTATAATCTATTAGTGATTACAAACAGCTGAGCTAGTCATGGATTTAGGCATTGAGCTAGTGGCCATTGCTCAAAGTGCGTTATTTATGCATCCTTGAATAGATAGCTGGCACCCGTGTTTATACACAAACAAAAAAAAGTGCTTTGAACTTGGTGTTGAACTCAACAGCCGAGAAGAAGCTATGTCCTGGAAATGTAACGCTAGTTATATACTTTATAGCTATCGTTTGGGCATACATACTCTCCGAGTATGTTCTTCTCTGCCTAAGAGACCGGTGTTTCGAGGCGACATATACGAACCCGGTTCAATATATATATATATTGTGCTGGTCCATCCAACACTCTACCCATATACACACATTGAGCATGAAATGCATGTTATGCAACTGAGCAACGATTGCAGCTATTTACTTAGATACCATCATTTATTATTTTCTTGATTTGCATCATTAAAGGAAATTATTACATTCATATGTTTGAAAGATCCAGTTCTCCAAGACCTTTATGCACCACCTCTGAAAAAAGATTGCTCCCTCCCCAGAGGGATATGACTGCATAATTTAGATAAGGGTTAGTCCCTTTTTTATTTAATAAAATCAATAATATAGATGCTTTTTTTAATAAATCACTAGAAAGATGGATATTCTAATGAATTACTCTTGGTCCTGATAGATATTAATCCCAGGCTAGCTCATCTACTCTTTATCTCAGGAAAGTGGTTTGTTGCTTAACTAATAAAGGAGGATAAATGATAAAACATTTACCAATTACACAGCACAATGTAGAAATTTTAATATTCTATCTCAGTATTTATTTAGCCCTTAATTTTATTATAATATTACAAATAAATGAAATAACAGCAGAAATATATATATATATGAAACACACCATGAAATTTCAATCAAAAACCCCAATTTATAATCTTAAATATTTACTCAATGAGATAAGATGGTCTGCATTTCACCTTTGCTTGCACAATCTATAGCATTTTATAGAGTAGATTATTCTATATGGGATTACAATATATATGCCCTGGTAGATACATGTTTCATTAAACAACTCTCTGTCTCTTTTCTTAAGTTAATAAAGATTTTTTATTATTTGGTGTTATTATTCAATCACAATTTATAATATTTAAATAAGAAAGTTCCTCAATTGATCCTGCATGTAGACTTATTTATTCCCTTATTTTTTTACTATTATTATTATTATCCTGCACGTAGCGAATGTAATAAATTTATACTAATTGAAATGAATTTGCAGTAGATTATAATGTATTGAATTCTGCACATGGCAGATTAAAAAGATTGAGTTATTCATAAATGAATGCATGCACTCCATAGCCTTTCAACTATATGGGAAGGTAGATTTAATGACTCTTTTCTTTATACGATACATTCTTAAAGAAAAGAACAGTTATTGACTGTACACTAATCCTGCACATAGTGGATATTTATGTAATAAACTAAGACTAAAGTGGGCAAACAGGCTAATGCCTACCACTTGTGTGTATCTAACTTTACGAGTAATCTACCTCCCTTAAATCTTTAATCTATAACATTCATAATATACTAAAATTTATTTTGGTAAATAAAATCTATTGAATTACATATAGAATTAATAATAAAAACAAAATCATTGATCAAATACATATAAAAGACTACATAATTCCTTACTATCTAATTATGGCTATAACAATAAAAAGAAAAGCAATCATTCATAAGAAATATTTAAATCACACACAAAAAAATAATTATATTTAGAAATAGAAATGGGTTTACTTCCCAAAGGCTTCGTTTTCTTCCAGGCTGAGGGCTTTTGAAGGAGATATATAAATCATGAGAAGGCGACTGAAAGCGTCTCTTCTATGAATGGTAGGCAAAAGTAGTTCATAGACAGCTACATTTTTGAATGGGCAGAGAGTCACATAACTTGATGGCTACATCAGTCTTGAGAAGTGAAAATGCACCAAATTGGATCCTCTATTCCATGATTGCTTAGGTGATAATACTCAGTCTTGATTTTATTCTTTCCATTTTGGTGGGCTGTGCTTTGGTTTTAATTGATTTTAATGGCATCCTCTGGCTATTCAGGCTGGTTAGACGTCTTTGATTTTTACTTCAAATGGATTCACTTTAAGATTGTATATCTTGTTGAAAATATTATATTAATTCTTTAACTAACTTGCGATATTTTTCATTGAATCTTTTTATTTCAGCTAACTTTTCCTGGTCATATTTCTGATTCCTTTCTATATTTCTATTTGCAACTTTTATTTCTTCAGATTGGACATGATTACAGCTTGCAATGACTTTGAATTTTTACTATCAATTATTCATTCTTTGAAAAGCAAAATTAAACATCTAAGTTGCTTCAAATGAAGTCAAAGAAGCAATCACTGCGTGAATGAATGCTTGAATCAATTCTGATTTGAAAGTAAGTCAATTTGTTCTAAGTGCACACATTGAACTCACTGCCTTCAACTCAACTGAATTCAATATGCTGAACTTAAGTCCTTGCCTTCAAATGAACTGAATTGAATATCTGAATTGAATGTCCCTATATCACCTGATCAGCACCTAGATATCTCCCTCATTACAGGGTCCCTTCTACAAACTATTGCTTTTTTAGATTTTTAATTAGTTTAATTAAACTTCATTTGTTCTATCAAAACTTTTCTTATCTTTTTTTTAAATCTGTTTAAGAATTTCCTTTCAGACCATTAGTGATTCACATTCCTATCCCATGTTTTAATTAATTTTTAATCTGCAGGTGTCAAGCCGAATGACTGACTATTCATATGCTTTTACAATTTTCTCTAAAAATATTATAACAAAAGAAAGAAGTCATTGACTTGCCTGCGGTCATTAAAACTATATTCTAACAAAGAAAACAAAAATTTTGTAAAGATTATGTGTTGTAACAAGGTTAACATTATTTTAAAAACTTTGTACCTAAATTTATTTTCAACACATAATCCAAAAATATACATCAAAACTTAATAATTTAAAAATAAAACATATTTAGTTGCTGGGTTATTTACACTTAAATTTCCCAGTATAATTTTATATCCCCTCCACCATATCAAAAATGACACATTAGTAAAACAGAAAAAAAAATGCATTTCACTTTAAATGTATATGATTGTACATTTAATATGTATCATCACCATTTATCTTCTTTTTTAATTTAAAATATATTATGTGCGCAAACGAAGTGAAAATATACTTGCACAGACCAACCTTTTATTTTTTTATATATGTTTATTCTGGCCGCAACTATGCTTGCAGCCATCTTTGTGCCAGTCATTTAAGACCGACTGTCACAATATAGTGATGTCAATATATATATATATATATATATATATATATATTGTGATGCCAATTCAAGCCCCATTTAGTAATAAGTTTTAGGTAATGTTAGGGCACATAAACTAACAAACCAGTTATCACAACCTAAGATAAATAAACATTAAATTAAAAGTTAAACCTAATTGGTCAAATAAATATCACAATGTGCAATATATCAGAGGAATGAAATTAATCAAGAAAAAATTTAATGTATATAATATTAAAGTAAAGAAAAAATGTTTATTTTCTTATCTTTTCTTATGATTTTGTTTTAACAAATTGTTTATGCTAATACTTAGCAAAGATGATGTCAACAATAAAGTAAAAAGATTAGTACGAACTGGCTTAATATATAAGATAGATTCAATGAACTTTTTGTTCAAGAAAAAAAAAATTTTACCTGAGTAAAAAAATTTACCCTTCCCTGCATAAAGGAGTTAAAAGAAAAATTTGAAGGTTTGTGTCAACCAATTCAAACTAATAATACTGTTGAAGAAATCTTTTACAGGGATTTTAGAAAACAAGTAGAAATTTAGTTTTAAAACATCTAAGCAAAGAGTTTACTAATAATTTACAAACAAAATAAAGCATTCGAATCTCTAAAAAAAATCATCATTGATTCCTTGCTATAAATTTTTGGATTTAAATCTAAAACATGCAGTAGCAGAAAGAATATTGATGCATCTCCAACTAATTTTAACTACAAAAATTTATGTAAATATCAATAAAAGTAATCATGCATTGCTGAAAACAAGGGGAACATTGTGGAAGAGAAGTTATCATTCACAGAGCTAGAAATTGTCAATGCCAATATGGGATTGTCCTATCTTTCTATGCATGGATTGATAAATATCAAAGTGATTCATAATAAATTCTTTTTTACACCCTACTCCAAAACTCCAGTTTGAAGGCTAATAAAGTCAACAAATCCCCCAGATGTTTGAATTCCTAAATATGAAATTAGCTGGAGAAGTGTCAATATTCTTTCTGCTACTGCATGTTTTAAATTTAAATCCAAAAATTTATAGAGAGGAATCAATGGCAATTTTTTAGACATTCGAATGCTTTATTTTGTTTGTAAATTATTAGTTCATGAACTCTTTGCTTAGATGTTTTAGAACTGAATGTTTTCACTTGTTTTCTAAAATCCTTGTAAAAGATTTCTTCAACAGTATTACAAGTTTGAATTGGTTGACACAAACCTTCAAATTTTTCTTTTAACTCCTTTATGCAAAGAATGGTAATGTTTTTTATTCAGATAAATCATTTTTTCCCTCCTTGAACAAAAATCTCATTGTATCTATCTTATATATTAAGCCAGTTCATGCTAATCTTTTTACTTTATTGTTGATGTTATCTTTGCTAAATATTAACATAAACAATTTGTTAAAACAAAATCATAAAAAAAGATAAGGAAATAAACATTGGGTTTTTCTTTATTTTAATATTATGTACACTATTTTTTTCTTGATTAAGTTCATTCATGTGATCTATTGTATGTGTGATACCCATTTGACTGATTAGGTTTAACTTTTGTTGTAATGTTTATTTATATTTGGCTTTAAATCTTAGGTTGTGGTAACTGTTTTGTTAGTTTATGTGCTTTAACATTATCTAAAACTTATTACCGAATAAGTAACATTGATATCATGGGGCTTAAAGGAACCTCATGGTGTGTATTGGTTATTGAAGGGGTTATTGGAGGCATCCATCACACATACCCCAAATAAAAGTATTAAAGATTGTTTTTATCTTTAATTTTTTGATTTTTTTTTTTGATTTAGGTTAAAGTAGTTCCATGATTTTTATATTTGTTCAGTCATTCATGGTCTATTATATTATCCATGTTTTTACCACTAGTGATTTTAGGCAATGTCATTATTTCATATAAAATTTTGATCAAATATGTGTATTGTTGAATAGTATTTGAATTTTCGGGTTTGTAATCTATAGGATTGTATTTTGTTTAAAGTTATTGGTGAATCTATTACTTATCACCATGGTATGGCCTCATACTTTGGGCATTGTAGATTCCTTTGACACCATCACCTTTATTTATCCTGTATGTGTTTCAGCTAGCACATTTGATGATGGTAAATGACTCCTCATATAGATTGCAAAATTTGTGAAAGATAAATTCTTTGGGGTTAACTTACATGGGGTGTCTTAATGATTTTGAAATGATACTTTTCTTTTGGAATTTGTTATGTCTCTCTCTCATTGTTAGCATTTTGTTATATACCTCCATTCAATCTTTTTCGGGTTTGATGGATGATTCTACAAGCATAGGCATGAGGGTGTGGAATAAAGTTGGGGTATTTTGTCCCATTTGTAATCTGATGGGTGCAAATCTAGTGGGTTCATTTATCCTCCAATTGATTAAATTGACTACGTAATGTCTATGCTTTACTCAATTTTTATGCTTATTTCCCAAGTAGGTTTTGATAAACATCTGAGTTTCCACATTACAAATTCAGAAAAGTTTGATTGTGGGTTCTTCTAGTAAGCATATGTTTTATCTGTTATCCTGTATTCATTGTGTCCATTTTTTAGATAGGAAAGGGGTACCATGATTGGTTAAGATCATCCCTCATTTTTTTATCTCTTTAAAATGAAGGGTGTCTAATACATTAATAGTGAATTTACTATTAGCTTGAGTATAGGGTAAGCAGCCACAAATTTTGTAAATAGGTCATAGGTCACTAACAAGTATTTTTGTTTATTGAAAGGTGATAATAGATCATAAAAATCCACTGCTAAGATCTCATTTGCTCTTTTGGGTTTCGAATTTCTTTTACAAATGTTATGATACTCTAGGCGAGTCAAACCAATTTTTCATTAATTGTTCCATTTTATGGCCCAGTAGGACCCATATAAATAATGTATATATTGAGAGAATGAGATTTTTAATTTTTTGGGGTATTACTATCTTCATTTACTTTCATCATTATTTAGCTTATGTTTTAAGAGCTGATTGTGTAATCTGTAATTTTTCAGATCATTTTCTTTATACAGAATTTTCTCTTTGTTTAAAGTTTTAATGATTTTATTCAAATTGGAATCTAGAGTTTGAAGTTATTTTGTGTTTAATAAATCATTCACTGTATTTTCTTTAATTGTTATGTCAATATCTAAAATATAAGCATTATCCACAATTAAATGTTGCTGTTCTGACCGACATGGATTTTGACTCAATGTACCTGCTGCAATGTTTTGAGATCTTCCCTATAATCAAATTCTTGTAACAGCAAACTCCATCTAACAAGATGACTGCTGGTTAAATAGCTGTGATTCAAGAATTCAAGGCTTTTATGATCAGTGATCACCATCACTTTTGATCTGAGAACCCTTTATCGAAATTTCTAAAAATCCCACATTATGGCTAGTGCTTCCTTTTCAGTAACTGTATAATTTATTTCTAGACTTTTCAAGAGATGGCTAATGAAGTAGAGGACTCAGGTTTGGCCATTTTCCTGGATTTGGGATAGAGTCAACCCTAATATGTAACCATTACTATTTGTTTGTAAGATAAAGAGTTTATTAAAGTCAGAAAAAGCTAGTGTTACTTGCTCTAAAAATCCTGTTTTAATAATACCAAATGCATCATCTTGATCTTTAGTTCAGTTCTATTTTTCTGATCAATTTTAATAGTGATTCCATATGGTCAGCAAATTTGGGATAAATTCCAATTGTAAAAGTTACACAACCCTAAAAATTATTTGCTCTGCTTTTTATTTTTTGGTGGAAGAAAATTCTGTATTACACTGATCATATCTGGATGAGGTTTTACTCCATTACAACCAATGATATGACCTAAGAAGACTAATTTGTTACATACTAATGTGCTCTTCTTGAAATTGATTTTTATAGCAAGAGAAATGGTTTTATCCAGGAATCTGCATCCTGTTAAATTGATTGAGAGATTCTCATATCGAAATGCAGTGTATTGGTGGTAATCTGGATGAAGTTCAATTTGCCAATAACTTAAAGTTAAATCGAAAGTAGAAAATACTTTTTATTACCAATTTTCATGAATAGTTCATGTATGGGTGAGTGGTGGATATTCCTACCTGGAATTGTAATTTTGTTCCGTTTTCTAGCATCCAAACAAAATCTCATCAACCCATCTTTCCTTCTTCACTATTACAATCAGGTTGCAAAATAGTGAAGAGCATTTGAGATTATTTCCCAGTCAATTATCTCTTGGATCTGTTTGTTCATTTCACTTTGAGATGATATGGGATAGGATAGAGTTGGTTTTCAAACATTTTAATCCTTTTCTGAAATCCCTCTATCACTCCTGGTATTTCCAAGAATATTATATTGTATTCATTAATCATAGATTGCAATTTCTCTATATTTTTACTTTTAATTAAATTTGACTCAGCACATTTTTCCTTTAGCAGTATTTCAAGTATGGTGGATAACATATAATCAATTTTGTTTAAGTCATAAATTGGAAGTAATGACTGACCATAATTAATTTGTTTTCAAAAATCAACCATGCATTTGTTTATATGTAGAAAGTCTGCCCTTAAGATGACTTCATGAATGAAGCCACTTAGTATTAAAAAGACATGATAAATACATGTTTGGTTAATGGTCAGTTTGTTCTAGATTAGTTTTTAAATTAATTTTACCTTTTTATTGGTAGTCATGATAACTTGTACTGACTTGAGGGATATGGTTTAGATATCTGAAATTTTACCCATCACCTTTCTATAGAACTCATCAGAAATTACAGAGATTTGGCTATTGGTGTATAACAAGGCTTTGCATGATTAGGCAGTTTATCTTCCCAAGAAC
Organism: Epiperipatus broadwayi; assembly: GCA_028023455.1. Taxonomy (NCBI): domain Eukaryota; kingdom Metazoa; phylum Onychophora; class Udeonychophora; order Euonychophora; family Peripatidae; genus Epiperipatus; species Epiperipatus broadwayi. The sequence goes on along the minus strand of JAQFVV010012393.1, from coordinate 24,328,241 downwards.
ATGTTAGATTGATGATTTCTTTTACTAATTGTTTAGTTCTGTTCCTCATTTTTAACATGGGTCCTTGAGAAGAGGAACTATTTTCCAAGTCTTCCTTTAATTTACTTTATTCACCATTTTGGGTATGACTTTACCATATTCACCTTTCATTTGGAATAGTCCACTAGTAGATGCTGTACTGTTGTTGTTTGAAGTTTGATGTATATCAGCATTTACTTTGTTCTCTATGTTATCATTATCCTTCATTGTTTTAGCTCACAGATGGTTAGGGTTATTATTGTTTTTTCTTCTTTTGTAACCAATAGTATTTATAGGTATGTCTTTTTTTCTTTTTTCTAAGTATTTTTGACTCATATTCTGGTTATTGGAGTCTATGTTATTTAACAGATCTTTGATCAGTTTGATGTTTTGTGTGTTGGCATATAACAATGATTGTTCAATCTTTAATGGTAAATTGTGTTGTACAATTCATATGATTTGATTCTGTATAAGGTGGTAAGTATCCAGGGTTTTTAATTGGGCTATCTGCCTCCAAAAGAACATAGTGAGCATTTCACAATAGCTACTCATATATTTTTTGAAGGATTTGGAACAGTAATGCTTCTTGATGATTATTATTCCAGAAATTTTTTATTAATAGGGTTTGATATTCTTCATATGTTTTGGGTACTTGGAATAATGACCCAGATATGTTACCAGTAATCCAACAAATAATGTTTGAAAATAATAAATATTCTATATGGCAGAAGAGAAACTCCAGAGAAACCCTGAAGAAATGACCCATCAAGTATACAACTTCATATTTAAATAAGCATTTATTTTTATAGTGCTATATTTTATAAATTGTAATACATTAAAGATAATCCTTTTCAAGCTATTGTGCATGCGCTTTTTATGAGTGTTAATAATAAATGAATACTTTCATTCCCAACACAAGATATAGTATTTATGAAAAAATAAAGTGAATCCACTTATTCTTTCCAACCCAAATGCTTATATATGGGCAAATCTTAAGTACTGGAAATGAAAGTGTGAGGATAGACCACTCACTTTAAATTATTGTTTACAATGTCTGAATGAATGACATCAATGACATTATCTAGAATTTACTAAACGTCACTCTCAAATGAAACTTAAACATTAACACTCGTAAAAAGTGCATGCACAATAGCTTAAAAAGGCTGATCTTTAATGTATTACAATTTATAAAACATAGCACTATAAAAATAAATGCTTATTTACATATGTCTAAGTTTCATTTGAGAGTGATGTTTAGTAAATTGTCATTCACTCAGACATCATAAACAGTAATTTAAAGTGAGTGGTCTATCCTCATGCTTTCATTTCCAGTACTTAAGATTTGCCCATATATAAGCATTTGGGTTGGAAAGAATAAGTGGATTCATTTTATTCTTTCATAAATACTATATCTTGTGTTGGGAATGAAAGTATTCATTTATTATTAACACTTGTAAAAAGCGCATGCACAATAGCTTGAAAAGGCTGATCTTTAATGTATTACAACTTCATATTGTAATTCCAGAGATTGTGGCCATAAACCAAGCCTCCAGATTGTAAAGAGAACAGAGAGAACCATGGCAGTTGTGAGAATAGGAATGGGTAGAAAATACAACCTTATACCAATGGATAGAATCTTAGGCCCATATCAAACTGAAAAAGAGGAAGAAAGCAAGACAAACTATGTCAGGGTTATATGAAAATCATAAACATTTAATGCACTAAGTTATTCATGTCTATAAACCAAAATAAATATTTCACAACAACAATAGAAGAATATAATGTTATTATCTGAATAAATTAATGTTATGTTAAGAAGCAAGTAATTTTATAAGAATATGGGTGATAATTTATATAAATATGATTTCTTCAATGGATTTATATTTCTTCCTTTCGCAATAGGATTTATTTTATGACATGACTGTCTTGTTAATTTTATATTTGGATAATCTGGGTTTTTTGACATAATTGTTCTAGAGCATGACTAATATGTATATATGTTTGCCTGAAGACTTGTTGTGATGGTAGCATTTCAGTATTAATTATATGTTGGATTATTTTCATTATCTAATATTAAATCTCAAAGCTTTTTAGAAAAAAAAATTAAACTTTATTTAAACTTTCCAAATACATTCAACTGATACCAATAGAAAACAGATTAGTATATAACACAATGTTCTTCTTCAGGTATTACTGGCCTGACTAGTGACATTAGTAACATAAGCATCGATCCTGGACCTTAGAATTTATGTCTCTTACTAGTACTTGAATGTATTTGGAAATGTTAAATAAAGTTTACATTATTTTCTAAAGACAATCAATATTTAATATTAGATTATAGAAACAGTCCAACATATAATTAAGATATATGTAATAATAAATAATATTTTTATACTGAATAAAATAATGATATATGTTAATTATAAATTCTGTTTTAAATAATATTTGCACTGCCCTCTAGTTATCTTGTTCAATAATATTTTACAGAAAGAAAATGACCATCTCTTACTGTATTTTAGATTTTTATGATCTGCTTTAAAAAATGATGTAATCTCCTTATATATAACATAAAAATATCATATAAAATATATAACTACTCATTATTATTACATATACAACATGTGAATATAGATTTAAAAAAAAAATAGTGATATATCTCTATTGCATAATTATAATATCAGTTTTTTCTAAAGCAATTTACGTCAAAAATATATAAGCTGATTTAGGATTGGTCTTTGACTGTTATTGTTCTAGATAGGTCTATATGTAAAAGATCTAAAATATAGTAAGAAATATTAATTTTCTTATTGTTAAATGTTCTTGAACAAAGCAGCTAGAGGACAAATCAGAAGGAACTTTATAGATAAGTATATGAAATTTCTACTAACTGTTGTATATTTGGCAGGATGTGTCAATTGGTTAGAGTATTACCTTAAAATTCAGTACTCAAGAATCTAAGGGTCCAGGTTTTATTCCCATGTTAGTACTGTCACTGCTCAGGCCAGAAACATCTGAAGAAGATGGTAGAATAATACTTCTAAAAACGTTGTGCATATATTAATCTGTGTGCTATTATTAACAGTTGAATGTATTTGGAATATTTAAATAAAGTTAAATTTTTCTAAAGACATTCAATACTCATATTAAATTATGGAAATAGTTCAATATATAAATACAGCTGGAGGATAATTACAAATATTATTTAAAGTAAAATTTATAATTACCAAAATTATCTTTCCATATTCAGTTTCACCTTTTGTGTCATAAATATTAATTCTGAATTTGAAGCAGCACAATTCAAAAGATTGCCTGTTGATTACATACACTGCAGTAATAATAATTGCAAACAAATTCAATAAGTTTATTAATTAAATATAAAATAAAATTAAAAACCTTTTCCCTTATACAATATACTGTATAATAAAATACATGTTGGATGACGATCTTGAAAAATAGCAGTTCTCAAGAAATGAATTTTAGATATTTATATTACTAAAAATCAGGGTTAAAAAGTCATCAAAATAAACTAGATAAAAGTTTTAATTATTGTTCTATTTCTTTGTAATAAATTGTAATAATTTGGGTGCACATCTACCATAAAATTATTAATCTTTAATACTTAAATCCAGCATCTTAAGCATATTTCTCCGACTATCATTTTATTAAGCGTAAGTCCCACCATAATATGCTCACATCAAGAATAAAACTTAATAAGGTAAATTAATAAGTATTAAAATTTTGTGGAAAATAATGATCCTTTAAATTTTAGATAACAAAATTTATTCACTAACTTTAACAAAAAATGAATTTTAGAAAAAAAATAATTGAACGGTTTTACTGCTCAGAATTTCATAAATAGTATATATGTTGGAAGAGCCAAAACTGGATTCAATCTATAGACATTAGAGTCCAGAATCTTCTTTTTATCTCTGCATTAAATCACTCAGATCAAAAATAAATACAAGTAAATTAAACAAGTGTAAACAACAAGAATCATTATTTAAGATTATTACTAAACAACAAAAAAAGTTTTGACTTTATTAATAACTTATTTTGCATCAAATCTTGAATATAATTTCACAATAAATTATAGTTTTAAGGCTTAAAAGAGAAGTAGTTTAGATCTGTTATGACCACATATATATGCAATGATCATTTACAAATCTTTATAAGTATGTAAAAACAATATATATAGAAAAGTCACTGGTATTTTAAGCTTCTTTATTTATTCTCATTTACCTATTCATCTTAATCCGTGACATAAATACCCCAATTATGAATTATATATTGGATATGGAAAAATCTATCTGTTAAAATAAACATATATTAAATCTTTTGCCAATAGTTCGAATAAAAAAAAAGGTACCATGTCTGGACATTACCTTTTCACCAGAATCTAAGAATACATCTCTAATAGTTGTCAAAAAACTGAAAAACCTCACATCTCTAATATAAAACACAAACATTTTACTAAAATAAAAGTTTCCCATGTCTATCATATTCAATAAAAATTAAATTTTCATAGGATTCTTAATTTCATATAATTGAAATAATTCCCATCTTCAAGAAAGACATGATAAGAAATCATTATGGAACAAAAATCAATATAACAAGAAATATTAGATGATGGAAATAGTTCAATATAAAAATACAACTAGAACATCATCACAAACCTTCAGGAAAACACTAAGTATTCAGTATGAATGTGATACTTATAACAAACTTTAAACATTATGAAAAATTATGTTTATAGTTGGCCAAAGTAGAAAATCATTTAACTTTCTTATGAAATGTAAATCTGAAGGGATAATTCCTAATGGTTTGCAACTAAAACCTCCAATTCACTCTCAGAGAGCTGAGAAAATTACTCAGAAAGCAAGTGAAACTCTGTTAAAGAATAAAAGCTCAAAGATTTTCCAAGTATCAAACAATGCATTCCATTAATAATGTAGAATGTTTTTTAGAAAATAAACTTACTGAGGATGAGACTACATGAGAGTTTCTCAAGCAGTAAAAAATCATATTCTACATTACATGGACAAATAAAAGAATGTCAAAAGAAGAAACTTGCTAACCTACATGGGCATATCAAAAATCATAAAGTACCAACTTCATCTGTTAAAAATCTCAGTTCTAAACATCTACCAAATACTGAAATTTCTTTCAGAGGATTAAACTTTGTCATAACACCTTCTAATATCCCTTTATTAGATATAATGGTAGCCACTGAGGAAGTTACTCAAAAATTGTCTTTATAAGAAGCAGCAGAATTACACTGGAGAATAAAAAGAACATTTGACAAACAACAAAAATTTGAAGCCAAACGTATCCTATGGTGAGAGGAAAGCAATTAAATCTTTCAAAGTAGATAAATCTATAATTATTCTTCCTGCTGACAAATACAATGCAACAGTTGTAATGGATACAACTGATTATGATAGCAAAATACAAAAACTCCTCACAGCAGGCCAATATAGAAAATTGACAAAAAATCCAATACCGAGTACGAAAACAAAATTACAAGCATTACTCAGAAAGCATCACAAGTACTTCACTGATTCAGAAAAAAGTAAAATAACATATTTTTGCAAAATTCTTCATCTTTATGGTTTACCTAAAATTCATAAGGTTCATGTTTCGTTAAGACCTATTGTTAGCTCTAGAAATTTCACCTTTCCAAAATTTGGCAAGATTTCTTCTCAAAGTTCTTTGACATACAAGACACAGTCCTTTGTCAAGGATTCTAGATACTTTGTAGAATTAATCAAGAACAAAAAAATTGAAAGAACCAACTTACTGGTAAACTTTAATTTGGAAAGTTTATTCACAAATGTACCATGTGAAGAAGCATTGTCTATTGTAAGGAAAAGATTAAATGGTGATAGTAGTTTACAAACCAGCTCTTCCTATTGATAGTATAATGGAACTATTAACATTCTGCATACAACCTACTTTTAATATAACACAGAATTCTTCCAAAATTCTTCCAACAAAATAAAGGAATGGCTATGGGCTCATCATTGTCTCCCCTGATTAGCAATATTTACATGAAATTTGAAAACACAATTATACAAACTACTCCATATCCACCTAAAGTTTGACTTTGCTATGTGAATGATACAATTGTTTTATGGCCACATGGTAAAGCACTGCTACAAACTTTTTGGAAATACATCAACAACATATCCCTTTCAATTAGATTCACAACAGAAACAGAACAGGAACAAAAAATTGGCATTTTTAGATGTTCTTGTGACAAGATTCCCTTATGGCAAAATCAAAACTACAGTTTATTAAAAGTCTACACATACAGAAAAATATTTAGCCTAAACTACAGTTTAATAAAAGTCTACACATACAGAAAAATATTTAGCCTATACATCCAATCACCAAAAACACAAAACATGGAGTTATGCTATCACCATAGAACAAAGCAAAAGAAGTTTGTTCAGAAACTAATGATTTGGGAAAAGGAAAGACCTATATAGATCAAACTCTTATGAAAAATGGTTATCTATAAGCTGTTATTAAAAAAATGTTAAATAGATAACAAAAAGAACCATCATGAGAAAAGACAATTATTAGTACTGTAGTGTACCCTTACATTCCAAAAATAGCAGACAAATTAAGCAAAATCTGCAATCAGTATAACATCAGAACAGCTTTCCAGAGCCATAACCCACCATAAGGAATTCTCACATCTACAAAGCCTAAACTTGAAATGCTGAAAAGAAAAAAACAGCATCTATGATATATGTGAATGCAGAAGAACATATGTTGGTAAGACCAGTCATTTTATTGAAAAGCACTTGCAAAAACATAAACGGATGATTAGAAGAGAGAAAACATATGTGACTAAGGTAGCAAATCATGTATGTACTAATAAACATATGTTCAATTGGGACAATACAAAAATATTGGATAAAGAGAAAAGGTGAAAAAAAATAATTAAAGAAGCCATTCACATGAAAATGGCAAAAAAATTCCATAAGCCAACCTAGTGTGACTATACATAAAGTGTGGAAAACACTAATCAACTTTGCTTCTAAGAAAAAGTGGAAAGATCAGGAGGAACCTCATAGATTACCTGTGACAGGATGGTTCAGTTTGGTTAGAGTGTTATCTTAAAATTCAATAATAAAAGAATTTAAGGTCCAGGTTTGAATCCCATGCTAGTACTGTTACTAATCTGGACAGTAACACATAAAGAATAGGGAAGAATAATACCTCTCAAAACAATGTGCATACACTAACTAGTTTTGTTGTGCTATTACTAACAGTTGAATGTATTTGGAATATTTAAATAAAGTTAATTTTTTTAAAGACTTTCAATACTCATATTAGATGATGGAAATAGTCCAATATAAAAATACAACTAGAACACCATCATCATAAACTTTCAGGAAAACACATCACAATATATAATATAAGTATTCAAATTTTAAAAGAAAATTTTTGGATCTTTATATTGAGTATTAAGATCACCTTTAGTTAATGAAAAGTAATATATGCATAAACTTGTGTAATATCAAAATTTGATTGATTGATCAATATTAACATATGAAGAATAGTTGTTACATTTGTAAAAATAATTAATATCATTCCAAAACACATGGTGTAGGTGTTTTCTGTAATGTGTATGCACTGTAAAGTAATTTATTAATTTTTTCATGTAATAATGACAATGTTTCACAAATGAACATTGGACATGATATATCTTCAGATTTGATTATATAAACTATAAATCCACATAAACTGTTATTTTCCTTCTTAGAATTCTATTACCCTTTTTTATTTATAAATAATATTTATAAAATTATAAAGTTTATAGAAAACATTATTTATTTCTATTTTTTACTGAAAAAATAATTATTACTAATATTATTGATGTTTTCACAAAATCTGATTGACCGCGTTCAGAATTAACTGCAATGTGTATATATATATATAGATATAGATAGATAGATAGATAGATATAGATATAGATAGATAGATAGATAGATAGATAGATAGATAGATAGATAGATAGATAGATAGATAGATAGATAGATAGATAGATAGATAGATAGATAGATAGGTAGATAGGTAGATAGGTAGATAGGTAGGTAGTAGGTAGATAGGTAGATAGGTAGATAGGTAGATAGATAGATAGATAGATAGATAGATAGATAGATAGATAGATAGATAGATAGATAGATAGATAGATAGATAGATAGATAGATAGATAGATAGACAAGCAAGCATATAGACAGATAGGTATATAGATACATAAAAGATAATTAGATGGACAGAAGACAGGTAAACAGATAGATAGATGGGTATGTAGAAAGATATATAGGTAGATAAAGAAAACAAAATTATAAATAAAAATGATAAATAATAATTATATGAAGACATATATTTAAAATCATTATTATTTTCAAGTTTTAATGTATTTAAATTTTTGTATTAACCAATGATCTATAATATATAATACATATTTATGCAAACATAAAAAATTCCAAAACTTAAATATTAGAAAAATTCAAAATTAATTTAATAATTATTAGTTTTTTTATTATATACATAAACTATATATTATTATAAAACATAATTTATATAAATATATGCGCGTGTGTAAAGATAATTTTGATTTTTAAAATATTTAAGTTTTTGAAATTTAAAGCTTATTTAAATACATTTTATTATTAATATTACAGATACTTTTACCAAATATAAAAGTTATATACATAACTGTTGATGAGAGTAAATATATTTATATATTTGTAAAACCAGGACAATAAAAAGTCCTAACTTATACATGAGATTTATATATGTCAAACTGTATATCAAAAATTAAGCATAAAGAATGAGTTATTAAGACAAGACATCGTGAAAAAATTGAAATAACAGCCATTAGAACTTTATATCTAGTATCATTTTACCTTATGAAGAATAAGCAACTAATTCAATTCTGTAAATGTCAAAAACAATCTAAAAATAGAATTTTTATTATTTGATAAAACATTTTAAAATATAATTAAACCTAAACTATAGAAACTATTAACTTTATATACGCTTCATACAGTTATAATGATAAAATTTTAATACTTATATACCGCATATTACATTTATTTTTTTGTAAATGGATGCTAATTTTAAATAATATAGAAAACATGAAGAAAACATGATTAAGTTAAATACAAGTATGTTTATCTATACTAAACCTAAAGTAATTAGAAGAGATTTGATTGTTATTGGTATTGGGATTGTCTAAGTGTTGACTGATTTAAAGATATATATATATATAATACAAAATAGAACACCATTTAATTAAATTATATAAGAGAAAAATATCTATTTAATTAAAATTCAGAAATATGAGAAATTTTATTAATAACATCATTTTAAAGTTTTTTTCCCCTCAGTGATTAAAGTTTATTCATCAAAAGAAAATAGATACAAATACAGTTAAAAAAAGGGTTTACAAAAAATTTTGATTATATGATAAAATGAAATTCAGGAACAACATGGTGAAATGGGATGGATACATATGAAAAGGGAAAGGTATGTGGAAAGGGTGTATAGATCAGGCCAAGAAATAACTTTGTTTGCAAGTCTAAGATGCACGTACTCATTGAGCGAGCGATTGCACAGGTCACAAACATTTAATTGGAGATGCCCTATGCCAGAGGCTGAGAGGATGGGAGTTGAAGAATTCCCAGATGTCTGTGAGAAATAGAGGTGGAGCTAGTTTAATATGTCTGGTTTTGAGAGAGTGAGTTAGATCCATTAGTTTTTGATGAAATCTCTGGTCAAAAATAATAGCACATCAGAGCAGCCAGAATGCATAGATGAGAAAAACTGATAGTCTGATGGTTGCAAAGATCCTGTTTCAATGGCTTCTCAGAGATTGAAGATGGTTTTCTGTGCAAGAAAATACAGGAATTGATGACACATCTCACTCCAAGCAAAAAAGGACATTCAAGTAGGAAGTGCTGAAGGGTTTCATTGTCAGTTTTGCAGAGCTGTCACAGGGGAGAGATCTTAGTGAAACTTCTATAGTTGACCAAAACTTGATTGCTGGGAAGGGAGTGAAGGTTGATTTTGAAAAGGAAATCAAGGAATTTTGCCTCAAGAGACCACCTTTTGAATTTTGTGGATTAATTGAGCATAGTTTGAGAAATGTAGGGTAGATGATGGAGGAGGCTATGGTCCAATTGAAAACATCCCAGTACTTTAATTTGCCAAAGATTGAAGGTGTAGCAAAGCAGCCTTTTTTAGGATGTTGGCAAAGAATGAGGTTCATGACCTGGGTTTGCCATTGGGAGGAGTGTCAGTGGGAGTGATGATGATATGCACAAGGTCTGCAGGAAAGTAACTTGTGAGGGTGAGTATGACAAGAAAGTGACTTATGAGTATGAGTATAATATTGTGAGTTCTCTGGATCAGAAGAGTTTTGATGGAGTGCAGGCCCAGCCCATTGAGATTTTTAGGAAAACCAAATTCTTTTTAGTCTGATGGCCATCACCTTTCTTCCCCAGAGAAAATGGGTGCAAAGGAATTGATTTTGGATATGAAGGGGTGTGTATGTAGAACAATGAGGAGCAATATTCTATCTTGGGGAAACCCTAGAAGATTGAGAAGGGTGACTTTCCTATAAATGGAGATGTAGATGCCTGTGATAGCACTGAGAGTGGATATGTTTTGATACAATGCAATTTTGACCCAAACCCTTGGGTCCTTGAGAGATAACATGAGGGGAAATCTGAGGAAGTTGTGTGGCTTGGTGTTGAAGGTAGAAGAGATTTGTTTACTGGCAAAAAGTTGCCAGGACACTGATTTGTCACTACTAAATTTCAGCCTCTGTGTTTTAGTGTATCAGATGAGGATCTTTTGAAACTTGGGGATGAGATCAACTGAGGGATGGAAGATGACCATGTCATCTACCTAAGCAAGTCATTTGATGCTTTTGCCCTGCCCAGGTGTGAGGATTTCAGGAAGGATATGTTTCAGCCTGAGCAAGAGGTGATTTAGAAATGTGATGAACAGCAATGTGCTCACTGGAGAGTACTGAGGAATGGATATGTTAAATGTGAAGCCAGGGGCAACTTTTCCATTAAGGATAACTAGGATTTCTCTGTTGGACAGAATTTTGTGGAGGATGAACAAGAGAGCCTCTGAAATTTAAGGTCTCTGTAGATGCGAAGGAGCAGGTCAACCCTGAAAGAGTCAAAGGCTTCCCAGATTCCAGCTGGATAGTAATGGCCCTGTCACTTTGAGATTGCTTTACATGCTTGGTGATCATCTTAAAAAGTGTCACAGCCCCAAGAGTGGAGCAACCCTTACAACCAAACTGTGAGGCCAAAGTTTAATAACATCTGATTCATATATGTATACCTATCATTAATGTGCTGCAAGATCTAGATGTTTCATATTCCATCCCTTCAGGAAAAAAATATTAGAGTTGTTTTGTTTTTTTAATTTTATTTTTTTTATTAATTTTTTTACTAAATGTTAATAATACCATATATGCTTATGAAAACAATAAACTTTCTTCTGAGTTTTTAAAATATATAATATTAGTTGTGTATTATGGGCTATCCATTTTGTTCTCAACATCAACTAATTTATATAGTAAAGATTTAACAACTTAATCAAACAACATTATCCATCAAAAGGCTTCGTGATTTACAATTAGATCTTTTTTTTATTATTTAAAATTCACTTATTACTTTCTAAGCTCTAAGAATAAAATAAAACCTGCAATTTGATTATATAAATAGGAATGAAACCTGTTTAGGTAATATCAAAATCTTTTTATAGTATATGATCATTCATGAATTAAATGTTTGACTACAAAATAAGCATTGCATAATCAAAAACATATCTCTTAGATATATTCCATTGGCATAAATTGTTTAAATGTGGCATTGGAGTAAACAATGCATAAAAAAATCTGGACTTAAATTTATGTAAAACATCTCAGTAGATAATCTAAACTTTACTTGAACTCAGTTAATTATGTGTGATGATATTTAAGATTCACGCTTTCAGATATAAGTACTTTGGACTGGCTTGGATATATAGAAAGACAAGTAAAGAAGAGAGTGGAACTGCCCTTTTCTTGTTAAATTCTCTCGTCCCAGTGCTTAAGATATGATTGGCTGTTGGTAGTCATAAGCGCTTGAGAAATTTGCACTCTCTCAGTTTAATTTCAATACCGTCTGCGCTTTATAAAATAATATTACTTAAAACTACAAGATATTTTCAATAATATACATATTACCAAATTGTAAACTTTTTTCTTATGGCATTATTGATAGCAATATTGTCATTTTTTTAAGATTACTTTCATTAAACTTCTTTTGTTTTATTTTTTCAGAGATTGTAATTAGTATGTGTAATGTTTCCTACACACCCTATATGGTCTTTTTTTAAAAGCAGTGGTTTTTATTTATCAAAATAATGGTATAATTTATAATATGCATTAGTAAAGTTTGAGTTCAGTTAGCCATTTTATCATTAATTATTTCATTATATAATTATACCATTTAGCAGACATAAGATTTTGAATTGCTTTTATATTCATTAAAGATTATCTATGGCAGTATTCTATGGATTTACAATAGCAAACAGCTTATTATTATGGAAATACCTTAATTTAGTGTGATCTTATAATTAAGGAATATTTCAAGATCAATACAATGTCTTTTTTTCAGAAGTAGGGCCTATGTGTCTTTTTTTAATGTGAACGAGTCCTTTGCTGCATATAGTAAGCAACCACAAAATATTTATCAACTGTACAGTAGTGTATTAAACAAACCTGTTAATTCATGACTCACAAATTTTGGAATTATTTTTTTACTATTTTTTAACACAAAGAATCTTGTATTATGCCTACATTTGTATTGCTATCCTTTGTTCTGAATTTTTGAGATTTATCCACATAACAATACTTTAACTTAACAGTATTATCTCCATTACTAATATAACTTTTATAATTCTAATATTTTTTTGTCTTCAATTAAGAGTATACTAATTGTGAACATTATAATCTAAGAAGTTTCTGTCATTTTCTATTTGATGGTTATTGAAAAGTTTACACTGTTACACAATAATAATTTTATCTGTCTGCTCAATTTTAACTTTAATTTCTATGGTGTTACTTGGATTAATTTTTAAACTTATGACTTACTCAAACAAGATTTTCTCAAATATTTTCTAATTTTGACACTCTTTTTTTTAATAGTTTTACTTTAAAATTTATATAATGTGTAGAGTCATTAAACATCACATGACCATTTTCTTGAATCCATTAATTACTCTAAGTTGCATTGGGTGGCTGTACTGTATGGAGGGTTTTGCCTCTGTTTGATGTGTAGAGTCACTAGGTGGTGTCTGTTTGACTAAGTTGTTTGTGTTTTTAACCCTGTATTAAGATTTTTTGCTAGAGAAGTTTGGAGTTAGTTGGTGTGATTTATTTAGAATTGAGTTGGAATCTCCCCTTTTTCTTATAAGCTCTAAAGTAAGATAGACAAATAAATATCTGTAAATATATGTTTCTTTTATAATGACTGTTAGGAGTGTTGACAAATCTGCCATTGCGGTTACTCTTAGTACTTTTATTTTTGAATGATGATGACATATCTGCATTATCATTACATTGTATAGATTATCCTCAATTATGCAGTGAGCCTAATATGCATGCCAAGGGTTTTAGCTAGTAGTAAAAAGTCATTAGAACCTGATATAAAAATTCTGATTTGCAATTCATTTGCAAGTGATATTATGAAAGACTTTCAGGCTTGAATGTTAGTAATGTTAACAATATTAATTTTAATTCTTCTAAATCTAACCCCAGTTATGCAAATCAGTTGCTAATAATAATCATCTGGCAGATAAATTGGAAAATAGTGTTAATGACTTGCCAAATGCTAATTTTCATAGAGGAATTCAAAATGAAAGAGAAAAAAATTAGTTGTGCAAGTGCATTGCAGATTCATGATTTGAGGCCTCAAGTAAACACTGAGAATTTGCAATTCGATGAAAATGGTGTGTTTAATCTCCTAAATGATTATTTAAATGCAATTTTATCTATAAATGAATTCAATTTTCTATGACTATTGATCAACAACTATATCAAGAATATACAAACAAATTCAATTTAACAGTGCCCTCTGCTTTGTTTAAACCTTTTAAAAAGTTTCATAATGCTTAGTTGCTCATTATTAGAGTTACAAACACAGAAAGTGAACTTTTTAAGTTTCCATTGGAAGAAATTTTATGCAATGCTTATTGGTAACAATTATAGAACATTACTTACAAGGTTCCGTGGCTCCCTAACAACAGATAAATTTTTGTGTTGTATTTATATTGATTGGCTCTGTTACATCTTGATCAAAATAAGAACTGTTACATTGACTTCAGTGATGTAGATCTTCAGCTTCTGCTTAATAGGTTTGAAACCACATCAAACTTTAAATATTTTCTAGAGAAAAGTGCTAGTGTTACCAATATTAACAAAAATAACTGCACTTCCAAATTTCTGTTTTTCTTAGCATATTACTTTCTTCTCTGATACTAAACTTTATACATATTCTGTTATCTATCTTGTTAGATATCTTGGGAAGTTTGGGTTTCTACAGTTCTCCACCTCCAATATTCCATCTGCAAAGATAGGTGTTTTAATTTATCATAAAGCATTATTTGCTTCCTTTAATATTCTTTATCTTAATCAAAACATGATTGTCATTACATTTTATCATGCTGGTCTTACAGAGAACATTATTTATCTTCATTTATATAATAGACCCACTCTTATACATAACTTAAATATCATACTATTCTTATCCTTTCAGCCAACTTTTTTCCTAACCTTCTTTTTGGTGATTTGAATATTCCTATATTGATTTTTAATTAAATACCTTAACTTTATTAATTGTAAACTGATGAGAGATGACGGCATTTACCCCCAGTAAAGCCTTCTCCTGCTCTACTTCTAAAACATTCAACTCTCATTGACCTTTTATTTTGTTCACTTGATCACATGGTATTCTCCATGCAAGTTAATATTAAATCTTTATACACAAAATGTTTT
Organism: Epiperipatus broadwayi; assembly: GCA_028023455.1. NCBI lineage: Eukaryota > Metazoa > Onychophora > Udeonychophora > Euonychophora > Peripatidae > Epiperipatus > Epiperipatus broadwayi. The sequence continues at coordinate 24,313,144 of JAQFVV010012393.1, read as the reverse complement.
AGACTACAATGATATGATAAGAGTATTGCTTAAGGTTACATTTCTGAAGGTGGTAATTTCTGAAATTTACATTTAATTTATGAAGATTGATATTCTTTCTCTACAGCCTACTGGAACTTGGTTTCCTTTTATCAATATCATCCAGTAAGTTATTAGACATTACACCAGTAAAAACAAATCATGTACAGCTTTATTTAAGGAATTTGGTGCTATTAATTTGAAATAAAAAGCCACTTCATGTGACTCTGCTTCTGTTTTTTTTTTTCAATTATGTCTCTTAAGCATCCATATAAGAATACTCAATCTATTTTGTTTGAATATCTTTCTCTAAAAAGGCCAACATCTTTTTGACTCAATTTCATAACTGATCAAATGGGTATAACTGCTAGATGCTTTCTTATAAAAACAAAAATGTTCATCTCTCCATCAATTATTGTAGATAAATATTTGTGCACAAGACTCAACATATTTTCTTTTATTTTTGATCACTTTAAATTTAAGTTGCAATCTTTCAGCTATCATGAATTTTCAGATATTTGCTTTTGGTGAAAGTCATTAAAGTCACAATATTACAAAATCTGATAATATGCTTAAGCTGAAATCTTTAACCAACAGTATTAATTCTGGTTCTCATGTAATTCTTCAATACATTTTCTTGCATATTATTTTTTTACCTATATCACTTATTATGAACTTGCTTGCCTTTCTTTCTAAGCAAATTTATCATATCAATAGGCTGTATTCAGTTTCCTTAGTTCCATTTATCAAGAAAAATACTCTTCCCTGTCTTCTTAATAACTGTTGTCCCTTCTTTATGTCACCTTTACTTATCAAAGTCATTGAATCCAGGATTAAGAATAAGATACAATCTATTATTCTATCTTCCATTTCAAAATATCAGGTTATTAAAAAAAGTGCTTTTACCTTTGATGCTATCACCCTATTTAAAAATGTTATCAACCAAGTTAGCTGGTTCTATAATAGCACAATTAGCTATTTCATCAGCTTTTGTTTCTATCCCTATTGACACTTTTATTGAACTATTACAACTGAATAACATTGCTTTTTATTCTCCTTATTTTAACTAATCTTCTAATAAGTAGAGAAATTTTTATCACTCTTAATGTCAAAGTAATACCAGAATTTAAATCCCTTAACTCTATTTCACACTGTTCATTTTTGAGTGTTTTTTTTATTGCATAAACCCTCTGCATTTGTAAACAGAGTGAAATTTTTCTGATATACATATAGTCCATTGCTTGATAAAGCAGGCAAGCGTAGATTGTTCATAGTTGATCTAGACATTTGTCTCTCTCTAAGAGGATTCTTTTCTCCACTTCTATTCTGCAAAATTACATGGAACACTATAAACTTCAGTTTAATCTTAATCTTAATAAGTTGTTCACATGGACTAAACTTTCTGGTAATAGTTTTCTCTCCCTTCATGCTTTCTTTCTCTCTCTCTCATAACTTTCTTGGATTTCCAATTTATAAATTTGTGAATGCTATGAGAACATCTCTTCTGAATTCTATTCAAACATCTCTTGAAAACATAACTAATTTCTAGTCTAAAGCATACTTTTCCCTTCATGCAAAAATCTGATTTTTTCCAAAAATGATTTACTATATTCCCATTAATAACTATACCAATGCTGTCAAGAAGAAGATTTATTTGCTTTAATCCAAACTGATTTGGAATAAAATATCCATTACAATTAGTATTAGAATTTTATAAAAACATGCCACAGACAATGGTTTCTCCTTCACTCAATCCCTTTTATTTTCAGAGGTCATTACCATTTTTACATTTGCTTATGCTTACCACAATGCTGTGAAATTTGTTCTAGTCACCCCTACTGATGTGCCTCCACACAGTAAAGTTAATTTTTTTCAATTCTTAATCAACTATATTGCTGCTTATATCAATCTGCATAATCACATATTCTCTAAGAAAACACTCTTTTGGAGGGTACAATGTGATTCAGAGGGCTAGTCAGCCTTAACCATTCCCATTTCTCCATACTATCATCAATCAACAGCTAATCAAAAAATTCAAATTCTGATATCTAGAATTTTATACCATGATTTTCTTATCAAAAATTCTTTCAGAAGCTTTCCCTATAAGTGTCATTTCTTATCACAATGAAAGGTGCATGCTAACATTGATCTCTTTGTTTTCTTTGTCATAAGTCTGAAGAAGCTATATATCATTTTGTTTTCGAGTATCTTTTTACTATAGAAATATTACTGAATCAATTATTAAATTGCATACTTCCTCTATTTCTATTCTCATTGGTAGCATGAAATGGGGCTTTTTTTCTTCAATGAGTATCACTATTTTTCTTATGTTTACCCTTCAGTTCTTAAGATGACATTTTTCTTCAACCCTACATCTAGGAAATTACTATTTTTTAATAAAATTTCAAAACTTAAAAACAATGTTAGGGCGTTTGTTCCTCCAGACATTGTTGATGCTTTATGGAATCTAACCCATTATAAAGCAGATAATTCCATTTGTTTTGTTTTACTTTTGCATAACTTTGTTATGTATATTCAAAATGTATCTTTTGTAATTTATACACTATTGTATTTGTCTGTTCTTTGGTGATAAATTTTAAAATATTCATTTGAATTTCAAATCATCTTTTTTAAGTTTGTAAAAAAGAATTTAGCCTAATAAAAATTATCTGTTTTTTTTTTTTTTTAATGTTAATGTGAGCGCAAAATTTGAAGTTACCTGATTGTGTTTATTTAATTAATAAAGGCGTAAAATATAGTTAATTCAAATACTAAATAATATATAATATTTTTAATATAAAATAATCTCTGGCAAAATGTTCAATTCATAGAATATTTTTGTAATTAATTTCCTTTTGTAAAGTTTTGTTCTTTGTCATTTAAATTTTTTTTCTTATTAATACAAGTATTTTTCTTTGAGAGATTATACTCAACAATATTACCTAGTAGGAATTTGTTTTCCAAGATTTAATTATTTCATTAATAAATTTTATATATATATATCCAATATCAATAACAATCAACAATTTTTAAACTGTTAGCAAGGCAAACCTCCTTTTAACAATATGGGTGGCATCACACCTTTATTAATGGTCTAATATACTTATGTAGACATTAAATATTGCAACTTGACCAAAGAGATTAAAATTATTGATGATACAAAAAAGTTTAAATAAACTTGAAACCTATTCTAAATGCCGACTAATAAATAGTCAATTATAACATAACAAACTGCAATTATAAATTTCAAATTTCATCCAAAGTATTGCATAAATAATAAGTGTAATAATGCTCAAGGTGAAATGGGTTTATAAGAAATCATTAAAAAACAGTCAACACTTGGCACAATCAAATGTGAGCTTCTGGGATCAATTTCATTGTTAGAACATCTGTGCTTATATTTCTTATAAATCCTCAAGCAACAAAACCATTTAAATATTTATTTAGACAATAGATTTAACATTAAGAGAGCACGTGTAAAGGAATATCTGAACATTTTGGCTAGAAAAATTGAGTTTTAAATCAATCTATAAATTTTATGTGTGCAAGTACATTATCAATACTGACTTCTACATGTTTTAATATATATATATATATAGTTCGCTCATGTACCGGACTTGAAAATATCAAACTTTTAATTTTTTAAAATACAAAAATTGATATTTACTGAATCCTCTCTCTAAAAGAATCTCTACAAAGTAAGCAGTTTCCAATTATAAGAATGTTAGTATTTCTCACCCACTCTATCTGGAAGTTAAGATGCAAATTAGTCTTCACAACTTCTCGACCGGACCCAGACAGTCTATTCATATCTCTTTTAAAGAAAATCAAGCATAAAGGCATGACCCTTTCCTCCATGTTTCTATTTGAAAAAACCGGGAATCTATTCCAAATTGCATAGCCCAATACATTTCCAGATAGCTGATGACAACAATCTATAAACCACAGGATTAATTCCATACCCAGGATTAATATCTCTACAAATCATCCACTATCAACCCAGTAGTAACATTATAGACTCCTGTTTAGTCAATGTGCTTTAAGAAGTTAATGTATAAAAAACCAAAATTCTCCCTAAATAAAATTCTTTTAAAACTAAACTTGTAAATTTCATATACCCATATCTTATTGTATCACGCCTTACATTATATTTAAAACAAATAGGTATCATCTTGCTTGCACTAATAAGAGATTACGAACCATAATACTCTTATCTACATTGCCTTTTTCTTTTATTCAATAAGGTATTTGTAATAAATGATATTTTTTTGTAGTATTACTTAAAGAACAATGACATAAAAATAAAATAGTAACATTGGTTAACCTTAATGTATATACAATGACAGACAAATATAAATTTTAAAACTAGTCTGTTTGAACTATTTAAAGTATTATTTTTATACATTTTTTATTTAACTATTGATTAAATTAAAATGCTTTTAGATTATAACATAATTGCTAATTCTTCATTTTTGCTAGAACTAGTCATTAAAATAAATCTAAGAATTTTTAATTACTTATAAGCTAAGTAAAAAAATTCATTAATGCTTCAAATTATATGCTCAGAAATTTACAAACTAGTTAGAAATAAATGATATTCGATTAATCTTAAAGAGTAAATATATTTATTGCATGAATAATGAAGGATGTGATAGGTTTTTTTTATTTAAAGCAAGATATTTACGACTATTATTTTTATCTAATGTCTTCAAAAATGTCATTCGTACAGTATACAATGTTTACTTACTTTATAATAGTTTGAAAAATTACCAGAATTAACAAAACATACAAATGTGATAAGCAGAGTTGATGTTTGGGGGAAAAAAAGTTTGGTGTAATTCTTGGATTTCATGAGGCATAATGATTAACAAAAATCCTTTTAAAATATAATGATTAACAAAAATATAAATAGTGAAAAATATAGTCAAAATAAGAGTCATATATCACATAACCCTATCTCTTAAGCTTATAAGTTATAAACAATGAGGATTGCCAATTCCTCTACAAGCTTTATGATAAATGCTTAGCCAGAGCCAGCACTCAAAATATCTCTGTCAGGAACCTCTCCCCAAACCCCTGACCAGGGTTTCGTTCTTTGGCACTCTTCAGAGAGGTGTCAGGGTAGGTTCAGACATTAGATCTAAAAATACCAACCCAAAGCCAAGCACCTATCGAAAAGTTATCTATTGAGTGGAAAATCTGAAATTTTCAGACATCTACATGTCTTCAAACCCAGCTATCCAACTGAAATAGCTATATGGGGCTGATAGATTTTCAGTCATACCATATATTAGTAGTCTTAGCAATATAAAATTGCACAAGACTTACAGCAGAGACTATAAATAGTCAAAATAAGAGTCATATATTGCATGAGCCTATTTCTTATGCTTGTAAGTTATAAACAATGAGGATTTCCAATTCCTATATAAGCTTTATGACTTACAAGCTTAAGAGATAGAGTAATGTGATATATGACTCTTATTTTGACTATTATAGTCTCTGCTATAATTCTTATGCAATTTTATATTGCTAAGACAACTAATATATGGTATGGCTGAAGATCTATCAGCCCCATATAGCTATTTCAGTCGGATAGCTGGGTTTGAAGACATGTAGATTTCTGAAAAATTCAGATTTTCCACTCAATAGATAACTTTTAGATAGGTGCTTGGCTTTCGGATGGTATTTTTAGATCTGGTGTCTGAATCTACCCTGACACGTCTCTGTAGAGTGCCAAAGCATGAAACCATGGTCAGGGGTTTGGGGAGGGGTTCCTGACAGATATTTTGAGTGCTAGCTCTGGCTAAGCATTTATCATAAAGCTTGTAGAGAAATTGACAATCCTCATTGTTTATAACTTACAAGCTTAAGAAATAGGGTCATGTGATATATGATTTTTATTTTGACTATTTATAGTCTCTGCCATAAGTCTTATGCAATTTTATATTGCTAAGACTACTAATATATGGTATGGCAGAAGATTTCTCAGCCCTACATAGCTATTTCAGTTGGATAGCTGAGTTTGAAGACATGTAGATGTCTGAAAATTTCAGATTTTCCACTCAATAGATAACTTTTAGATAGGTGCTTGAATTTGGGTTGGTATTTTTAGATCTAATGTCTGAACCTACCCTGACACCGCTCTGAAGAGTGCCAAAGCACGAAACCATGGTCAGGGATTTGGGGAGGGGTTCCTGACAGAGATATTTTGAGTGCTGTCTCTGGCTAAGCACTTATCATAAAGCTTGTAGAGGAATTGGAAATTCTCATTGTTTAGTGAAATATATAATTTAAAAGGATATAAATTAATATTATATAAATATATATTGAAGAGTAGTAATTAATTTATAGAGCGCACAGAAATCTTATGTAAATAGTCTGAACAGGCACTAACCTAATGGTAACTCTGATCAATAGAAGCAGAAGCAGAAAAATGTACAAGTAAAATAATATGAGACTAGTAATTAATTAACTAAAGCTCATTCTTTATACAAATAGTCATTCACTTTATCTGCCATATACTCTGAACGTTACACATTAGAGACCATGTTATCAGAGTTATGAGAGTTTTCTTCTCTAGGTCATGTGGGGGGCATTAATTATGCATATTTTATCAGCAAGTGTTATGTTAAAATAAAAGTATTATACCATTATGCTAACTCAATAGAATTAATTAATATGTTTTATGAAATAGCAAAGTATTTTATTCTATATTTGCTTTAGTGAGGGCATGAAATAACAATTAATAAGTTTATAAATAGGGAAAGAATTTATTAATGATAAAATAATAAATCAATAAATAGATATAATTAAAGAGGATTTGAACTCAGACTTTAATATACATAACACACCTAACCACATACATGTTAAAAAAATAAATGATTATATATATATTATGGTGAACTAATAATCACCAGTTGGTGCAGATCATCATCTACCACACATATATATAATCAGTGTTTAGTTTGTAGATTTGCTATGTTGATATAAACCGAACACTGATTATTTATAGGTATGAGAGATGATGATCTGGACCAACTGACAAGTTCTGGTTCAGCACAAACTACATATATTGATTATTATTTATCTTTTTCACATGTATGTGATCATGTGTGACAGGTATATTAGGTAGACTGGATAACTGAGAGGAGTTTAAATGTCTGGGTTCAAATACCCTTTAAATACATGTAGTTTAATAGTATATATACTATATTTGTACTTAAATGTTAAAATAAATAGATAATAAAATAAATTATTAAAAACTTTTTAGGGATATTATTTTTCTTGAATACTTTTCAAGTCAGAAATTATAATCAAAGTTTAAATGCTTTATCTCCTTATAACTTTAAGTGATAACTTCTCACATAAAAAAAAGAATTATAAATCATTAATTGCTAAATAACTTTTCTGGAAATGGTTTGCTTTATTTTATTATTAGAAATTACCATATAGTTTGTGCGATAAATATTTCTCAAGTTCAAATATTATATTCTTATAGTTCCTTCATGAATAAAAAAAATAATGTCATTTTTGATGTTCCATTTTTCATTTTTTAGTTTTTTTAAAAATTCAATATCCTTTTCATTTATCTAAATATTTACAAAGAAAAAACAACATCAAATCATTAAAGGTTCTGACTTTAGAATATCTTACCACTGTCTTGAAAGTCTTTTCTCTTCCTTTAAATATTTTTCTTTCTTTCAGTATCATTAAGTAAAACATTAAAGGCAATTACATGAGGCATTAGTATCCTTATTTTTTTTCTGGCAATCTATTTACAGAGTTCCATTTACCAGTAGTAATTTTTTAACTAATTGATAAGGAAAATAGATTGGCATTGCAATAGGTTGAAACCAATGAACTATTTATTTTAAATTAGCACTTCAGCTTCCATATAAACCTGAATACATAGAGTATTTCCATCACTTTAAGTAAATTAAAATATATTTATAAATTTTCACTTCTTGTGTACATTCTTCCTTTTACTTGATAGATAATTTATTTTGCTTTTTTTCCACTAGTTTAAAAAAAAGTGTGTGAGAGAGAGAGAAAAAAATCTATCTCATTTTAATATTTTTTCAACTTCATTTACATATCAAATGTTATATTTATAAATGTTTTCGGTGTCATCTCCATAATGAATTTAAAGTATCTTATTTTAAGGAAGGGAAAATTAACTAAATGAATATATCATGTTATTTTCCAAAAGGGTAATGGTAAAACTTTGGTATTGCCAATATAATTATTAAATATCCTCTCTCACAATTAAGAGACAATGGGACTGTGAAATATTCCATTTCTCTTCTTCAATCACAATACCATTGGTTTGTTTTTGTAGTTATTTCTTGACATTTTTGTCAAATAATTTTTTAAAATGAATGATATTCTTTTATTTAAAATTATTATATATTTTTATCCAAAATTATTTATTCTTTAATAAATTTAAAGTCAGCAAAGAGAAAGCCATTTTTTATAATTCTTTAATATCAGCTTTCACTTCTTCCAAAATAGTCCTTAAATGGAGACAGGATTGGTAATCTATTGTAATTCACTTGTTTTTTCTTCATTTTAGAAATTGTTGGTTGCCTTGTGCTGACATGAAATCCTCTTTCTTTTCTGTCTGGGCCTTCCTCTTTCTTTCTGTTTTTCATTTTTTGTAGGTGTCTTACTTGCACTTTAAATAGGAGATAGAGGGGTGATTGCTTCACAGAAATTTTAATTCACGGTCCAGATTGACTCATTGAGCATGGTCTCACTCCATTTATTTTATTAGTTTCATAAGTTTTTCTATTTCTCTGCTGACTTTTATAAGGTTTGTATCTTGGATTATGATCGACCTTGAAACTTCCAATGGATATCTTTTTAAATGATGGTTGGGCTAGCATAGGAAACTTAGTTTCTTCACTATAATTGTAGTAACTCATATCTACAGCATCCAATAAATCTACCACTTCTTCAATGGATTTTCTGTCAGTACTAATAACCATGTGCTCAATCCTAAATGGTAAATTGTGCATTATTATCTTTATTATTTGACTTCCAGTAATCTCACATGTAGACAATGTTTGTAATCTGATGACCTGTCTTCTGAAGAATTGTATATAGATTTCATGCTTTTTTATCTGAAATTTCTCTTGCATGACTTGGTATTTTATCACTTTATGTATTTATTCTGACCAAAATGTGCTTAAGAACTGTTTTTATATTCTGAATAAGTAGTTGTTTTCTTATCAGTGAATTCCACCATTCCTTAGCCAATCTATTTAGATTGTTATATGTGATAGCTATTTGATTTTTTTTTAATTAGTGAATTAAGCTCAAAATAGCACAGTTGGCATCTCTTCTGCATTCTCTCTAATTATTTCTTTCTTCAAAGATTGATTTTTTATATTTTTACCAAGTCCTTGTTGGCTTTTAACTAATATATCATCTTGCTTTTCTTAAAACATTAAATCCATAGTGTTACATTGATTTTTCTCTTTATATTGTTGCACAGTCTCTTTCAATTTATCATCATCTGCTTTTACATCATTTATAGTGACAACTACTTTTAATAAAAAATCCTATATTTAAAATGTATTTATCTTTTTTTCATGTTTCACTCCAAGCCTCTGTAATCTATCTCCGAGGCTTAACACTTGCACTTTATCTTGACTGATTTTAACAGCTTGCTGTGCCATGTTCTGTACACCCAACAGACAATGTTTTTTCTGTAAACTCCATCTTTTCATGGACTTGTTCATCTATTTGCTTTATCATCTCTTGCTTCAGAATGATATTATTTTTCTACTTCCTGTAATTTTTCTTTTATTTTTTTTTTATTTAAAGATACACTTCTTTTATTTCATTATGCATTTCTTTAATTTCTATCTGCATTTTTTCTTTATTTTTATCTATATTATTATGCATTTCTTTAATTTCTGCTAGCATTCTTTCATTTTCTTTTTTTTAATTCTTTTTGATTTATATCCATGTTTTCTTGATTTTTATTTACTACTGCAAGCAGTATTTCCAGTGTAACTGTGACTGGATTTAGGTCCTTTGGTGCTTATACAGTTGAATTATTCTCTTCTATCACTGTCTCTGCCTCCATTGGTTGACTTTCTCCAACATCAAGTAACTCCATGCTTATTTGTTGTTCACCGATTTTTTTCTTTTTTAACCCCATTTTAACATTAATCTTTATATAACTATTTAACAATTTTTCAATTTATTTATTTTCCCTTTTGTTCTATCAATTAATAACATCATCACTTTCACTCCCAGTATAATGTTATCCAGATCTTTCTTTCTTCCACTTTAATCTTGCCTTTACTTTTTTTATTTAATTTTTTAAAAATCTCTTTTAATTTTATGAATATATATATCACACTTTCTTCTTCCAAATAAGACATTGGAGCAATGTTGCTGATGCCAATTTATGTAAAGGAAAATCAATAAAAACAAATGCATCAAAATGTACAATTAATATGAGACTAGTAATTAATTAAATACAGCTCATTCTTCATTCAAATATATATTTATTTTAGCTACCATACACTCCAAATGTTACACATCAGAGAGAATGTTCAGAGCTATGGGGAGGGTTTCTTCTAAAGGGGTTGTGTGTATGTGGCATTAATTATATACATTTTATCAGCAAGTGTTATGTATAAAACAAAAGTATTATACGTGTACACTAAGTCAATAGAATTAATTAATGTGTTTTATGAAATACCAAAGTATTTTATTCTATACTTGCTTTAGTAAATGCATAAAATAACAATTAATAGAATGAAATAAAATAATAAATAAATATTAAAATACATTACTAGAAAGTTCTTTAAGATTTTTTTTTTGAGTACTTTTCAAATCAGAAATTATAATAAAAGTTCAAATACTTAACTCTTTATAATTTTACATGATAACTTCTCACATAAAAAGGAAAGTCATTTATTGTTAGATAAGTTTTCTGGAAACAGTTTTGTTTACTTTATTATTAGAAATTATACTACAGTTTGTGCTATAAATAATTCAGTTTCAAATATTATATTTTTATAGTTCCTTCATGAATAAAAAAAATTTCATACAAGTTCCAAAATTGTTTACATTCTTTAATTTTTTTAAAGTTCAATATTCTTTTCATTTATTTGTTATGAATTTTCACAAAGAAAAAAAATATCAAAGCATTAAAGGTTCTGGATTTAAAATATAATATGCTGTCTTGAAAGTCTTTTTTCTTCCTTTCATTATCATTAAGTAAAACATTAAAGGCAACTACACGAGGCATTAGTATCATTATTGCTTCTCTGGTAAACCACTTGCCAAGTTCTATTTACTAATAACAGTTGCTTAACTCGTTGATAAAGAAAATAGATTGTACATTCCAATAGGTTTGGAACCATTGAAATATATACTATCTTAAATTATAAATTTTCACTTCTTGTGCATATTCTTCCTTTTACTTAATAAATAATTTATTTTGCTTTTTTTCCTCTCTATTTCCAAAACCAAGTGGGAGAGAAAAAATCTATCTCATTTTAGTATTTTTCAACTTCATTAGCATATTAAATCTTTAACTGTATTTATTTTATTTTTAACAAAGGGCAAATTAATTAAATGCATATATCACATTATTTTTCAAATGTGTAATGATGTCATTTTGACATTTCCAATATAATTGTTACAATAAAGCTTAAGGTTAAAGAAATATTAAGTGTGTTCATTTAATTTAAAGGAAGTATCACTGTTAAAAATCCAAGTGCTTCTGAATGAAAATAACTTAGAGTAATTTATTTTTGTATATTTTACATATTAAATATGATACAAATAACTAACCTTTAAACAACTAATTTAATTGAAGAGTTATATCATAGAGATATAATATTAATTCTTTAAATTAATTTATTAAATGCATGGAATTTACACTGGAGTCTGTGATGCATGAAACATGTAAAAAGTGCTTTAATATTCAAAAAGCCATTAGAATATTCATATTCATTTACATTCTCAAATTATATCCAGCCAAAGTAAAAGTTATTTAAGATTTTTTATCATCAATTGATAAAGCTTCTGAACTTTTAAACTCAATCCTGAACCAAGAAGTCTTTAAAGATTTTATTCAAAAAATTAATCTAATTATCATTACACTATAAATGTGGACATTGAGAAAATAATACATTTTTAATAGTGTGACATGAAAATTCCATGAACAAATCCATATCGCATCTTGCATTGGATTTACAAAGACAAAAACTACTATCATAAAAATTCAAACCAGAATTATTACTTATCTTTAATTAATGTCAGTATTGATTTCAAATGCCTTATATTTTCTAATATTATTATTAATAATTGATCTCATAACCTTATGAAAAAGCTATATAATATGAATGAATTTTGATGAATGAAAGAATTGATTTCAAACATTAGCATAAATCTTTTCAATTAATTCAATCAAACGACTTGACGAAACCAATAATAACAAAATAGTATATAGATAATGTTTCTCCTATTAATTTTTTTGCAACTTCTTGTCAATAAAAACTATTTGAGTAATCTGCATTGGAAGCAATATATTCAAAAGCTTAAATGTAGTAAATAAAGATAATTTTAGTGATGTTAATTGTACTCTATTCTATCCCCTTTATTTCATTAAATTTGCCCAAAAAAATATCTTTAAAATAAAAAAATTTATAAATGTATATATTCCTCAAATTTCCAACTTGTCTAGAAAATAACATCTTACTACCATATTTCAAAAATTTCCAGGTATTTTATCAGCAATGTAGCCTTTTCCTAATGTTTAAATCAAAACTATTAATAAGGATGGATGTATCATTAAAAACAGTCACCTGAACTTTTGGATTATTTAAAAAATGGTAATACTTTTACCATATGTTCAAAATACCATTACAGAGAGTATACCAATAGCTCAAAACAAGGTCTTAATTGATAAGTGTGGTAAGAAAAAATATTTAAAATCTCTATCTGAAATACTTTTATCCCCAGACCAATTGGTTTGAGCTTATGGCTCACCTCAGTGAGGAGCTAGAATATTCTGACACTAGATCTAAAATATCAACTCAAAACCCACAACTTATTATATATGTAATGTTTAAATGGAAACTCTTTTACTCCAGCTAAATAACTTAAATAGCTATATGAGACTGAACCAAATTCAGATCTACCATATATTAATAGCCTCAGCATAACTAAAGCCATAAAGGTAAAATTATAATTATCAATAAAGCAAGTCATATATAATGTGACATTGCTTTTATAAGCCTGTATTTACAAAAATGAAATACAGAGATCATACCAATAGCTTAAACAAGCTCTTAATTGACATGATCCATGAGCTTGAAACCAATTGGTCTGAGGATAAGAGTATTTTGGATAGACATTTTAAATATTTTCGCTTACCGCATTTAAAAGGTAAAATTATAATTATCAATAAAACGAGTCATATATAATGTGACATTGTTTTTATAAGCTTGTATAGACAAAAATGTAATACAGAGAGTGTACCAATAGCTCAAACAAGCTCTTAATTGATAAGTGCGGTAAGAGAAAATATTTAAAATCTCTATCCAAAATACTCTTATTCCCAGACCAATTGGTTTCAAGCTTATGGCTCACCTCAATTAAGAGCTTGTTTGAGCTATTGGTACACTCTCTGTATTTCATTTTTGTAAATACAGGCTTATAAAAGCAATGTCATGTTATATATAGCTTGCTTTATTGATAATTATAATTTTACGTTTATGACTTTGGCTATGCTGAGACTATTAATATATGGTAGATCTTAATTTGTTCAATCCCATATAGCTATTTAAATTAGATAACTGGAGTAAAAGACATTTTCATGTCCAAAAAGTTCAGAGTTTCTAGTTAAATATTATGTATAAAATAAATGCTGGTTTTTGAATTGATATTTTAGATCTAGTGTCTGAATATTCTAGTTTCTCACTGAGATGAGCCATAACCTCAAAACCAATTGGACTGGGGATAAGAATATTTTAGATAGAGATTTCAAATATTAACTCTTACTGCACTTAACAATTAAGAGCTTGTTTGAGCTATTGGTATGCTCTCTATATTTCATTTTTGTAAATACAAGCTTATAAAAGAAATGTCACGCTATATATGACTTGCTTTATTGATAATAATAAAATATCATTTTTATTTTAATAGAAGTGTCATCCAATGACTGAATATATTTTATGATATAATTTTTAGGTCTACATTAAATGTGTCAAATAATATTTTAAAATAATCAGCAAATGTTTGTATATTCTATGCAGATTTAATCCACAAATCTTTCTTAGGTTTTTTTATTACTCAATAAGCTTCTGCAGTTAATTCTAATATTCTTTAAATGCTATATATTTACTTGCTATAGTTTCTTATTAATAAAATTATTAATAATGCAATCAAAAAATAATCAGTAGTTTTGTTTTTAGTGAACATAAAAACAGATTTATATTCACAATATACTTTTAGGACAGTTAAATCTCTCAATAACATGACAATTTTAGTGTTTACTTTTAAAGAATGAGAATCAAATTTCCTACAGTTATACTTAGGTAGTAAACTTCTTTTTAATGCAACTATCATTTAAACCATGAAAAATACTAATTATGAATTGTTCAGAAATCTGCACTTGGATGAGTCTGAGTAATATCAATTTACTTAATTATTTTATTAACAAAGTTATAAACCATATAATGCCATTGTTTTGTGGATGCATTTATTATAGTGATTTTTCTGACTAAACAGTATAGTAATTTTTTTGACTAAACTAAATGTTCTTGATAGTCAATTCATATAGGGTTCAAAATTTTAATAACAATAAAATATTCAAATTTATAAAATAATAGCTGCTCTCTTTTCTGGAGTAATCTATAGTTAGTTTGATAAACTAGTGATTTTCAGATAGTAGGGTATTTAATTTCTTATTTTCAGATTGGATTTTTGCACTTGCCTTCATTAATGAGGCTTGGAATTCAAAGCTTGAAGTAATGCATTTTGCACTTAGCAATCACTTTTATCTCCATTTTACTATTCAAGTAAAAAAAACCTTGAAATTTAACACACTTTCAGAGTTTTAATCCATGATAATTTGCTTGAACAGTTAAGATTTCTGAATCTGAATTAGTAATTTTATATTCTACTACTATCATCTCTTTATTAATTATATGTATCTTTTTACCTTGACTAAGATTGCTAATTGTAACAAGTCATTTAATTCTGTAAGCAAACAATTAAATAATCTATTATTGCTTATAATAACTTTTCTCATATACACTTTAATGCAAACAAAAAAAAAATTAATAAAACTTCTTTATTTTTCTGACAGTTTTGACTGTCCAACAGTCTTCATAAGAGCTTCTCAAATAAAACTTCTTTATTTTTCTGACAGTTTCGATTGTCCAGCAATCTTCATCAGAGCTTCTCAAATTTCCTCTAGTGAAATTTGAGAAGCTCTGATGAAGACTGCTGGACAGTCGAAATTGTCAGGAAAATAAAGAAGTTTTATTTAAAAAAATGTTAGGCATTAAAATGTTTATGAGAAAAGTTATTATAAGCAATATATATGAATATACGAAGAAATGCAAAGAAAGTAAAAGAAAAGAATAAGAGTATATACTTCTAACAATCTGTTATTGTTTACATATATGTTTACAAAGCTATTGTTTCCAATAATTTTAGATCACACTTTACTTTTCCCAATAATATATTTCTTAGATAATTAAACTTTCAATATGCTATTTATTAGAAAAATTTAATTTTACTGTACTTGTTTTTGTTTGAGACCATTATAAATTATTATGACAGAAACTAAAGGACATTTATTCTGGTTAGCTTTGTATAATCTTTACTATAAATCATCTACTTTTTATAAAAAAGGTTTTCACCTATTAACTATTATTTTGGTGCCTTTTTTAAAAAAGAAAAAGAAAATCTATAAAAATTCAAGTTTAAAATATACATCGTGGCCTTCCTGGAAATAATTTAGTTGATAAATTATTTGCATCTATTTTAACATTACTATTTTTATTTTAAAGCTATAACAAAATACAAAAACCTAAAAAGTTTGATAAATATAAACAGTCTCGGAATTAATATTCTTTAAATTAATCTTCTTCCATTGCAATAGTGTCCGCTTTATCCCTTCACTGAAAAAAAAAAACTAAATTATTTTATAGCCTATCTTCTGAAAATATGATTATAAAGAAATAATGTACATATGTTCTTTAACAAAAAAAAAAAAAAAAGAACGTTGCTCCGAAGCAGTGATAATAAAAAATTAAACACATTATCGAAGTTTCTTCAGTTACTAAACTTTTTAAAAAATATTAAATTTTCAGGAATTATAAATATAATCTATTAATTTTTGTTAACATTTGAAATGCAATACTCCATCCTTTTTGATAGTTCTGTATATGTTTTTACTCAGCCCAAAAATTTATAAATCCTAACTTCAGGATACTGTAGGGTTATTCTGTATGGTAAAATCAGCATAATAAATTCCTACAATAAGTTTAGCATTTCTTTTTCTAACTTTTAATTTCACATTAAAAATTTTTGTTAATAAATGAAAAATCTTATAAGTAAATAAATTTTAACGACTTTATATTAATCTGATTAAAAGATTATAATTGCTAATCATTTTAAGGTAATCAATGGACCGAGTAAGTTAATCGTTTGAAACAAATCGACAAAACAAATTTGAAATGATTCGTTGTAACGTTAAATACATTAACATTTTTTTATTACTCATTAAGTATTTATCATTTTAGTTCTTTTGTTTTTGTTTGTAATTATAAATTAATTATTCTGTTTTATTATTATAAACATATTATACCAATTCAAAATAAAATATGCATTAAAAGTACTTATTTTACATTTCCACAAATCATTTTTCTAGTTTTTTTTATGAGTCATAGCATCGGCCGGGAAGCGAACGCGCTAACCCGGGACAACTGCTTATAAGGCAGCTGTGCTGACCACTCCACCACCAACGCTTACAGTAAATAAACAATTAAATGGCGTTACTGTTGGGAGTTTATAAAAAGTTCAAGAGCCGGAAATTCAAGAACCGGAAGTGCCAGATCAGGAATCTATCCAATGATTTTGTACTCCAGAGTTTGATGCTCTAGCACTGACTAAATTATGGAAGGCACTAATTGTTGGTAATAACATCAACACTTTATACCTATAATTTATTTTAAGCTTTTACGCCAGTCTGACTGTGCAAATGTTATATCCGCAAGTATGACTGTGTGGTCCACAAATAACTATGTTCAATTCCCACGATATTCTCTTGCAACGAATGCTCTGCTGTGGATGCTCTCCAATGAATGGTCTGCAACGAATGCTCTTAATACGCTCTGTATTCTCTGCAATGGATGCTCTCCAACAAATGGTCTGCAACGAATGCTCTGCCATGGATGCTCGCCAAATGAAATGGTCTGCAATGAATGCTCTCCAATGAATGGTCTGCAAATGGATGCTCTCCAATGAATGGTCTGCAACGAGTCTATTTCTACAGTTTGCTAAAGTTCAATTCCCATGATGTTCTTTCAGGCTGGCTGCTACAAAAACGGTTCACAATGGCCATATCTTAGCCCCAGTCCAGTTTAGCTGTACATGAACTCTTCATAGTAAGCACTGCAACTGACCTTAAGCTCCTTACAGCTTCTGTCTCTGCAACAGTCTACTTCACTTGAAAACCACTGGAAACTCAACTCTTTATTCAGCTGCTATCCAGACGGTTTCCTCAGGCTGTGGTCTCCTTCAGTTATACCCATGAACTACATTTCCACCGGGTGCTGGACATTAACCGCAAGCACTGACGCTAGATGTCTCCTACTGGAATTGAACAATAACTCTACTGTAGATATACTCAATACTGTCTGCTACTCCAATACTGCATGACTGCTCTCTACTGGAGTTGTCCTCTAATTTACTGTCCTGCATAGTTGTTACCCAGTCTTCTTATCACTTTCTGATAATAGCAACAATCAATTCATTGTCCAATAAGGTATGGTCTCTTATCTAGAAATATTTGCAATCAGCAAATATTTCTTAGAATTGTCGACTGCCATTACCTCAATCCCTTAATTAAATTCCTTAGTTATCAGAGCACAATCTAAAAACAACCTCTTGAATAATTTCTAGTTTTTTCTGGAGTGCACAAACATGTCTGCCATTTTTACAAAACACTACAGAAAGTTTAAGGGATAATGTTTAATTAACTTGGATAGCATCTACATTAGGAGCACTAAGTTACAATATTTATTCTATTCCAGAAACTCTTTAGTAATCAATGTTTAATCAGATATCCAAACCAATTTTGACTATTGGTCTTTATTAATAAAAATCTGTGAATTTACACTCAAATACTGGTATTTATCATTTTTATTTTTTTTATATTACCCAGGATAATTAAGTCACTAATACTTGAATTATATAACTATACAAGAAAAATTGATCTAATTTTTCTAATTGATAATAGTTAATAGCTAAAATTAAATTGGATGTTGCACCACAATGTACTAGTATTGATTATTCCACTTATAATAAGTAATTTGGGATTAAAGTAAATAGAAGGAATTACTGCTCAACAGAAAAAATATTGTGATGCTTTGTTAGATAAACTTATTCAACACACTATATAGTATATCAAATATATACAAGGTCTTTTTTTTCCAGAGCTATATCATAAGCTTGAATGAGTTCAGAATGTGACAGTAAAACTATTTTTAATAAATTATCCTACTAGTCTCAAGAAAGTTTATCTACTGAATCAATTTATTATTCAAAATTAACTTGTCCAATCATTTTGTATGAGATACCAACATAAAAAGAAGTAATTGAACCAGATTGGATAGATAATCAGGTTTGTGATTGAATATCTTTCATCAATTGTATTGGCTATTAATTATAAATACCCTGTCTAAAGTTTTCATAGCATAAAAGCTTATGTTTCCATGTCTTTTTAAGGAGAATCAGAGAAGAATGTAATATGACAAATATTTATTGAGAGAAAATGCATTTTAAGTATTATAAATTGAATACTGAGATATATCTTCAACTTATATTGATATTTTTTTAACTTTCTTTTATAAAAAAAATGGGGGTGGGGCAATAATTATAAAAAAACATAATAATAATAAAAATTACTTATAAACTATTAAACAGTTCTACTCACTAATAATTACATTGGTACTAAGTCCTCTTGTTCTCTTATTAAATTCAACTCCTATCATATTCATCTTTTGAAATTGCTTTGTCCAAACACTTAACACAATAATAAGCACCCATGACCCAATGAAAGCAATTGACTATCCAATCAGATTAGTGATTAGTCATATTTTATCATTCCTATTGGATAATAGATAATTCCATATTAAATTATAGATCCACTTTCTAAAGTTTTAATAACTGATAACAATTCCCTGTATACAAAGCAACTGTAAAATCATAGGATTGGATAATTGATTGAAACTTAACCAATTTTTCTTTGAAAACAGATAAGATTTATAAGCCATTAAGTAACTTTAAATTGAGATTTATCCATAAATTAAGCATTTTGATTAGTTCAACAACATGAAACATTTAAAAATATTTTTTTAAAAAAAAATGGTATTATTTATTATTATCAGACATTCAATTATGTAGTTATCTCACCAAATTTCTATTTCCATCTGATTTTTACTCATAATTACCAATAACACTATGTTTACACAATTGCAGTCTAGTGAAATAAGCAGGAGTCACACTATAAAATATTAAACTTCCTTATATAATTCTCTTGAATTTAATTTATATCTAAAGTATTTATTTATTATTTTTACTTATAAATTAATCAGATATTATCAATAAATCAATATCTAAATCCTCCTACTAGATATATAAAGATTTAACATTATATTGCAAAGTAATACTAATAATTTCTCAAATGGTGTAAAAATAACTTTATGTTGTTAAATATTAAAAAATGTAGTGTTTTACGGTGACAAAATTATTCAAAATAATTGTAGAGAAGAGAATCTAGAGAGCTGAGAAACTGTATTAAACTTGGAAATATCTTCATCTAATAGTTGAAAAAGATGATGATGATGATGATATATCGGATTTAATTTTTTTTTTTTAAAAAGTTTATATCTTATTGATTTTTTTTTACTATGATACTTATAAATAGAATAAATCGTGAAGTATAAGAAAAATACCTTTTTTAAAAAGTGTATAAATTATTGGTTATTTTTTTACTTTTTTGCACTAATGTAAATAAAACATAACCTACGATAAAAGCTAGTTTTTATTTAAAGTATTTTTTATTTACCTCTTAATATAAGCAAAAAAACTATATATATATTATTTACGTTTTTTTTTATTAAATATAAAATTGTTTGCAATAAAGCTTTAAAAGAAAAAGTAACCTGATAAGATCAACTGATAGCTTTCTTTAATACTCTTAATAAAATTTCATCTCTTTCTTCATCTATTTTAGCATCTTATTTAAAGTCACTCTAAAAAATGAAAATGTGGTTCAAAATGTATCATATTACTTAAGATTCATTATTATTCACTTGTATATATGTCAACAGCTTTAAAAACAAACTCTAATAAAGTAATAGAATATTTCTAATTCCAAAAATAAAAATTGGGGGGAGGGCAGAAAAGATAGCAAAAGGTCAAAGTGAGTTTGCGTAATTGCATAAACCAGCCAGTGAATCACAAATACATGCTCTTGTATAATAAGTTAGTCTTTTAGTCTTTTTATTTGACATATCTTCAATATTATCGTTTAATTGCACTTGCCTAAAAAAAAATTTCACATCATTCTATTCACATCTTTGTGCTTTCAATTAAAATACTGGATACTGCACTTTTTTAGAATGTTTAAAGATAATTTTTAAAATGTAAATATAGTCCATTTCTATTACAAAATCCACATCCAAACTGATCCTAAAGTAATTAATAAAAGGCTATTTACTATTCATCCGTCACTCAAAAAAAAGTTTCGTTCTTACAATTAGACTGAATGGCATTTAGAGAAAATATGAAGCATCTTTAACAAACAATTTTTCAATTCTTTTCTTTTACATTGTATTTGTAATCACTATAATAAAATAGTTTATATTTTCATTTATTAAAGGCAACAATATCAGTACATTGGAATCTGTATTGCAATCAATATCCAAACCTGCCGTTTTATTTAAGAAGCTACTAAGATATTTAAATCGATTCATATTTTAAAGCCGATATTATTAACTGCTTCATAAATTATTTGATATTTTGAGAACTACTGAAGCAAGGTAAATGTTGCATTTAAATTATCTACACCATTTGGTATATAATTCTTTGAATTTGAAAGAAGTGCAATACAATCGTCATCATTTTGTAAATATAGAAGCCAATATTTCTTTGTTTTTAATATTTGAAACTTAAAAACTCCATGTTAAAACTATATCACATCTTGATATCTGCTTTCTGTAATCATTTATAAACTAAAACCAAGCAAAAACAAATTTGAAGTTCGCACAAATTCATATTTAGCACTATTTTTTTAATTTAAATGTTTTAAATTTATTACTGTCAACAACAATGTTTTATCCCATGTAATTGTATAGAAATTACACAATATAAATAAATTTTTTTTGTTTCCATAATTTGAAATAATCGTCTGTTTTGTAACATTGACACAATTTTTATCAATTAATTGAGTAAAATACAGTAGCCACATTGTGTGGTTTAGTTTGAGGGAAAAAATGGTGGATCCCAGATCCATGGGCCACGGCCTCTGTCATTTCTCATGCCAATCTCTTTATGAATTCAAACAATAAACTATTCAATATTTTTATGCACTGACCAAATCTATAACTAAAATATAAATTAAACTTTTACTCAAGAATCTTTTCTTGTATTTTTCTGAAAACAAAACTCTGTTTAAAAGACTTCTTTATTCTCTAAAATCACTCTATGAAAATTATTTATGTATGAATGGAAGCCACCTATTGTATGTAATTATTAAAAGTATTTTGTTATAATAGATAATAATAATAACACACAATTTCAGTTTTTTAGTTTTTTTCATAAAGTAGAATAAAACATGTATTATTTAGAACAGTTGCACAACTTATATAGATTCATATATATTTAGAAATAATCCAATTTTTAAAATCTGATGTATTTTCACTATATTTTAAAACTTTTTCAAATATATCATCAGAATCTGCAACTTTTATAGCTTTAAGATTACAAAAAAAAAACTATTTAAAGTTTATTATTCTGGATATTTTTGTTCAAATCTAAAAGAATCTGTCATTATAAATAATCATTTGAATACTTTTATCATCAATCAAAAGGCAATTAAAATACTCTCTCCACCTGTTTAAAATATTAAATTATCTTATAAAAGACTATTGTGTTTTTAATTAACAGTCGTGTGATATTATTTTTCTAATTTATAGATTATTTATAGAGCATCAAAAAAGATAAATCTTCTTGTTAGTTATTGAA
Source organism: Epiperipatus broadwayi (assembly GCA_028023455.1). Classification (NCBI taxonomy): domain Eukaryota; kingdom Metazoa; phylum Onychophora; class Udeonychophora; order Euonychophora; family Peripatidae; genus Epiperipatus; species Epiperipatus broadwayi. The sequence continues at coordinate 24,290,614 of JAQFVV010012393.1, read as the reverse complement.
GTTTTCCCTTTAAATTTTTATATTTCTTGTGATTCTTCATAATTTTTTTTTTTTTTTTCAAAAAGGAAATGCCACATGTTTTTTGTTAAATAAGATACTATGAATACAATCATTGCCAAATACAAGTGAGAATATTTTTAGCAAATCCAAAACTTAATAACATTCACAGCACATCTCTTAAACAATTTTTATATCTCAGTAACATCATTAATCGGAAGAGCAGGTGAAACAACATGAGTAGCACTTGTTTCTGTAAGAATTGGACATAAAAAAAATTAATAATCATATATATATATTGTAACCTAAGAAAAAGAATGTGAAAGGGAGGGGAAGAGAAAAATAAAAAATATGAAAGAAGAGAGGAAATAAAAAAGAGGATGGGAAGGGAGAGAAGATAAGAGAATGAAGAGAGAGGAATGTAAAATAAAAGAGAGTGTGAAATGAGAATGGAGAAGAGAAAAGAAAAGAATATACAATGAAAGGAGAGGGAGAGAAATAAGGCATAGAAAAGAAAGGGAAGAGAGAGGGGAAAGAGAAAAAGGAGGGGAAGAAAAGCAGGAGGAAGATAAAAATAAATAAATCAAAAGTCAGAAAGACTCTTCAGCTAGACACAGCAGTGTTACAATAAAATTACAAATATGATAATACATAGAGATCTATAACAAGATGGAGGGAAAATCTTACAATACTACCAAATAAATACGGCATAATAATAATTTGAAATAAATTATTAAGGAAAATTTCTACTTTTCAAATATTTATAAGACTCAATCTCCACCAAATCACATTACTTGAGTACAACAAGTTTGTGAGTAAAAAAAAAAATACATCTCCCACTAAAATTTCTTATCTCATATTCTAAAATAAACACTATCCTTGTTAGGGCTTCTGATAGTTGATTTGTAATAAATGAAATAAATACCACAAGATGTGCTCTTTTTCTAGTACAGAGAATAAATAAGAAATTCTAATTCTACACTAGTAGTACTGAATGTTATAATATAAAAAATTATGTAAATCATTTCGCAAAACAACAAGAGTAAATGATCTCAGGACTCCTACCATAACTCTTGTAAAATGAATAAATATGAAGCTGTCTATTCAGCAAATGAATAGGTGAATGGATAAGGGAATGATATCCTGGCCAACTATAGAAGGCAAACACTTAACTTGAAGTGACTGCATCCTACTACAAGATAACAATATTTATCAAAATTATAGAAAAGGATAATTACTTAAATATTTACTTACATAATTAAAATATTTAAAATTTAGATTAATTATAATCACTCAAGATGGAAAAAAGACAAGGATGCTTTTTATGTCATTCCACCTTCCCACAGAAATGGACATGGAAACATCCAAATGAAGGTACAGCAGAATTAGATTATATTTTGACTAACAGAAAATACATATTTCAAGATTGTAATGTTCTTAATAAATTTAACATAGAAAGTGATCATCAATTAGTAAGACGTAAGTTACATGTTAATGCAAAACTAGAGAGACAAAAATTATTATGAAAAACAATATTACAGTTGATATTTCTAATCTTCAGAAACATTCCAATGAATTTAAATTAGAACTTGCAAATCGGTTTTAGGTATTAGTAGATGTTGAATATGATTCAGATTTGAATGAAATTAATAAGAAAATAACTGATACACTTTTAAAAACTTCAACAAAGATAGCTGATAGAAGAAAGTCACAATTGACCAATAAAATTTCTACTGAAACTAAAGAATTAATAAAGAAAAGAAGGAATATGAAGATATATAAAAATGATGCATTAAAAAGGATTGAATATCTCAAATTTTGTAAAATGATATGAAAAAGAATTGATAATAATATAAAAAAATATAATTGTGAACTAACAAGGAAGGCTGTAAAAGAGAATAAAAATCTCAAGAGTGTAAAACAACATTTTGGTACTGGTAGGAAACTTATATCTGCAATAAGAAAAAAAGATGGAACTATTAATAAAAAGAGTGATGACATCATGAAATGGGTAGAAAAGTTCTATCAAGAATTATATAGTAATAAAGAACAAGTACCTCATACATTTATTATATCTTCTGAATTAAGAAGTAAGACATGTAATTACATCTATGAATAAAGGAAAAGCTCTAGGTAATAATGGAATTATAATCGGTATATTAAAAGAAGCAGGTTAAGAAATAGAAATAATTTTGGCAAAGTTATATACCAAATGTCTAAATGATAAAGATGTACCAAATGATTGGAAGAAAGCAGTATTACTATTAATATTTAAAAAATGATAAAAAAAATAGTAGAAATTGTAGACCTATTAGCCATTTGTCAGTTTTATACAAACATTTTACCAAGATAATTACAACTTGTCTACAGAGAACATTGAATTTCAACCAACCAAGAGAGCAAGCTGAATTTAAAATTGGCTTTAGTACAGTAGATCATAGTTAAGTATTGAGATATGTTATATAAAGGACCAATAAATATGAGTTGCCATTATGCTTTGGACTTGTAGATTACAAAAAGGCATTCAATTCTATAAACATTTCTTGAGTAATTAAAGCATTGGATCATCAAGGTATAGACCCAAGATATTGTCAAATTCTGAAGAATATTTATAAAAATGCAACAGCAACAATTAAATTACATGATGATTCTAGGAAGGTTAACATTGAGAAGGGTGTAAGACAATGTGATTACATATCTCCAAAACTTTTTACAGCAGTGCTGCAAGAAGTATTTTGTGGATTAAAATGGGAAATGAAAAGAGTAAAAGTAAATGGGAATTATTTAAGTCATTTGAATTTTGCAAATGATGTAGTTGTTTTTGCAAACAATGTTTTAGAGCTTCAGGAAATGTTGCAGGACTTGTCAAATGAAAATAAGAAAGTAGGACTAAAGGTAAATGTTAAAAGCACTAAAGTAATGTTCAATGGATTTTCTCAAAAGATGAAAATAAATATTGATTATGATGAGTTAGAAAAAGTTAACAACTACTAATACCTTGATCAAATAATTAATATAGATGGAAATATAATGAATGAAATTAATCATAGAATTAAACTTGGTTGGAGTGCTTTTGATAGAAATAATTTAATACTAAAAGGAAATATGCCTATGTGTTTGGAAAGGAAGGTTTTTAATAAATGTGTTTTAACAGTTCTTACTTATGGATCTAAGACTTAGACACTGAATAGAAGAACAATACAAAGCCTTCAGACCACTCAAAGAAGTATGAAGAGATGCATATTAAGAGTAACATGAAGAGATTGAAAATGCAATATATGGGTTAGAGAACAAACAGGTATTGCTGACATTGTTGAAAGAATTAAAAAACTGAAGTAGAATTGAGCTGGACATATTTCTAGAAGAGATGATAATAGATGGGCAATTGAAATCTTAAACTGGATTCCAATGGATTGTAAATGACCCAGGAAGAGACCATATGTGAAATGGATGGGTGAAATAAGAAAGTGTGCAAGGGTGATTTGGAGAAAAGAGGCTAGAGATTGGAGAAGATGGATTGAACTTGGAGAAACCTTCATCCTGCAGTGTATTGATAATGGTTGACAATGATATATATATATATATATTAAAAAATAAATTATCATAAAACTTCCAATGGGAGATTGAAATAATGTTTGAATCAGCAGTGATTAGTCATCAAACAAGTACATAATTAAAAATAAATAAATAAGATATTTATATTTCTTTGGCAAACATAATAGATTCATAAATAATGTAGCAAAAAATAAATTTCGCCTAAAACTATAGACCATTGTTACTCTTTGTTCCAGTTTATATTGAATTCAATTCCATGACGTTTTACTTCTCTTTATTACTTTAGCCATATTGTTTTTGTTTTTTTTTTCAAAATTTATTTACATTTTTGATCATTGTTGCTTTATTTTTTAATACATTCCATGTTTCATAACCATAAGTTAAATAGGAGATAAATGGCTTAAATGTCTTGCATTTTAAACAGTTTAAAAAGTTTATAGGTTAAATGGAGATATGGGTCAATGGGAAGTTTAATTTTTTAAACGTAAGAAGTGTTAACTTTTAACAATTTTTTTTATAAATTCTAATTATTATATTGTTATCTATTGTGAATTTCCTTTTTTTCCATAATTTACATTTACTAAAATTTAATTTTGAAATTTTTCAAAAGAGACTTTATTTACATCTTCTAAATATAAAGTTAATTTTAAAAACTAATTAATCTTTTTCATTTATATTCTTAATTCACTATATGTATGATTAAATTCCAAATTCACTATATGTATGATTATATAGAGGAATTCTCTGATCTCATTTTAAAAAAATAATTGTATATCTTTCCCATACAACTAAATACTTACAAATCAATCTTTCTCAAACAATAAAAAAAAACACACAAACTAAAGAAATTATGCTTCCAGTTGAAGAAACAATATTTTATAATATCCATACATCTGGATAATCAAAATTTTGATGAGATATTCTGGCTAAACTTAATAATTATGAGATAAAAAGTCATATTAACACCTAAAGACATAGGTAAAAATGAATTTTTAATCAATTGGGTTCATAGAAATCCCAAAAAATAAAGGAAATCTATGAACTACCTCCCTAAAATTGCAAATACTGCACTTATAGATAATGCATAATAAAAGTGTGCAATGACATAATAGGTATCATGTAATACAATATCTAAAGAAGAATTTGCCAATTCACACTAATTATTCCTCCAATTGTATACAAAAAATAATTTATATTGCTTATAATAAACCCGACTCAAAACTTATTTGCACACCATGTAATGTTACAAATCAACTGAACATCTTAATTCCTGTATGAACAGCAACAATTATTGTTGCAGCCATAAAATATGCTTGAGTATCAACATCTATCCCAACTGTAAATGCATGATGTGCTCAGACAATGAATCCTAATAATCTAATTTATAACATTGCATAGATCATTCCGAATTATCCAAAAGATTTCCCCCTCTTCTATAATGATTAATAATATATGAAATTATTCTAAAATCTGGAAGAATTAAAATATACCTCAGGATGTTCAAAAATCAAAATAAATGTTGATATAAAATAGAATCATCTCCATTTGATGGATCAAAAAATGAAGTATTTAAATTTCAATCAGTTAACAATATTGTAATAGCATCTACTAACACAGGTAATGATGATGATAATAATAGTATTTTTTTCTAATCAAATAAATAAAGGAACACACCAAAATCTATCCCATATGTTCACATATTAATTACAGTCATAATTTTTTATATATTAACCAGCTATGATTAATCAACGAATTCCAGATGATAGTATTAAACAAACCCTTACTTTAAGTTTTACCTCATATTAATTTTTAACAAGAGCATTCATGCATCATGAATTTTTTACTAGAAGATTGATGTGAATTAATTATTATAATTTCAGATTGTTGTTATTTTATATAATATCTTTTTGTCAATAAGTTGTTGAGGTTACTTGAATATATAGTTACCAAACTAAATTCTATATAAATAAACAGGCAAGTGTTTCTGAGTTAAAAACATTAAAATCTTTGAAGTTTTATATCATTAACTTTAATAGCACAAGAGTTAAATATAGCTATTGAATTACTGTATGCTAATACATCTTCACATTAAAGATCACCACTAGCCAGAAATATATCTGTGATTTTGTTTGAGACTACCATCTGATACCTTTTAATCATAGATGATTATGTAGATAGTGTTCATGGAATAATGATAACGAATTCACTTGTCATGCTTATGATGTGAATTCAAATTCAGACCAAATAATCTTGAAAACAATTTTTTAACTGTTATCCATTATAAAATTAATCCAGTTAATTATTCAATATTGGTAAGTGGGCATTGAGATAGTTTTGGGTAAAGAGTAATACACTGATGAAAAACACTCAAAATCATCATCAAGCAAAAGTGGGCAAGCCTGATGGGCTCTGTCTTTTTTTTCACTGTTTTTGTAAAGAGTTGTCTGAGAAGCTTTTTCCCTGCACTAACTGTATAAGGCTTAACTTTTTGTAAATGATAAGAAGTAGAATGAAATAGAGGCAATTAATTATTGCTGCCAAATGTATATATTTTTAAAAAATCTGTGTATTATTTTTCTTTAGTATATTTTTATTTTATTAATAATAGTTTTATAATCAAAAAACAATAGTCAGCTTTTACAATTCATATTTTTTCATCAACTCTGCAATTGGTATTATCAGGAACAAAAAAGAAAGGTTAGAAAATGTTTCAGCATCAATAAGAGAATAAATGTAAAGATTGAAAAAACATATTACTTTGTAACGTCATTACCAAGTTAACATTTTTCAGTAGCATTCTTGATTGGTGGATAACGTATATTCTTTAGAAACGCTTTCTAATTGGAGATTATTTAGAAAACAAAAGCCAATCATCCAAGAGTGATCAAATGATGATCTATCAAAAATAATCTATTTGCTCATTTCTCTGTTCGCAAATAAGATCTATTTACTTTTATTTCAGTTTGATATTGTATTCTATAAAAATCCTTATCTCAAAACATGTCATTATTTGTTTCAAACTTCATATCATCTTATATAAAATATTCAAAATGTTTTGTTTTTAATCTGTGCATCTTACACCTCACCTACACAACCATCTATCCACCAGGACAGATGATCAGACTATTCTATATGTTTAAGGATCTTGTGGTGCTAACGTGACATGTCCATTCACCATTTTATAATCTGGAGATTCAAATTCAAGCCAAATGAAATTTTTTTCAAGAAGCTTAAGCTTTTCCTCTCGGATACCTGGCCTTCAGTCAACCCAGATAACCATCCAACATTATTTGATAAATGAGTGTTTAACTATCCTTATCTAAAGGAGAAAATGATGTTGAAAAGCTGTTCAAGCTTTAGATGTCTGATTTCTGGCACACCTAATGGGGAGTGCTTTATTGTTATTGTTTCTCTATTATAAGACTGATAAATTTTGTTTGCAATAGACTTATTTAAAAGAGGCTTTTCTATTTTTATTTCTCTGGACTACACTGTTATTTTGTCAATAAATGTTCTCTGTCTTCAAAGATTATTTGCTACTGTTTCCATTTGGATCTAAAACCAATTGAAATTGAAGATACTAAACAAAATATTATTCTCATATGTACTGGTCAGCGAATGTATGTTGGTTTAACCTAGTTCAAATACTAGGCAAAAGTACCTCGAGGCCACCCATATGCGAGATATAGACATCAAGAATACTATGACCTCTGCCCTATTCGCCTATTTTCAAGTCTAACTATGAAACAACAACATATCTGAGATATGCATAAATAATTTTTTCACCTGGCCCAAAGCTTAGCATCAGGGAAAGACATGGACAAGAACACTTATGGGACTAACTAAGTTAAATGTGCAAAAAAAATGTAATATGAAATATGTGTTTTGCGTGCCTGGATCATTGGAAAAGTAAAATAAAGGTTAAGCTAATCAGAAATTGAAATAAAATTAGAAAACTTAAGCCTTTTTGATTAAATAACATATTTTAATAAAATGTAATGCTAAATATTTGAAAGGTTTAATTATCTCTGCTATTCCCCAATTGATTATATGATAAATAATTTGACAATAATGCGGAGGGCAATTACATAACATTTTGCGGTCTAAATCTATATTTCCCAACTTTAATAAAATTATTTACTTGAATCCCCTCAATAAAGAATAATTAAAATAGATCTTTCATAAAGCATTTTTAGTTGCTTTGTGCTTAAGACAATTTTAAAATATTTAAGACATTTATACTAAGATATAAGTAGTGGGCTAAAGGCGGACAAAAAGGCGTTATTGAGGAGATGAAGTTGGCAAACAAAGGAAACTTACTAGTATTTAGAAGACCAATATTATTTTAAATTGGAAAGTTTTAAATGGAAAAAAAATAATTTAAACTGCAAGGAAAACAACAAGAAAACATTTATATACATTTTAAAATGAGGAATAGTGAAGGGGGAAAATTTCAGTATAAGTAAATGATCAAACAATAAAAATAAGATAAATCTAATATTAGTATAATAAGAACAACAGTTACATTATAAATAGGAATTAAAAACATAAGTAGCGAAAGGTATTTAGAAAAAGGGTAAGTAATAGTTCATGAGAAGATTTCATACAGTTACCAGTCCTGTTCTTTGGATCCAGTTCCCTCAATGTGGTGGCTTGATTAAATATGTGGGGATTTGTCCGGACAAGGAAATGGAAATTATGCAGCATTTTAATTGCGAAGTTCACAGACATGGCTCACAGTTCAGGTTTCTCTTTGTTGGACATGTTATGGCATTTTAATGGACTAGGACCCCAACAGCAGGCAAAGCTGTGTGCCTAACCACCAAACATGATCGCATCCACCAAATTTGTAGAACTTTTAATAGGTCATATGTTGGAACATATAACAGAAAATTTTTCACAAAATTCGGATCACTTTAAAGCACCGACTGCTGAATCTTCAAGCTCACAAATCAGAATAATGGTGAGGACAAAATCTGAATAAATTCAGGAGCCAAATCTGAATGAGTTGATCAGCAAAAATCTGCCTAATTCAGCATCAATATTTAACTGATTTTAGAAGCAAAATTTCACGAAGAATCCAAGCACAGGATCTAATAGCAGAACAGCACTGAAACAAAGTAGAATCAAAAGAACTAGTAGTCTCTGTGTGTCTTGGCTTAACCCAGTCTTTTGTTCTCCTTTCCTTTTTATATCTTTTCAGGAGCTACCCTTCTATTGTTTTGCATATGATTTTAGATCTTGATAAGCCCCCTATGCTCCTTTGTTTCGAAGTAACTTTTAGCTAAAAATAAACTTTAAAGTTTTGTTATCAAATTCTGCATTTAATTTCGAATTTGATTTAATTTAAAAAGGCCATCTTCAATTGCCTTGAAAGGAACATTAATTGAAACATGCCATTCCTTTAGAAATGTTGGCAGACTTATCTCAAAATAAAATCATACGCCAAAATTTAAAAGAAAAATATCTTATTTCTTTTAACAAAATACCATTTTATTTCAATAGAATTTTGCATTAAATCATATATATACACTTGACGTTTATATATGTTTGACTAATAAGTTTTAAAAGTAAATTTTAATAGCAATTTAAACTTAACGTAATTTATTTTAAAAGAAATATTTTAAAGCAAATACAAATTTGAATACCGTTAAGTAAGCAAAATGAACGTATTAATTTTAGCTTTAATGCAAAACCCTGCTGATACTGGACTATAAACTTAATTCAAGTCTACAATATTAGTTAAGTTTATAGAAGGCTGTGAAGCATGCATCGGACTTCCGGATCCATTGCTTCACATGGTATTTTCAAACTGAAATTATACTATTCTCATTATGCAGTCAAGCATTGTTGTGAATTCTGATCTATGTTAATTTAAGAAGTAATTGACTATGCCAAAACCAAGTTTTATGTGTACTTGTTTTCTATATTAAGATGATTTATTTAATTAAGGCTAACTATATTTTCTATCTTAACATAACTTACTTTTAATAACAAATAATCATAGAAAAATATTCTCGACTGTTATATTCAGAGACTAAATAGATGGGAAAGATTTTAAGAACCTTTATTAACATTACTTATTTATCTCAGCACTTTTATTCTTTTATTAATGGTACAATTTTGAAAAACCTTCCCAATAATTCCGTTTTGAGCAATTTTTCAATCATTATCAACTTCATTGTTCAGTCTGAATTTCTTTCTCATCAGTTCTCTACAATTAAATCATTTCTCACTTCTGTATCTAATCTTTGATATTTATGACTATTATTCTAAACCTGTTAAATGTTTGCCTCAGTCATTTTTAAAGGTAAATCTTTTTCATCAAGTTTCTTTATCTATATCAATTGTCTAATATAATCCAGGAATGAAGATTTAAAGTTTCATAGCAGTATTAATGGTTAAATTGTTCATTGCTTAGAGTTTAGAAGAAGGTTGAGCATAAAAGGTGACTTTGGAAAACTTTGATAAAATTCCTGTACCTAATTATGAATATCATATAGTTGATGGTGAGAAATGAAAATTTTCTGGTTTTTTTTTATTTGTATAAAATAATTTTGTCTTCAAAAGTATATAATAGTATACTGCTTTCCAGAAGTGTGCTGTTTAAGTATGTGTGCCATTAAATCAGAAACTGAATATCAAATCCAACAAAGACTTTGAGTGTTCCATCATCAGATTTCACAGAAATGGATTGTTGAATAGTTGAAAGGTTGAGAAAATTGATGCCTATCCATTAAAGTTTGCGGAATTACTATCTTAACAAAAACTGAGCAATGATTGGATATTCATGTGGAAGATAATGATCTGGCCCAACTAACTCATTCTGCACAAAATACATATATTGGGGATCATGTATTTTGCAGTCTTGCGTTGTTAGCCGAGAGGTATTGCAGCCGCCATGCAAGCAAGTAGTTGGTTGCAGATGGTTGTGGGTTCACGTCCCGGCCGATGCTATGACATATGTATGTTTTTTGCATGTGTGTGATCATGTGTATTAGTTGCTTGCGATGGAGTGGAGAAGAAATAGACTAAAAAACCCTGAGTTCAAAGCCCTCTATTTACTGATACTATGCCATGGGATGTAAAATGAGAATAAAATCAGAAGTTTTAATGCAAATGCTGTATTCCAGATCAGGTTAACCAAATTAAGCAATCTCATTCTTTGAAAACATTACATGCCACAATATATTCATCTATGTTTTACTCCTAATTACCTTTTTGTTTGCTTTATACTTAATTTTTTCTCACTATCTATGTCTCCTTTCATAATCTAATATTCAAAATTTTATATTCAGTACATTTATTCCAGTCTCATCATACTACATCTACACTCCACATTCTTGTTTAATTTTTGCCTTTTTCCCTGGCATCTAAAGTATGATATACACATTTTATATTATATATTTTTTATTCCAATACAGGTTTTAAATTATTATTTTTGATTCTCTATAATTCTATTTTTTTTATTATTTAACAAATTTATCTGTCCTACTTTCTTATACCTCATAATTACATACATGAAATACATTATTTACACATTTGTGCTATTACTTATATAAATACATAGTAAAAATTGTCAGTGTAATATCCGCACTTACGACTGTGCCAAGGTTATAACTGTAAGTCATACTGTGCGGTCAGCAAATAACGTTATACAAATCCCACGCTGTTCTTTCCCAACGAAGCTCTCCAACGAATTGGTCTGCCACGAAGCTCTCCAAATGAATTGGTCTGCAACGAAGCTCTCCAATGAATTGGTCTGCAATGAAGCTCAACCATGGATGCTCTCCCACGAATGGTCTACACTGACTGCTCTCCAATGAATGGTCTGCAAGCAGATGCTCTCCAAACGCATGGTCTGCAACTTGCTACTGTGTGACTGCTTTCTACTGCTCTCTATATTACACTGCTTAGTTATTACCCAGTCTTCCTATCACTCTCTGACAACTGCAACAATCAATCAATGCACTGACCAATAGAGTAATGTCTCTTATCCAGAAATATTTGTAATCAGCAAATATTTCTAGGAATTGTCAATCGCCCTCACGTCAATGCACTAATTAAATTCCTCAGCTATCACAGCACAATCTAAAAAAAGCCTTACGAATAAATTCTAGTTTTTCTGGAGTGCACAAAAATGTCTACCATTTTTACAAACACTATAGTCAGCCAATCAATTTTGTATATTATTAAACAATTCTCACCCAATATGTTTGTTGTTCTTTTTACATAAGCCAATTAAACATTAACTTAATTAGTCTATTTTTATTCATATACTATATCTTACATTTTTAATTTCTTCATTAAAAAAGGTCCTCTCAATTCTTTTTGATGATCCTCATTTTCTATTTACAATTCATTACTCAATGTTGATCTGTTCACTTTTTTTTGTATTTTTAAAATTTTGTGAGTTTTTTGATCTATGCAAAATGCTTTATTTACAAATGTTAAAGCAGGTAACATTATCCCTCTCAGAATTCACATATATTTATTATATGAGAAACATCTCAAAATTGTCTACATTTTTTTTGCTTTTGTTCTTAGCTTTAATTTAATTTTTCTTGTGTGTGTTTTTTTATTTAATAAATTATTTAAATACCTATAATCCTCAATTTTTTGAGTGTACTATTTTTTATTTTCACTGCATTAACATACTCTTTCTCATCTCTCCATATTTCTTTAATAACAACTTCTTATTTTTTACATTATGTACAAAATACTATATCATTCCCAAAATTGAGAACTGTCATATTATGTATTCCCCTGGTTCTAAATATATTATGGTAATCATTACTCATTCCCAATACACTTTTACTCCATTTTGCAAAGAGAATTGTTCCCCCAAGACTCATCATAAAGTAAAAAGATAATTTAAAAAACAAGAGATTATAATAGTTTTCTATGGGAAAAAATTTAGCTCATAACTTCAGGTAAAAATTATGTTATAAAATGTTAATATTATATTAACAAACAACTTAATCTAGTTTATATAATTTAAAAAGCTTAATGTATAATAAATGCATATTCATCATCATCATCATTATCAACCATTATCAATCCACTGCAGGATGAAGGTCTCTCCAAGTTTAATCCATCTTCTCTGATCTTTAGCTTCTCTTCTCCACAACACCCCTGCACATTTTCTTATTTCATCCATCCATCTCACATGTGGTCTCTTTCTGGGTCTTTTACAATCTCTTGGAATCCAGTTTAAAATTTTAATTGTCCATCTATTATTATCTCTTCTAGCAATATGTCCATCCCAACTCCATTTCAATCTTTTAATTTTTTCAATAAGGTCAGTAACACCTGTTTGTTGTCGTACCCATACAATGCATATTAAACTATGCTATATATGTATATTCACTAAAAAAAAATATGTATGTAAGCAAGATGTGATTTTAAATCTATGTTTAAAAAAAACCTACTTAGCTTAAAGTTGCTTTTTTATAATCCATCCATTTAGAATTCATCAGTCATCAGTTTCTCATTCTAAGGCTCTATCATTGACTTTTAAATTATTTAATGATCCTAAGTTTTTTGAAGGAATATACCAAGTATTGTTTGCTGGTGATCTCTAGAAAAAAACTAAAATAAATGTTTGATTTGCTTCATTCATTTTCTTTGTACAACATATGATAAGTTATCATTCATTGATTTAAGGCATTTTTAGATTTGATATTCCAATTGAAAATGTATGTACCTATAAATTTAATTTTTTACCCCCAAAATTAATAAAAAAAATAAGTTATTTCACTATGCAAATGTACAAAAAAATTAGAGCAAGAAAGAGAATGCTAAGTTGATAGTTTTATGTATTCTTCCACAAAATTGTTAACTCTTGCTGTGACAAAAAGCACATATTGAAGTTTCACTTTTTTAAAATTCATAATCTTATATTATTTATGTAAAATTATTTAGAATTAAAAAATTAATGTTTAATAATATCTCACTTAAATGTACTTGTGATAAAATAGACTTGTTATTTAATAACAGTGTAAGAGTAGCCAAATTATAAAAAATATATATTACATAATCATAATCATGCAGTTAATTTGCAAAATTGAAAATTCTAACATATTAAAAGTATCTAATGCATTCTGTGTTTGCATATGGTAATCAATATTACAGGCTTTTTTAATAATATGTACTATGCAGCTCTAAATAAACAGCATGTTATATACAAATATGCTATACTGACAATTTTTTTTGACCATGAGAAAAAATTTTAAAATAATACATTACTTGGGCAGGCAGAGGTACAAACTAATTAAATAAATAATAGAGATATGATTTTTTTTTCAATTTGTTTATATGCATTTTCATTAGACAAAATTTATTATTAATTGCATGAAATTATGCTCACATTTTTTTGATCACAATTTGGTAAAAATTAACATTTATAAAGATTTTAATCTAAAATTGATTGACTGAATGCCTTAGTTAATATTTTCATTTAGACAATTTAAAATTAAAGGTTAATAGTATATGACCAAAATTTACTTTTAGTTGTATGCTGAATGAAATTTTTAATTTTTTTTAATTCTATATTTTTTATATATTAGTGATAATGTTCTGAAATAAATAATGAGATGTTTTAAAATTGAACAAGAAAATACTTGCCAAATCCAGGAATCTTTTTGTCATGAGAATAATTGCAGTAACTAAATTATCATACAATGATCATAACTTTTGTTGCAAGCCAAATAACATTTATAAGAAGTTTCATTCATAAAAGAGAGTAGTATACAGTTTTTAAACTAATGTACACATTTTAAAATTTAATACTTTAGTAATATATATGGTTGTTGTACATCATCAATACATGATTTTGATTATGTATTATACTGAATGAAACACTTTTTTTGGTATTGTAATCATTAATGATGAATATTTTTATTTTGATATGTCATTAATAACATACTGAATGTTTTGCAAACATGGTGAATGAAATTTAAATAAAATACTGTACTATATAATCATTAATCATATTTTAAGTTTATAATGAAAATATTGTATACAGCACTATAATTTTGTGTAATATGAATAAACTTTCAGCATTAAAGTAACTATTTTAATTTTGTATGATGTAGCTAATACTTATCCTATGATATCATCATTCTTACAAAATGACTGCCAAAATCAAATTTTTAATCTTTTTTTAAGATTGTTAGTGAATAATTAATTGTAAATCAAAATAGTGGGTAAAAATTGATGATGATTATTATTAGGAACTTCACATAAAGATCAAGTGCTAAATGAGATATGGATATATTTTTATCTAAAACTCCAATTATAATTTGAACCATGTTAATATCTATTTATACATATAAAAATTTGTCATTCTTTGTAATCTTTTTTAAACATTAACTATATTATTTGAAGTTTATTGAATCTAATAATGTATTCTGATAGCAAAGAAACAAAAGTGGTAAATTATACAAAAAAGTATATTAACAATTTTAAAAATTTAGAAGTTTAGGATATTAATCAATTATAGAAACATAAATAATAGATTACAATATCAATGACATTTTTAAATAAATAAAAGGTTATTCAATACTTTGGTACTAGTACAAATATATATATATATATATATATATATATATACATTCCAATATCCATATATATATATATATATATATATTTGGAATGTAGTTTGTAGAGACAGGATTAAGAAAAAAAGCATGGACGATTTAAATATGTGGATTTAGAAGCGAAAAAATAAATAAATGTTTAAGAATACAATTAGAAAATGCACAAAAATATTATCCTTTGAAAAAATTCAAATTGAAAACTTACATATTTAAAATAAGATAAATATTAAAAACATATTAGAACAATAGTAGTACTTAAATAAATTATATTAAGGATGGCACTGGATAGAGATTTATTGAACCCTATCATCTGCATCTATTAATTACTAAAGCTTGCAGCTAATGGCATAGATGTGGTAAAGAAAAAAGTATGCTGCTGAAAGCTGAAGTTATGTGATAGAGTTATGTGATATTTTATTGATTTTAAATAAAAATGTCCCAATAAAATTTTCAATTAAATAAACTTAAAATTTTATTTTACAATAAAATTAAAGGTGTAATGTGAATACATAATTTAATTTTGAAGATTATTATTATTATTGATGTAATTATTGTAATTAATTAATCAAAAATAATTAATCAATCGGCTTAAGTATTAAAAGGACCAAAACTGGAATCCATCCAAGACCCATACACTTTAGAGTCTGGTATGGTAGCACTAAACTAAATCATAGAAAGTGTTGTACTACTTTAATGATAGTAAAGTAAGTATTCAATCTTTTAATGTGTGGTGTTTGAGCCTTATTTTATATTGCTGATATTTAATTTTTTTAAAGTAAATGTCATTAATTCACTCTTTCCCTATTATAGAGAGATAGGGAAGTAACTTTATATCTTAATTTAAGATTCTAGCAAAAAATTAATATTTTTATTGAAGAATTATTATTTATTTTTTAAAAAATTACATTTCTTTAAGCATGAAGTAGTTGGACATATATTTGGGCCAGACCAGACTATATTATCTCAACATATTTATTCAAAAGATAGTAAGTCATCATTCATAAGGATTGGATAAAAGTTGTGAAAATGTTTGAATATAGGGGATTTGAACTCAGACTTTCAAGTCACTTCAACCATCCACACTATCTCATACTACTGATACACATGATCACACACATGCAGAAAAGATCAATAATCACAAATATATGTATTTTGTGCTGAACCAGCACTCATCAGTTGGTCCAGATTATCATCTCCCATACATATATACAATCAGTGCTCAGTTTATATTTTAAGATCACAAATCCTTATACTTCAATGGACATGCTTCAATCTACACCAACCTCCAATTCTTCAGCCATCTATACTATTGAAAATCTGATGATAGAATTCTCAAATCTCATGCTGATGCCAATATTGTTATCATACCCATGTTGATCTCAAGTCACTCTGACCTTCATGTATAGGACATTATCCATTTAAATACATAGGAAGTAGGATGGGCAGAATGCAGGCTTAATATGTAAGATTTGAAATACCAGACACTTTTATACCTGGAACCCAATTGTAAATATAGGGAATTTTAACTCAGACTTTCAAGTCACTTCAATCATCCACACTATCTCATACTACTGATACACATGACCACACACATGCAAAAAAGATAAATAATCACCAATATACATATTTTTTGCATGTGTGTGATCATGTGTATCAGTAGCATGAAATAGTGTGGATGGATGAAATGGCTTGAAAGTCTGAGTTCAAATCTCTTATATTTGCAATTGTGCTCCAGGTATAAGAGTACCTGGTATTTCAAATCTTACCTATTAAACCTACAATCTGCCCATCCCTCTTCTGTGTATTTAAATGGATACTGTCCAATACATGAGAGGTCAGAGTGACTTGACATCAACATGGTATGATAACAATATTGGCATCTACATTGGATTTAGAAATGCTACCATCAGATTTTCAATGGTATGGATGACTGAAGAGTTGGATGTTGGAGTAGATTGAGGCCTGTCCATTGAAATATAAGGATTTACTATTTTAATATAAACTGAGCACTGATTGTATATATAAATGAGAGATGATAATATGGATCAACTGATGAGTACTGGTTCAGCACAAAATACGTATATTGGTGATTATTTATCTTTTCTGCATGTGTGTGGTCATATGTATCAGTAGTATGAGATAGGGTGGATGGTTGAAGTGGCTTATCCCCTATATTTACAATTGGGCTCCGGGTATAAGAGTGCCTGGTATTTCAAATCTTGCAAATGCTTTGAATAAATAATAAACGATGTTGATGTTATATGTGAGGATTTAACGGTGGGTCTCTTGGTGGAGATAGTGCAGCAGGAATAAATTCTGAAATTGATTTGCCTATTTCTGTTGTTTTTATTTATTTATTTGAAAGAAAGTAATGCTGGGAAAAAAATTTAAAAATAAGTATACTTAATAACGAATAACTAGTTAAAACCCCAGAAATGAAATTCTGGATAATCTTAAAGAAAATTAGGTGAAAAATCGAGGAGAAATAAAATATATATATCATCATTACATATATATTTCTATGCACACATATGCACTCATGCTTCAAAAAATAAATAACTTAATCAATTTTGATTTTAGAATGTTTTTAATTAATTAATGCGGTTCATCTGCTTCAGCTCTGAGCTGTCTAGTTGTGAATAAACCACTTCCATAGAATTTTAAGTTCTCCTTGATTTTAATTAATGTAATTACATTTATTTTATATAAGTTAGCTTATGTCTAATTAGTCTATCAACTTTTAAACTTTTTTTTCTCTCTCTTCTTAACGGAAACTTGTATTAAAATAATGATTTGAATTATAAAATACTATTGAAATTGAGGTTATTGGGTAGTAAAAAATTTTCATTAGCAATTATTTACACGTCGAAGCTTCTATTTTGACGTCTGAGTAATCCTTTCATTATCACCAGCTTTAAAGGGCTTCACTTTTTCAGTATCTTCTTCCGAGAAACTGATACAATCCAACACTCATGTCAACAACTTCAAATAAGAGTTGTAAAACTAATCGACCAACTGATTAGAGGAAGAAAAAAAAAGTAAAGATAATATTACAAAATAATATGCAAAAAAAAAACCAAAAATAGGAAAGGTTTTGGTTTATATTTATCTTTTCGAATTTATATTACTTCATCCATCTTGGTTAATCCATGTTTTCTTTTAGGCTTTTTTGCTTCTTTTTTTTATTGTTTATATTTCATGTCGCTTTATACTTTTTATATACGTTTATTGGGATTTATGCATTTCATCTTTATATTTTTATAATTTTTTTAACTTAGTCTTTATTTTTAACACCTTCTCTTATTCTCTATCTTCCCCCTTTGCTTTCATTCCTCTGTTCCTTTTGTACTCAACCCACTTATTTTCATTCAAAATCCGTCTTACTTTCTCTTCACTTTTTCATTACTTAACTCTTTTTAACCCTTTTTTTATCATCTTCTCATCATTTATTTTCTTCTCATAACTTTTTTTCATTTAATTCACTTTTCAATCCCTTCTCAATCATTCTCTTTTTTATTTTATTATATATGTGTGCGCGTATTACCTAAAACCATTTTTTCTTTAAATTATTTGCAATATGATAATTATATGTTCATAAATAAAAGAATGCAGGATGGCAAATTGAGCTAAATAGACAATAAGGTACTTTTATATTTAAATAATGCTTATTTAATATTAGTATAGTTTTGCGTTTTTTATATTATATATTATAACGTTATTTATTCTAAATTCTTAATATTTGGAAATTTCTAAAATGAATTAATTAGCTTCAAAGTATCATTCATTTTATTGTTGATTCATTGTAAATTACATTAAAATACTTGTATTTTGTGATAATAATAATCCCATGCTTATGACTTAGACCAAAGTTATCATTCAAAACTACCACGTAGTTAAAATCAAAAAATATAAATGTAAAAAATATCCAAAATTGGTTTAGTACATACTATTTAATTATATTTTAATGAAAACTAAAATGTATATTTTGAAAACGTAAAATTAAAATGCAAACGTACATATTCTAAAAAAAATTCACAGATTATTGATTTCAGACCTTCTGCCTTTTTATGAGTTAACATTCAGCAGTGGTACTATCAGAGCTATTAGCCTTATCATTCTTATTTTGCTTGGGCTTTTCACATATCATCTCCTAATTCTATCACCTACCACTTGCTTTTTATTAATCCAAACTATTTAAAGGGTATTTTTATTTGCTCTCTGATATTACAATATGAACCCCTCAATCTAGAAATCATTTTGGCTGGTCTATGCTAATTTTAATTTATTTTTACTTTTTAAAATTGCAAATTCTTAACAATACTGTATTCACAATTTAAATCACAAATGTTTTATAATTTTCTTTTTAAAAATGATTTCTTTCACACTTCAAAAAAATAATTTTTCTGATTCTATTTTTTTTGACTCATGAATAAATTACATTGTATGTTTATAAAATAAATTTTAAATAAATGGGGAAAAAAGCATTTTTATGAATAAACATAAAAATAAATTATGGAATAAATCATAGAAAAAATATACTACAATAATTTATGCAAATAAACTTAAAACAGTAACAAAGATGTATTCTATTTTATTTAAAGATGAAATGTTTTAAAATTATTTGTACATGCGATTGCTAACTAGCCAATAGTGTTCACTGTAATATTTTATGGCCTTCAATGATTTAGCTATTTTTTTAATTCTTATATGGATCTCTGACATTTTTTTTGCACTATACCATATTTTTTAGTTTTGATTGTGTTGAACTATCAGCTTCGATTTAATTTCAAATTGGCTTTTATGGTTCATGATTAAAATTAGAACAGTGCATGCACCAAGAAAAATATTTTTAAACAAGAATATGTTCAACATTTTTGTTGCTAGAGTAAGCAAAATAAATTGATAATCAATTTTTTAAGCAATTACAGATATTTTCATTATTGCCAAACTTCCATTTTGAATTGTTTTTTACATCAACATTAATCAGATTTCAAATTTGTTTTTTTTATAATTAAAATTATTAAACTGCAAAACTGTTGCACACTTATGAAATTATTTTTAAAATCAAGAATATGTATAGCATTTTTACCACTAAAAATAGAAAGAGTTACAGGAACTAAATTAATCACTAAATTTTAAAATAAAAAGTTTCATCATTATCACCAAACTTTGGTTTAGAACTTATTGTATCATTTTAACACCAGTCAGATTTCACATGCAGTTCTGAAGAGTGAAATTATTATAGTACTGTACATGCATATATGAGAATACTTTTTTTAAAAAAAATATGTATTACATAACATTTTGATTGCTAAAGTTAGAAAAAGTTACATAAACTAAATCGGGGGTTTGAACTCAGATTTTCACATGAATCTCAACCATCCATGCTATCTCATACCACTAATATACTTGATCACATACATGTCGAAAAGATAAATAATCACCAATATCCATATTTCTTGCTAAACCAGAACTCATCAGTTGGTCAAACAACTGACGAGTGCTGGTTTAGCATGAAATATTTATATTGGTGATTATTTTTTTTGACATGTGCATGATTAATTATATCAGCAGTATGAGATAGCATGGATGGTTGAGAGTCATGTGAAAGTCTGAGTTCAAACCCCTATATATTTCATATAGAAGTGCAGGTATAAAAACGCCTGTACTATAGAATAAACTAAATTGATAAAAGTTTTATGGGGAAAAGATGTCTGTCATTCTAATATTCGTATGTTTTTGCATTTGTTGTATAAATTTCAGTTTAATGAAAAAGAAATGTTTACTTTAGGAGTTATTAAATTTAAAAGTCTTCCATTGTAGCAGATTTCAAAATGGGAGAATATATTAATCAGGTATAAAATTACATTTTGTTCTGCATAATTGATATAAAGTGACTCTCCTTTCAGGCTAAGTAAACTATCATAAAACCAGTTTGTAGAATGTGAGTTTTTACAAATAAGAAAAAGAATTAATATATACCCACAAACACACAGCTGGAAGTCATATATGAAAAATAGACATGTATACACAGTTATAAACACACACAAATATACATATTTACATGCATATATATTGTACTGGATACCACTTCTCTTTATCACTGAGGGTACCACTAGACCACTGTCAACATAGAAAATTTTATTCATGGTGATTAAAAAGTTAATGATGATGAATATAAATGCTGCGCAGCTAGACTCAGAGAAAAAAAGATCATAAACATTGTTCAGACAATTGAGGGACAAGACACAGAATAAATATCAGTCAAAAGCAAATATAATTACACCTGGGTCTCGTTTTACGCGATAGATAGGTTCCTCAGAAAACACGCGCAAATGAAATCGCGCAAAAATAGACGTAACTTACCTTGAAAAAGAGGGGATATGGACTGTGATTTTTCAAAGATCACATAAAAGCAAAGCACCAATGTAAAATTACTTTAAAATTAGCGCAAAAAAATAAGGAAATAAAATATGACTAATAAAAAATTTCAAATTTGAAAAAAATTGATACAAACTTTTTTTAACTATAATATTTAATTTTATTCAAAACAATATATTTTTATGCATAATTTACAGTAATTTACATTTTTTTATATACGTTTTAATTATTATCACTATTTTCCGTTAAACAGGTTCGTATGCAAACCGGTAAAAAATCAGATTCTTCACAAAAGGAAATACAACTAAGAATGTCACTCTCATGTTGTGTTAATGGTTTTCCTGTGACAACATAATTAGTAATTAATCTAACAACTAAAAATTAAATTCTTATTTTTGTCTTTCATTTTTTAATTTTCAATTTTAATTTTGCCCACTGCTATTACTCACTTTTTAAAAATAAGCTTGCGGACACTAAATGATTAATAATTGATTACGTTCTTTTTTAAAAAGCAAAAACAGAATGTGATTTAAAATGCAAAATTAACACGCACAATGTTTGAACAAATTTACATTATAATCGTGTAAAATTTAATGTGTTTATACATAAAATGGGGAAATCATGATTTTAATTTCAGTATTGCATAAAATCTTACTATTATAAGGCACTGAAAGTATTGAAATTACTAAGATGAAAGTCGAATTCTAATAATGGGCTATTACTTTCAATATGACATAAGTGCATGAAATTTATTATTTAAAGTAATAGCGCATTATCGGAGTTCGACTTCCAGAGAAACATGAATCATGTAACTTCAAAATTGCATTAAATAAATCCACGTAAAAAAAAGACCCAGGTGTATTAATAATTTTTAAGTTTTATTAAATTTAAAAAATATTAGTCAAATAAAGACTTAAATTTCTCAACTTTTTTGTATGAAAGTGCACAAGAATATTGTGATGCTAAACACTTTGGCAGATAATTTTGCTTTCTCACCTAACTTATGAGGGATTATAATGATCTTACTGTTATCGATTTATCTACTCTTCAATTTCTATTTTCTTTTATTTAGAGATTTTAATAAAAACGATCTTGTATGAAAGTCAATGAATGGTGTAGAGCAAGCTTTTCTTAATCCCATAAAAACAATGATACAAAACAAGGATGTCATGTACTCCTCAAATATTCATAAGAGATTGTGTTACAATATGACTCTTAAGATTACAAGCAAAGATGAAAGACTAATAAAAATAAAATCTCAAGTCCTCTATGTTGTGTAAGAAAAACAACTATATAATTGCTAAATTGCTATCAAAAGATTTACGGTTTGCAAAAAATGCAAACACACATGAAACTAACATAAGTTTAAGTAAAAGGGGGTAGGTGACCTAAAAAGGAAAACTACTATCTGCTAAAGCTTTAACAATAGTTAATACTAATAAAAGAAAAACAACAATGATTTATAAAATATTAATTCACAATACACTCTCTGACAAAGCAATAAAAATAAAATCTTAAACTAATTTTTTATACTTTAAAAATTAAAAAAAATACATTTAATAAAAGAAATATTTATAAACTACTAAAAATATCTAAATTATTATTAATAGGCCTATCATATATTTATATTTCCTTTGTTTGAGTAAAAATCTTAGAGTTTTTAGCCCTGATTAAAATAGAAAATGTTCAGTTATCTTCACAGCTTCAGTTATATATGGTCCAATTATTATGATGGTTTTGGGATCTCCATTTATCTTGTCAGGAAGCATGAAAACAATCTTCAAGATCAGTCTCAAACTAGGCACTTAGAATGTTTATGATGATAAAAGATGCAAAACTTATTATACATATTGCCACACTCAGCAAGCTAGAGTAATCAATGGATGCCAAAAGGCTTGTGCATAAAATCCATCTAGTGCCTACTCATCCAAAATCTCCAGACTAGTTTCTGGCTGTGGCCTTTGTCAGTGAAGAGCCTTGCATCTGAGAGTACTGCACCTAGATCTTAGGATCTAATGCAACCCTCCATCAGCCACCATTTATCTCCATTTAAGATCTAGGTGCAGTGCTCTCAGATCCGAGGCTCCTCACTGACGAAGGCCACAAGCCAGAAACTAGTCTGGGGATATTGGATGACTAGGAATTAGATGGGGATTTTATGCACAAGCCTTCTCACTTCCATTGATTACTCTAGCTTGCTGTGTGTGGCAATATGTATAGTGAGTTTTGCCTGTTTTAACAACAGTTATACACAAGCATAAGAAGTGGTGGTCATGTGATGTTTATGTTTATGATGGCATGATTCTGAGCACTGGGGTTTGTTTAAGATGGCTTTTAATAGGGTTCTTTAAGGTGAGTAGTCTCTGCATTATGATTGGATGGTCACTAATTATGTCCTTAAGCATATTCACTTCTTTTTTCTTTAGAATGTTTTTCTTTAGAAGTTGGAAAATCACAATCTTCCTTTGCAATTAACCCAATGAAAACAGCAATCTGTAATCAGACAATATAAAGTATATATCAGCAGTCCATAATTCACAAATATAAAATATCACATCAATAATTCACAATTAGCAAATATATAAGTTCTCTCTATAAACAGACTGTATTTAGGTCAGCAGTCTGCCATTAATGAATATAAAAGTTATTATAACCTTCAAAAACACAGAGCTTTTGTGTGCAATTGTTATTTACTGCCAGATCCTAAAATCTAACCAGACCTAGTTTTTATCTCCCATAAGACCAGGGTGATTTCTTTATCTCTCATTAGATCTTAATTAAAAAGTTTTAACCAGGGCTCTTTTTTTTTATCCAATTTTAATAAATTAGAAAATGAGTTTCTGCTTTTAAAAATGGATTTAAACAAACAAAACAAAATAAACTTATTTCAATTAAACTTTTTTTAAATTAAAATATTTTTACAATTTTTATTTATAACCAAGTATGTGTGTTATGGCACGTACTCAAAAAAATGACAAAATACAAAATGTTTTAATACAATTTTCTCTTTTTTACCCTTTTTGTTGAAAATTTTTTTTTATTGTCACTGGCCAAATGAATTAAAGTTTTGCAACTTTTGATTGGTTAATTAACAAACTCAGCTGTAAAAATATATTCATGTTTCAATATTATATTCATTTTAGTTTTGTTT
This sequence comes from Epiperipatus broadwayi, assembly GCA_028023455.1. Classification (NCBI taxonomy): domain Eukaryota; kingdom Metazoa; phylum Onychophora; class Udeonychophora; order Euonychophora; family Peripatidae; genus Epiperipatus; species Epiperipatus broadwayi. The sequence goes on along the minus strand of JAQFVV010012393.1, from coordinate 24,265,930 downwards.
GTAAAAAGTATATTAATAATTTGTCAGGTTATGGAAGTGAATGAAACTTTTTTCAAAAATAAATTTCTATTTATAATTATAAAAATATTCAATAGCAGAAGATCTAAAAAGAAATTCATAACAAATTAGAAAGTGCTGTTGATGTCATTGATTTCTTCCTCAATTTACATTAGTATAAAAGTGAAGAATTTTTTACTAAAATCTTACTATTTTCCTAAAATAATTATATTTTTAGCATATTTTACCAAAATACATTATAATATGTAAATAAATGCCAGAAAAATACTCTAAATTATTCATTTCTGTTTGAAAATGAAATAAACAACTTGGGGCAATGAAAATTATTGACAGGTGTCAAAATTGTTGTTAGTGCTGGCTTCGTTTTCAATTTATGTTTGTGTAAAAGTATACAAATCTTTTAATAAAATCTTACTATTTTTCTAAAATAACTATATTTTCAGCATATTTTATGAAAATAATTCATATGTATGAAAAATAATAAAAAAAAGCATTCTAAGACATTAATTTTTATTTTCAAAGTCAAAACAGAAGTTGGAGTGGTGAAAATTATTGACAGACACTCTTCTATTGTCCAAAATGCGAACCAAACAATCAGCATCTAGAAAATCCTGCTTTCTCCCTTTGTTCTAGATTCTTATGTCAATATTATTGATTTTTTACTTGTAAAATGATTCTAGAGAGGGTAGCATATTACAGTACATTTAAAGCTTTAAAATAAGTGTAAAAACACTACTATAGCTCAAAAATTGATAGTTTCTGATCGACTTAAAGCTGTGACTGTCCTAACATGGATGTTTCTCAGGAAAGGTTAAAATCTCTACAAATATACATCTTGCTTTTGATTTCACAATGGTTGCTTTTGAAGCAGATAAAGTATATTGTCAACTGCCCCATCATGCCTCAAAAAAAAATTCTTTATAACTTTTTTTTTAATTTTTTTACATTGAACCCCCCACCCACACACACACACACAGAAACCCTGCTGAACATTTGCCCTGTCCTCTGTCTAATGATATCACAACTAATTTTAACTTTCACTATGTACCCTAGCATTATCGATCTTCTGCTTGATAAGTCTGAGATCCGGGCATTATAGAATCCATAAATCCCAGACTCACTCTCCAGAATAAATGCAATCTTAACACTTTTCTTTTGTATGGTGAAAGGACTGTCATATGTAGAGGAAAATTTTTTTATACTGATGCTGGGTTGGATTACTAACATGAAGCTCTCTGACAAAAAGCAAATCAACAGTGTTGAATTGGTATGGTCACTGGTTTCCATGCCTTACTCATAATTCTCTTTCTCTATTATTTTTTCAATTGGTAGGCAATGGGGCCTTTGGTGTAAATGTTGTGGACTCGTTTTGCATATAATTGATGGTAATTTTTTCTGTTTGTTTCACCCATTTGCTGTGATTCTTGCTGACATACAGTCGAAACAGACAGTTTAACTCTCTCATAACCCACTCACAGGGATTAGGTCGATGATTACTATAAACATTAATAAATGCTGTATACCCTGTTGTTGAATCTACTGTTTCCATTGGTGTCACATGGTCAATGAATATAAACTATGATTTAACAATTCTAGATATCTGCTGCTCTTGCAAGACTTTAGTAGGGCTTTTGGCATCAGCACTTATGAATAGATAAGCTGTCATGTATTTTGAGAAAAATCACATATCACAACTAAGAACTGGTATCATCTGTAAGTGAGCAATGGTCCATAAAAGTTTATGGCTAGTAATTCATTAGGATTCTGAGACAAAATCAGTTATAAAATCCAAGTTAAATTTTTTATTTACATGCTTCATTTGTAAACATGTGTGACAGGTTCTGAGAACAGCTAATATATTTGAATACATCTTGGACTAATAAAATAATTTTTGGAGTACATACTTTACCTTGCATGGTCCAAAATGTCCATAAAGACAAAGTAGGTATTCAATCAGACAGTTATGAGGATCTTCCAGGAATCCCCTATTGAGATGACAACTTTATTGCTATGTTCCATCCTCAAATCAATAGGCTAACTTTATATTGCTCTAACATAGCTGTGCCAGACCATGATGGAGTCAATGCTCCTCTCTTTTACACTATCATCTGAGCATAATCTACATCTATTGCCTGTATTTCAGAAAATCTCTATAAATCTTGCTCCACTGACTCATCGTTAGTCAATATGACTGCTGCAATACTTAAATTATCTGATTTGATATGACACTGAAGTACATTTATGGGGTGCTGACTCTATATATTGACAATTTTATCCCTGCCTTGGTAATAAATAACCCTATAATGTAATTTCTACAATATTAGGTTCCATCATACCAGCTGATCATTTGTCAAGCAACTGCTGTTCAGAAATTTTAAACTTTTATGATCAGTAATAACAATGATGTTTCTATCCCAGCAAAAATTGTTTAAATTTGATGAAGACCCATACAATGGTCAGTACTTCCTTTTCTGTAGTAGTATAATTGTTTTTACCTCTCTTAAACATTCCACTATAAAAATACAATACCCTGTGGTATTTCTGTTCATTGGTTTAAAGTAAGACTATCCCCAAATATTGTCCACTACTGTCAGTTTGTATAAAGAATATTTGAGAAAAGTTAAGATAAGCCAGAACTATTTATTCCATGAGCTTCCTCTTGATATGCTGAACTTCCTATTGGGAACCCCAAATCCATTTCTGATCCTTTTTAATAACTGGACCAAAGTTGATGAATCTATGGTAAGTTTTCATAGAATCAATGATAAAAGTTGTATAGTCCTAAAAAGGTTTATACCTAACACCTATTGGAAGATTTAGGTAAATATTCAGTCATAGCATCCTTTCCCATAAAAAAGTCTAAAAATGCCACTTTGTCCATGGGCAAGTAACTCTTTTGCAAATTTATAATCATATTGTTTTGATGGCACTCTGTTAAAAACATCTCTAAAGGTTATAAATACTCTTCTATATTTATGGAAGCAATAACCACATACATCACAATAATATTTCTTTATCTTTTCAGACAAAGTTTAGTCCAGTCACCTTAAAAAACCTGACCCACTATTAAATCAGCGCAAAATGCATCTGATTGAAAACATATGTATATTCTCCATACTGAAAGCTGGTATATTAGTGGTCAGATTGATGAAGAGGTATCTTCCAGTAGTTGGAGGTTAAGTCCATCATAATAAAAATGGTTTTTCCTTAAAACTTAGCTAGAAGTTCAATTATTGTAGGGGGAATGTCCCTTTCTAGAACCATGATAGCAATCATTCACCAAGCATCCAAACCTATTCTAACAGCACCATTTTTCTTCTTCATCACCACTAAAGGATTAATATATGGAAATGCTTGCTTACCAATAACACCGCCATTCAATCTGACTATCCATCTCAGCTTTATACTGAAATGAAATGTTGTAGGATCAACTTTGGAAATAATTTTTTTCTTTAACCTTAATTTGATGGAAACCCCCTTCAATAGCTTGAGGTCTATTAAAAAAAATTGTATAACTTCACCTTAATACATCAATTAGAAGATGTTGCTGCTTCATCCCCTTTAGAATGCATTGTTCCACTTTATTTTTCATTTTAACTATGTTTATCACCTATTATATATAATATATTTGCAGTGAACAGTGACTAATAATTTTTTAACTCCTTCAAGGGTATTATGCTTTCTCTACAATGAAATAAGCATATATTGTAATCTAGCACCTTTTCATGCCTATATAGAGAATTGGTTCCTATTTATGACATCTTGTAACAGCCTGGGCATTATCAAAAGGACCTGGTCCAATTCTATGTCTTTCAAGTGCAGATGTAACAATACCTGCTTCATTTCTATGTTTTTTCATCTTTCTATTGGCCATTGTAGCTTGGATTCTCTTTAGGGTAAATGTATACAGACATGTCTATTCCTTTTTTATCTGCAAGTAAAAATGACTAGACAGCAAAGCCTCCACCAAGAGAAATATAATCTTCATGGTTGTGATGGGACAAGTCTTGTTAGCTCCAACTAATGTTGGTTTATCTTTATTCACCACCACATTGTACATTGATTTCCCTGTATGCTCTCTTCTTCTTTCTCCTCAGGTTCTTCACAAACCTGACTATGATCCATATCTATTAATAATTTTACCATTTCTTTGGCTAGGATCTTATTATTGCTCAACATGGTTTATTATATGACCACTGGCATATTGTTTTTTATTTATTTTGATGATGTGTCTCTCAAACAAAAAAAAATTATGTTAATGACTTCAGTGTTGCAGCTTGTTCACAGAAAAATTGAGTATAAGTTTGACCATTCACACTAGAATATGCCTGCTGTAACACTGTACTAAAGATGCACTGCTACTTCTCTCCACTTCAAAAACTGTGCATGATGACATAACTATAATCTCCAAATGTCTGCAGATTTGTGCTTAAAGTATGTCAGCAATCTTTGGCTGCACTCTGTGAATGGATACAGTCAACTGTAATATTGTTGTACCATTTTTAAAATTGAAATATTTCTTGAAGGCTTTCAAGATGTGCAGTCAGACTTTCTCCTATATCATTCCTGAAAGATTTTACTTGGATTGATTTTATGTTAATTTGCCTATCCTCTACTCTATTTCTGACCTCACATTCACTTTTATTTTTTTTATTTTAATGTCAATTTTTTTTTAGTATCTAATCTATTCTTTTCTTAAAGTAAAGAATATTTTGCTGACCTATTGTTCTTATTTCTTGATGAGTTTGCCATCCTATTTTGGGACCATTTAGCACTTCTATCTGCCTCTCTTTCTATTGGAAAATAACCTGAAGTTTATTTAATTCAAAACTCAAACTTTATATTTTTAATTTTTCTACTTTGGAAAATATGACTATTAATATTTACTTATTTATTTATCACTCTTTTCTTCATGTTCAAAAAAATTCAAAAAATGCTATTTAATTATTTATTTGTTTTTTTCATATTAAAGGACAAATTATTTATTTGTTTTTTTCATATTAAAGGACAAACTATACTCCAAATAACTTTATCATCACACACCCCTACTAGCATAAACTGATTTTAACATTAAATTTTGCCTCCCTACACCTGAAATATTCCTCAACCATCTAAACAAAATCTTATGTGGGTTTTTCAACTTTAAGTCCCACGTTGTTAGCATAAAACCTTTCTAACTTGTTCTAGACACTATTTTTTTTTATCAACAAGTGCACTACTAGGCCAATATCAACCTAAAAAATTTGATTTACAGTGATCAAAAAGTTAATGATGATAAATATAAATGTTGCCAGCTAGATTCGATGAGAAAAAGAGATCATAAGCATTGTTCGGACAATTGAGGTACAGGATGCAGAAACATGTCAACCAAAAACAATTATTAACAATTTTTTAAATTTTATTAAATTCAAAAAATATTAGTCAAACAAAATATAAAAGTTTGACATAAATTCCATAACTTCTTTGTATGAGAGTGCACAAGAGTATTGTGGCATTAAACACTTTGGCAGATAATTTTGCTTTATCACCTAACTTATAGGGGATTATAATGATCTTTCTGCTATCAATTTATTTACTCTTCAATTTTTATTTTTTTTTATTTAGAGATTTTAATAAAAACAATCTTGTATGGAAGTCAATGAACAGTGTGAAGTGAGCTTTTCTTAATTCTGTAAAAAATAATGGGTACAAAACAAGAATGTCATATGCTCCTTAAATACTGATAAGACATCGCATTACAATACAACTCTTAAGGTTAACTCCATACAAGAAAAAATAAACGATTGTAACTTTAACTCCATACAAGCAAAGATAAAAGATTGTTAATCTTTAAAATCTTTGATAAAAAGGAAATCTGAAAATCTCTACACCATCCAAGGAAAACAAAACTATATAATTTGCTAAATCACTAGCCAAAAGATTTACAGTTTGCAAGAAATGCAAACACATGTGAAACTAATGTAATTCAAATAAAAGGGGGTAGATGATCTAAAAAGAAAATCTGCTATTATCTTCCAAAGCTTTTAACAATAGTTAATAATAATAAAAGAAAAACAACAATAATTATAAAATATTAATTCACAATACGCTCTCCAACAAAGCAATAAAAATAAAATCTTAAACTAATTCTTTATAGTTTAAAAATTAAAAAAAAATACATCTACTAAAAGAAATATTTATAAACTACTAATAATATCTAAATTATTATGAAAATGCCTATCACATGTTCATATTTCTTTTCTTTGAGTATAAAGCTTAGAGATTTCAGCCCTAGTTAAAATAGAAAATCTTCAGTTAGCATCAAAGCTTCAGTTTTACCATCCAATTGTTTCCAGTGGTGTGCACAATGTTTTAGTCCTCTTGAGAGTATATTACAATGGTTTTGGGATCTCCATTTATCTGATTAGAAATCATGAAAACAATCTTCAGGATCAGTTTCAAACTAGACATTTAGGATTGTTTATGATGGTACAATTCCATGTTCCAGAATTCATTTAGATGGCATAGCACTGCATACTATTAATAGGATTCCTTGTGGTAAGTAGTTTCTGCATTATGAACAGATGGTTTCTAATTCGGGTCTTAAGTGTATTCATTTCTTTTTTCTGTAGAAAGGTTTCCTTTAGGATTTTGGAAAATCACAATCTTCTTTTGCAATTAACCCAAGAAAACAGCAATCCATAATCAGCAAATATAAAGTATATATCAGCAGTCTATAATTCGCAAATATAAAATATCACATCAACCATCTACAATTAGCAAAAATATATGTTCTCCCTGTAAGTAGTCTGCAATTAGGTCAATAGTTCTCCATTAGTGAATATAAAAGTTATTATAATCTTCAAAAACAAAGAGCTTTTATATGCAATTGTTACCTCCCACCAGGTCTTAAAATCTAACCAGGCCTAATCTTTATCTTCCACTAAATCTTAATTAGAATTTTAACTAGGGTGATATCTTTATCTTTCATTAGATCTTCATTAAAAAGTTTTAACCAGAGCTCTTTTTTCTTTAACCAATTTTAATAAATTAAAAAATGAGTTTCTGCTTCTCAAAATGGATTTAAACAAACAAAACAAAAAAAAAATTATCTCAATTAAAACTCTTTTAAATTAAAACATTTTTATGATTTCTATTTATAACCGAGTCCATGTGTTATGGCACGTCCTCTTAAAAAAAAATACAAAATTTTTAAATACATTTTTTTTCTCGTTTTTAAAAAAACCTCTATAAATATACATTTTAGTTTTGATTTCACAATGATTGCTTTTGAAGTGGATTAAGTATTTGGTTCAATATATATAGCACCTCACTGATGACATCCAATAGCTAGAAACTGGTCTGGTAACAGAGATATTTGAAAAAGCTTGTTAAGAGCTGTTTGTGCTCATTATATGTAAATATATAAAAGAAATAAAACACAACTACTTCTTTATAAAGCTGCTTTAATATTTCAAACAGCAGACTGGTTTCATCACAAAGCATCAATCTGCTGGTTGAAATATTAAATCAACTTTAAAGAGAAGTAGATGTGTTTTTTTCTTTCATTAGTATTTTTTATATTTCCTTGAGTTAGTACATATATTTATTATATATGTATATACACATAAATTGTTGTACATGTACATATACACATGATTATATTTTGGAATTTTTTTGGAGTTCATCCGGTAAACACTAAACTGATTTCATGTGCATCTTAATTGATTGAGAGGTAACCTATTTGCTTCCATAAGTATAGATCCGACGTTATGTTTTCCAGTTGCAGTACTGATTGACAGGCTAGGTAACACCTATATTTTTATTTTATTTGCCTTGCATAGTTTAGTGCAGAGTTTAGGTGACTCTGGAATGTAAGATTCTAAGATTGATTCCAGTTCTTGCACTTCTGGTGTCTAAACTTCTGATGAACTCTCAAGCAATAAAGCCTTTTGGCTTATTATTAGTTGCAAAATATAAATAGAGTTTCAATTGTCAAAAAATTCAACTTAAGCATCGCTTTATATAAAATTGATGATGATTATATAAGCAATCAGGGGTTCTCTGTCTCATAAATAGAAATTAATCATTTATTAGCAAATAAATTTGTTTTATTCTCCATTCAGAGAAAGAGTCAAATAATGTAAAACAAAGTTAATATGTTGATAAGATAAATACTAATAAATATGAAGATATAAAAAAAGTGTGATAAAGAAGATAATCTCGGTTAAAATCGACACTATTTTTATACATTTTATTTTTGAGATTCACATTGAAAATAAATTTAATTTCTGATTTAAAATTTATAAATTGTAAATCTTTTTTTAAGTTTGATCTATTGATAACAATAAAAACTAAATTTAATTATAAAACGAGCCCAAATATCTTCAAGTTACATTTATACCATTGGAATTTTATATTTTACTTAAGCAATAGAACAGCAAACCCCCCCCCCCATCATTTTTATTATGAAAATAAACTTTGTGTTTTAATAATTATTTTTTATTCACATAAGATGTCTATTTTAATTTTTTTTTTTAATCACAAAATATATAATTACTCTGTTTCAAATTATAGAAGTAGAATTATGTTAATCTTGTTTTCAAATAATTTATTTTAAAAATTTCCAAACAACTTTAAAGCATATATGTTAATATTTCTATTACAATCAATCACTTAATATGTCTTATATTTATTCTTAATAATTTTTGTACTTTCTTTCATCCAATACATCTATTTTTGTTGGATATCTCCTCAAACTATCCTCATATCTGTTTCTTCTCTTTTTTAAAATCAGCTGCCATTCTCTTTTTCCTCATCAATGATTAAAAACTTCATCATAAAAACTTTACTTCTTATAAGAAAGGTTAAGCCACAAGTTCTCAATATTTTAATTTATAACTAACCAAGGATACTAATTGTGATTTTGTGATTAGGTCTTAACAAAATATTTACCTAAGATTATTTTTGTAAAATAATATAGGCGCTATTGCACCTGACCGCAAAGCTACTTTTTACTTAAAAGCAAAATAAAATTATATTCTTCTGCAAGCGCTTTAGTAGCCTTATTATGGTGGTAAGCAATCTAGTAATTTATTTTACCATATCATGCAAAAAAAAAATGTGATGAAAAAATTTTAATAAGCTTTTCAATATTCTATCATTATTATCAAATTGTAAAAAATAAATGTATTCAATAAACAATAGAGCTTAATTTATAATATTGTGTCACTTAAAAATGTAAAATAAAAAATGGGGATTAATAATAAAGATTCAATGATGATCAGAAAATCTATTAATATTAAGTTGAGTACATTTGGAACAGGAACACTTTACCATACAACTTCATATTTTCATTACTTATTGTGTTGAATTTAATGTTTGATTCTGGGAAGGGTGCTCACCACCAAAAATAGATTAAAGTTATATTAATATCTCCAATGTTTTCTCTGAGTATATAGTATTAGCACTGCTTTTAATTTACCATACTATGTATTCTGGTCATAATTTGTACATCTAATTAGTTGTACAGGTCAGCTATTTGATACACACATTTTTTTCTTTTAGAATAAATATAATCAAACCAATAGAGTTACATCTTATTCACAATTAACTGACCATGAAATCAGAGACTATTTAAAAAAATTCTATTAGAAACAATAATGATATGGATAACTAATTCCCTGACAACTAATTATAATGGATTATTGAGAATGAAATAAGTGTTCAGATTGAAAAATCCAAACTAATTATTATAAAAGCATTTTTAAACTTTAACTTGTGAGAGAAATAATAAATTTTGAAAATACATTCAACAGATCAATAAATAATTTATATTTGCTGTTAATAAGAATAAAATAAAATGCACCATTTATGTTCTTCAGCTAATTATTTTTGAGAATATGCACACCAATATATTTGCAAACATCCTATTGAATAAAATTTCATTTTCACTTTAAAAATGCTATTACTCTTGTATTTTAATGACAAATAAATGTATATGTAGTGTGCTATTATACCATTTGTTGAAACAAAATGAACTCAACAATGCTATTTCAGTTAATAGTTCCATTTAATTGGAAATTTTGATCATGTAAACCTTTCCCACATTTTTTCAAGTTTTCACAAAGGTTTTTCATATATCATTATGTACATTTATAGAAAAATACAAAAAAAAAAATAAGTAGAAAGACAAAAAAGTCTGATTTACAATATAAAAGAAAATCCTTCACAGTCTATCTTTAGATCAGTAATGACTGTGTTCAAACAATAGTGCCACCTAGTACAAGTCATATTACTCAATGAATGCTAAATGGTTAATGCATCACAATCCCTATTTAGTGCCTCTCTTTAGATTAGTTCTAGTTTATGACTTTTATCAGTGAAGTGCCTTGGATATGAGAGAACTAGGCTTGAATATTTGGACCTAATGCATCCCTCTAACAGCCATCTTTAATTTTTTTAATTAACTATAGAGCTATGAATTCAAACTGAAACTACAATAATGTTTCAAACCAAGATAATCTAATGGTGGTCGTGTGATGTTATAATGTATCTTTAGGACTAAAATCAAAATAATAAGCTTCATTCTTATTGGGATTATAGCATTCTACATATATTAATATAACTATAGTTATTATTAATAAACAAATGCTTATCTTAGACCTTCCATTTATAAACATGTAGAATATTAAAAACAAGAGTTTATACAGTGAATTTAAATCTGTCTTTCCTAATCATCAATGCATCATTCTTAATAAGTAATTCATGATTTTCTTTTAAACATTGCTTTATTTCATATAATAAATGCTAAGCTTTTATCAAAGTCTTCCTTCTGATAAAATAGGATTCAGTATTTAGATACAGTACACCAAACTGAAGTGTCTGCCATGACTGATATAAGATATATTGATATTTCACTTATCATTTATTCGTTTTTGCTTATATAATGTGGTTTTAATTCTAAAACTGTTAATTTTTGTCAAAATATTGTTTGAGAATAGCCTGATTATGATGGTAATTAAATTGATTAATTGTCTTATTTCAATATCACAGATAGTAATTGGATTTTAACTGTATAGCTTGTGGTCTGCTAATCAGATACATACATATTCATATCCTTTTTTTTTTTATAAATTTCAAAAAAGTTAAAATTAGTTTTAACTAATTTGAGATTCATTTAACTACTTAGATAAAATTATTTTCAAAAGTAAATATACTATTTTTATTGGGGAATTTTTTAATTACTAATGGAATATAGTAACCAGATTGACTAGGAATAATTTTTACTATCATGTCTTATTCGTCCTTTCTGTTTTTATTACAATTTCTATAAATATTTTAATTAAGCCATCTGAAGTGTGAACTACAATACTTACTTTCCATTTATGAATAAAATTATGGTTTAAGGAATCCTTTACTCTTGTTAGTTGTTTTAAGATTTTGTGAAATATAGATCTATACTACTACTTAAATAAAATAAAAAAATTATCTGATTATGTCAATATAAAATACTTCATCCACATATCAGAGCATTTAATATTATTACATTTACTAAATATTAATAAAGTTCTATTGCAAACATCTTGCATTCATTGATTGCTACAGTATGGAAAGTTTTGCATCTGTTTCAACAGTTTGTGTAAGCATAGGAAGTGGTGATCATGTGATGTTTAGGATTTAATACTAATTCTGCCAAATAGGATGATGGTGACTGCAGTTATTAAAAAAATCACAAACACCAAAATGTATAGATGCTAAACTGGTTTATATCTATATGAATATACAAGCAAATTAGCTTGAATTGAAACCATTATTGTGTTTTTATTTCGGACTCTTGGCTTTATAGTTAATTAAATAGGTAAAAAGTAGCTTCTAGAGGGTTACTTTAGATCCTGAGATCTAGGTTCAGTGCTCTCAAATCCAAGATTCCTGTCTGATGAAAGCCAAAAGCTAGAAACTGGTTAGGATATTGGGTGATTAGGCACTAGATAGGGATTTTATACACAAACCTTCTCACATCCATTGATTATTTTGGTATGCTCTGAGTGGCACTAATATATGGAGAGTGTTGCCTGTATTTCAAATAATGTTGATTAACTGTACATACAAGAAATAAATTAATGATCAAAAAATATCATGTAAATGAATAGAGTAACTGCAATAAGAAACAAATGATATAAATCAAAATTAAATATTGTATCCCTCATTTTATTTTAACACAAATTAATAAATGATTTGAAGACAAAGTGAACAATATTTTTTATAATCTTATTTAAACATAAAATGCAAAATATATTGCAGTGAAAAGGTATTTGGTAATTGGTTCTTCCTCCAAACTGTTTATACTCTATCTCTGAACCAATGCATATGTTATGTAGTGATACAGTTTAGATATTTATCACAAACATCTGGGTCTTGAATCATAACATTAAACGTGATGATGTGTTTCATACCTTGGTGCATGATGGAATAATAGGCTAACTTTATTTCTAAATTAGGTAAAACTACTATTGAAATATTTAAAAGATTCAAACTACATAGTGGCAGTGAAGATATACATAAAAATGTTATCAGATCATTTTCAAAACTTTGGGATGACAGGGTATCAAAAATGATCCATGAAAATATGAAACCTACCTTATCATATTTCATGTCATAATTCTTCTCCCCTCTCCCTTATTTTAAACCAATTGATTCCAAGTCTTTAAAATTTAGACATTTAAAATATCAAAAAACAGCAATAAAATAAAATTGTATCATTATAATAAATTTATTACAATAGTAAATTCAGAAAGAAAGAAAAAGAGTGACCATGTGTGTGAGTGAAACCCTCAAGGTAATAATTCATGATGGTTCTTGACAGGTGTCTAAACTTGATAATACTATGTAATTCAACTTTATGAAATTTTATTTTTTATTTTTTGTAGGGTTACTGAAATCTTAGGGCGGAGTTTGCAGATACGGTGGAAGGTAAGAATAGAAAAGATTAATGTACTAACAAATGGTGGGTCATATTTTTCATTTTTTTCTCATGTGTGATTGTGTATGCAGATATCTAACAAAATTGTAAAAAAAAAAACCTGTGTTACATGGAAGATTGTATGTGTAAACATATGCATATTCAAATCATCAATTAGGATTTTATCAGTCTAGAAGCATATATGTACATATTTATATAAAGGCTTTGTTATACCTATAGCTTAAAAATATTCTTATAACACTAATTCAAAATATTTATGTAAATGATATGCAATAAATACATAAAATAAGGGAAAGATAAAGCAAATATGCACTGTGCATAACACAGAAATGGAAATATAAAATCTTTTTTACAGATACTTCACTGAAAATGTAGTAAGAAATGTGTGACAGTCAATTTATAAGCTTTGAAAAATTTTCAAACTTGTTTTTTTTTTTTTTTCTACGATAAAAATTAAACTTGTTTAAATTTAAGAATAATCAAATTTCCTAATTAGTTAAAAAATGAGTAACCAAAACAGATGAATTGCTTGCTTTCCAAATTAGTAATCTTAAAATATAAAGACTACACTAATAAATAAGAAGACAAAACCTAAAATAATGATTACTGAAAGGGATAATTAAAAAGTTCAAGAAATTGTTGATAAACAAACAAAACTATATTGTTACATTATCAGTCAATTCAGCATTTACACATTTTAACCAGAGTAAGAGCTTATATCTAGTTATAGACAAACAAAAATCTTATTATTCTCCTTCTGCTCAATATTAAAACAGAAGCAACATTGATATGATTTGAATGGCCTAATTATTTTATTTAATTCAGTTATTTTTTATAATTAAAGTAGGAACTTATCCATTATATTCGATTGATTGTAGACTTACAAATAGCTAAATTTCTTTATTAAACATTTAAAATAATTAATTATTTAATATTTATTTTTAACTGAAACACACAGGATGATTAATATACCTGTGTTTATATATGTAATATATAGGGTATATGAGCACAGACTTTCACACGATCCACAACTCTCTACACTATCTCATAACACTGATACACTTGAACACATATATGTTGAAAAGATAAATAATCACCAATACACGTATTTCATGCTAAACCAGCAATCATCAGTTGGTCCAGATTAACATCCCTACACATATATGCTATAAGTGCTCAGATATATATTAAGATAGCCAAACCTTATACTTTAATGGACAGGCTTCAATCTACTCCACACTCCAACTCTTCAACCGTCCATCCAATTGAAAATCTGATGATGGAACGCTCAAAGGCCACCCTGAGGCCGAGATTCTTGTCAACATATCTTTTCAACATTTATGTGTTCAAGTGTATCAGTGTTATGAGATAGTGTGGAGAGTTGTGAATCGTGTGAAAGTCTGTGCTCATATACCCTATATATTTATTTTTAAAAAAATATTGCAGTAGATAAATAACGTTAGCGCCTATATACTGATATTAAAGATGAATAATATTATTGCGAAATTCAAAGTTACTCTATAAGGTGCTATTTTTCACTTACATTTTTTTTTTAAAAAAAATTTGGATTAATAGCTCTATAATATATAAAACAGCCGGGTTAATAGTCATGTTTGTAAAAAAGTATCCAGCTTTAAAGAAAATTAACTATTTAATATTTACGAGATGAAGAAAATGTTGCAGTAAGCAAATAGCACTACTATCTATCTACCTACTGAGTGTTTTAATGCTTTCTATGTAACAACTTAAAATCTGTCACACTTTGAATTTCTTCAGTTTTGAAGATCTTCATATTTATTTCAGAATGCATGTTGAGGGGTTAAACTTAACGAAACTTTTGTGAAATAGACTGTAGATAAACTAATTGCTTGGGAGTTTGTGCGGCATTTAAGCCAAAAGAAATAGGTTGAAATTTAATAAAATAGTGCTTAATCTTTAATTCAATCGCTCTATTACAGTGTTGACTTCATTATAATACATAAGTGCATTGCAATAAAAGGTTATTTAAATATTTTAGAAATCTGTGCTATTGTCAAGATGAAAATATTGTTTCCTAGCAACATTCTTCATAAATGATAAATATTCAAATCATTATAAATCACACCATTGAAAAAATATTAGTGCAAAGAATATTATAATATATTACATATCTTATGCTTATAAGCTGTTAAACCATAGTAAATTTTCCACACAATAGTGCCACTAGTGTAAGCCCTAGTAATTAATAGATGCCAGTAGGTTCTGCATTATATTTCTTTTCTAATGAATAGTCATTATAATGCAAATACTTCTTGCAATTATTGATTATTCTAGCTTGAATTAGGTGAAATTGATGTGTAAAAAATGTGAATATTATACACTACACATTTCACATGAATTCCTTTATCTTCTTATTTAAATATTAGAGGATGTGAGTTATTCTACAACAATAATAAAGAGATTAATATCTTCCATCAACATCCTTCAGAATGGGAAATTAAGTCTTTTGTCTTTATGAAGTGATTCAGTAAGTATCTAGACTCTGTTTACACCAAGCAATGATTTTGCAATTATTAATCTCAAACCATATTTAATTAGTGGCCATAAAAGGTAAATAAAGCTTTCACAATTATTTTTTTATTATTTTGTTCCTTTATATTACTAAATTTGATCTACAAAGGTGCTATCCACTGGAGATATCTACATTGATGGTTATTACTAATTCATTTATTAAATTAAAGAATATCATATGAGCCCAGATATAAAATTGAAATGCATTTTAAATAAGGGTCCATACATTTTATTTTATGAGTACAGAATTGGTTTTCTGGCCATTGGTCCTGGTTAGTTGTGAAATACAATTTAGGAAATTATAAATACTTTTGTATCCTTTTTATTAAAATCATTTTGTTCTAATGCTACATTTGTTTCTTTTGTTGTATTTCTTCACTTAAAGACAAAAAAAGATAAACATACTCTATAATATTTTTCCAACTTATATTCTATGAGTGACTATACTCATGCTATATGAGCTATTTCACATGTCCTGGTTGTAAATTTTGAAAAAATGGTAACCTTACTCTTAAGATTAGCATATGTGGCATTAATTAATAAAATAAACACATAGTATTATTAATCTTAAACCTTTAAGCATCACATGAACACTATTTCCCATGTTTGCTCGTAACTGTTGTTAAAATAGACAAAACTCTCTCCATACAGTAGTGCCACTCAAAGCAAGACAGAACAATCAATGCACAAGCCTTCTGGCATCCATTGATTACTCTGTCTTGCTTTGATTGGCACTACTATATGGAGAGAGTTTTGCCTATTTTTATATTTAATTTTTAGACATCTGAAAATAGTAAATAATCCTAAAGTGCATTTTGAGATAGTATTCAAACTTCAGTTGCCCCTGGTCACAATCTTTTATGTGTGATTTATTATTTATTCAGTACTTATCAATATCCAATATATTGTGTTAAATTATATATTATTATGTTGTATGTAAATCAATATAAACACAAAAAGAAATGTTTGATTGTGATTAACTTTTTAATTTGCACAAAAATCATTAAAATTTTGATTTTATAAATTTCAAATTTTTGAAAATAAGCAATAGTTGAGATCGACTTACAACCTGAAGTTGGCATTTTTTTTCCAAATGCCAATATCGTCAATATGACTTTTATTAATTAAAGTTGACAAGCAAAATTTTATTTTATTTTCTATTCAAACTGTCAATTTCATTTGTCAATAATTACGATGTAAAGATCAATATTATAATGTAAGTATAGTAATGAAGAAACTTTAAAATTGATGTTCGATTTTAAATAATTTATTAAATTAATCACTTTTTTCTCCCTGTTGACTGTTTAAAAGGTTCGTGGTAGTTATGAAATGTTAAATGTAAAATAATTTTAACACTAAAAACAAAACAATGAAAGTAAAAAATACTTTTAAAACATAATCATACACAAATACTAATAATCAAACTTAACAAGTCTATAATTTTAAAAAGTTTATTAGTCTCCAGACCAAAAAAAAAGAAAATTTTATTTTTATTAGATTTCTAAACACCTTTTTACAAATATTTCATAGAATAGATGTCATCCCATCCTTCAAGTAGCATGCATTAACATGTGAAATTAATTGCATTCATATATAAACCAGACTTCATTTTGATCAACTCCTGGTTAATTATGAAAGTACCCAATAAAGCTATTAACTTGAACTTCAAAAGCATAATGAAAAAAATGCTGCACCAGGATTACAGAGGTTAGGTTCTTAAACTATCTTAATAAAAATGGCTATATTGTGTTGGCAATCTAGAAAACAATAACATTATTTCAACTTGACATTAAAGATATATTAAAATCTGAAATAAAGATCCTATACAGATTAGTTGTTTAGCATATTATTAATTGAAATTAAATTGAAAGGCTGCAAACCTCTCACACTTATTATAATACTTATCTGACAGCCAATCAGATGTTATGATGGCTGTCTGAATAGCAATCAAACTGTAAACCCAAGACAGAGAATTTTACAAGAAAAGGATGGTCCACCCTCTTCTTTACTTGTCTTTCTATATATCTAAGACGTCTGAAGCATTTAGGTTTGAAAGCATGAATCTTTAAATATCTTCACATTTAACTCACTGAGTCTAAATTACAAACATTCAGCATGAAATCCTATGATTTATTACTTCAGACTGGCTTAGATATATAGAAAGACAAGTATAGAAAAGGGTGGATGGCCCTTTTCTTGTAAAATTCTGTCTTGTGTTTACAGTTTGATTGTTATTCAGACAGCCATCATAACATCTTATTGGCTGTCAGATAAGTATTATAATAAGCATGAGAGGTTTGCAGCCTTTCAATTTAATTTCAACTAACTGTCTGCACTTTCTAAAATAAATATTATTTACATAATATTAATGTAAATGTATTTCTTAAAATTTCTGCATTTATATTAATTATTAAAAGAACACATTCTAAATATTGTA
The DNA here is from genome assembly GCA_028023455.1 of Epiperipatus broadwayi. Lineage (NCBI taxonomy): Eukaryota > Metazoa > Onychophora > Udeonychophora > Euonychophora > Peripatidae > Epiperipatus > Epiperipatus broadwayi. Next base: position 24,247,964 of record JAQFVV010012393.1, on the reverse strand, counting down.
TATTTAGTTTGATTTCAAATTATCATATGAAGCAAATAACTTCCATTAAGGGCATTTCAAATGATATTAAAAAGATTATTCAGATAGATCAGTTTTATATATGCAATATTTACAAATCTCTCAATATAAATTACTGCTACCTTTCTCTTCAGATTTCCCTATACCTTCTTCATTTATAGAAAAATTTAATCTTCATGGTAGAGTTTCATAAATGTAAATAAGAATTAAGCAGGTTGTCAACTTTTAGAGCAGATAAATTTAAACAATATACACTGACTTTACAATGCTAATAAAACAAAATGTTCCATTCAGATAAATAGGGACTAGAAACAATTTGTGATTTATATTTTGTTTTGATTAAAAAAAGATTCATTTTGGCCTGTAGATCTTCTGATATTGGAATATTGTCCCATCATTATCATAAAACAAATGTAGTCATTTTTAAAACCTATGATTCTATAGTTGAAAGTTATTCTGTCACATATTCTTTTCAACAAATATCAGATGAGAAATTGCCCTACATAAAATATATTACAAGCTGTTAAGCAAATACATTTTTCCAAAAACACAAAATGTAGATTTACAACTAAGATTTGTTTCAAATTAAAATCTTCTTTTGGGTGTTTAATCATGAATCTACAAATAATTATGGCATAAAAATGCAATTTCTTTTGAGATTCCAAACAAATTTATTTTTCCAGTTTTAACAATAAAATCACCTGGATTTTATCTTCTTAGATATAACTGGAACTTATAAGCAGATTTATGTCCACCCATGATCATCATATTTAAGTGCTTGTAAATTAAATTTTATAACAACTCATCTAGCAAGTGCTGATAAATATAAACCATAAACCACACAATTACTTTTGAATTTATAAATGCAGTCATATAATTGATTTAATAAAGTCACTAGTGAATGGGTCTCCTGATTAGAATCTGTACAGGTTCTTTATATTTTGTTAATAGCTGATCAACCTAAAAAAACAATTATATAGTAAATAAATATATAAATAAATTATTTCTATTAATATTTATTATTAACTTTACTTATATTTTAAATATCACCATCATTAATTTTAACAATTATTGATCTATTGCAGGATAAAGGTTTCTCCAACTTTAATCCAGATTCTCAAATCACTAGCCTCTCTTCTTCATTCACCTCAACACAATTCCTTATATCATCCATCCATTTCACATGTGGTCTTTTTTTTTAGGTCTTTTAAAATATCTTGGAATCCAAGATTTCAATTATCCATCTGTTACCACTCTTTTAACAGAATGTCTGCCCAGCTCCACTTCAGTCTCTTGATTTGTTCTATGATGTCAGTAACAACTGCTTGTTCTCTCACCCATTGTATTTTATTTCTGGTTCTTACTTGTTAATTCCATCATAGTTTTTTATACTTTATATTTTACCTAGTGGTCTAAAGTCTGAGTATTCCTCTATTGTGTCCAAGTCTCAGATCCATAAGTAAGAAATTATAAAACACAATATACTAGATACCTTTCTTTTTCAAACATATTGGCATAAGATAATTAGATAAAAAAATTATATATCTGTATTTTTTCTGAAAATAGAAAATGACAAAAAAATCATTGTTTTTGGTGATGAGCAAATCAAAAAAATAAGTTTCCTATCAGCCTCTATTTCCATTGTGAATTTAAACTAAGAATAAATATGTTCATAGATAGATAGATAGATAGATAGATAGATAGATAGATAGATAGATAGATAGATAGATAGATAGATAGATAGATAGATAGATAGATAGATAGATAGATAGATAGATAGATAGATAGATAGATTGATAGATAGATAGATAGATAGATAGATAGATAGATAGATAGATAGATAGATAGATAGATAGATAGATAGATAGATAGATAGATAGATAGATAGATAGATAGATAGATAGATAGATAGATAGATAGATAGATAGATAGATAGATAGATAGATAGATAGATAGATAGATAGATAGATAGATAGATAGATAGATAGATAGATAGATAGATAGATAGATAGATAGATAGATAGATAGATAGATAGATAGATAGATAGATAGATAGATAGATAGATAGATAGATAGATAGATAGATAGATAGATAGATAGATAGATAGATAGATAGATAGATAGATAGATAGATAGATAGATAGATAGATAGATAGATAGATAGATAGATAGATAGATAGATAGATAGATAGATAGATAGATAGATAGATAGATAGATAGATAGATAGATAGATAGATAGATAGATAGATAGATAGATAGATAGATAGATAGATAGATAGATAGATAGATAGATAGATAGATAGATAGATAGATAGATAGATAGATAGATAGATAGATAGATAGATAGATAGATAGATAGATAGATAGATAGATAGATAGATAGATAGATAGACAGATAGATAGACAGATAGGTAGACAGATAGGTAGACAGATAGGTAGACAGATAGGTAGACAGATAGGTAGACAGATAGGTAGACAGATAGGTAGACAGATAGGTAGACAGATAGGTAGACAGATAGGTAGACAGATAGGTAGATAGATAGATAGATAGATAGATAGATAGATAGATAGATAGATAGACAGACAGACAGACAGACAGACAGACAGACAGACAGACAGACAGATAGATAGATAGATAGATAGATAGATAGATAGATAGATAGGTAGACAGATAGGTAGACAGATAGGTAGACAGATAGGTAGACAGATAGATAGATAGATAGATAGATAGATAGATAGATAGATAGATAGATAGATAGATAGATAGATAGATAGATAGACAGACAGACAGACAGACAGACAGACAGACAGACAGACAGACAGACAGATAGATAGATAGATAGATAGATAGATAGATAGATAGATAGATAGATAGATAGATAGATAGATAGATAGATAGATAGATAGATAGATTACCTTTATCATGTTAACAGACGACAAATTTGACATCTGTATGTTTGAGATAAACGGTTTAAAAGTCACTGATTCTAAAACATGTTTTTATTTATTATTCATAAGAAATTGATCAGTACTCCTGAAATAGCAGTTGCCATTTAATTGAAACATTGCACATAAATAAATCTAGTTATTTCTTTTATATCTGTTGCCTGTAAAAATATTTTTCTTAACAAACATATATAAATAATACCAGTGCATACCACAACATGAAATAAATATCAAACATCAAATCACCTCAAATGTTAAGTAATTTTCAGCTATGCCCTCTGTGAATAAATATATTATAGTCCATATCTCAAAATAGCTACTTTAAACAAGATATTTTTTTTGAATTAGCTATTTTATATGGATTCTAATACATTTTTCTCAGAGAGCATAGCTGAAAACTTTTAATGTTTAGGATAATTTATTATATATATATTGTAGAGTAAAATCTCGGAAAAAAAGTGGGAGAAATTCATTTTCTAAGTCTACTTATTAACTTTCCATGTTTAATGTATATCTAACAAATTATAATATTCTTTCTTAATAATGCTCTGATTTTAATACTTTGTCATTACTAATTTATTCTGTAACTTTAATATTAATGATATTAATAATCTATAGCTTTCAAATCATTGGGATTATTTTTGATAGGCAAGTTTTTACAGATATGAGTAGAGATATGTATATGTGTGTGTATGTACAAGCATTAAAATTTTAAACATTTACAGATATTAAAAAAATTTAAGTAATTTTGTATTTTCTATATAAAAAGTTATTTTTCTTCTTATATATTATTTAAGTTCAGTTTTCCTCATTTATTTGAAAGGGTTAATTAAGAAAGGTTTCATTCTAAAGTCAAGGTTGAGAGAGAAATGTGAGATCAATGTTGACTTCACTTCCATGTGTGAAATGGGGGTGGGGAGTAAGAACAATGACTTATTAATAAGCTATTTAACTTAGAGAGAGAGACACCAGATCATTTGGACCACAGCTGCACTGATAGAATATGAGTTACACATAGCTGAATGTTTCAGTAACCACATGTATGTAATGTCATCAAAAGAGTAGCATGCATGTATAGGCTAAAAAATAAGACATTTTAGAGAGCAAGTTTTAGCTGCAGAGCAGAGCAGAATAAGTCTTATTAACTTCTTAGAAGCCATATATTATTATTTTTATAGTTGAAGGTTTCTATCAGCCATGGAGAAGTAGACAGTTTTTGATGGTTTTTATAGTTGAAGGTTTCTATCAGCCATGGAGAAGTAGACAGTTTTTGATGGTTCCCAATAACTGATCCAAAAGAACTATATTGAACATCTGGAAGAGTTAAAATCTAAAATGGAAATAACAGTAATCATCCTATGGCTGATCTTCAAGTTTATTGTTTTATCTATGCTGTTGCTGAATTCAAATCAAAGGACAAAGCAAAGATGCTGAAGTTTATAATTAAAAGCAGAAATATGGATTTATCTATACCCACCGCAGAAACAATAAAGATACCATTCCAGTGTTAGAATGGTCCCTAAAAAATGCAAATTATTTCACCACATCATCATCATCGCAATAAAGCAGAATTGCAAGCCCAAGCCGAAAATGGAACTTCTCCAGTAAACCGCTGCAATTGATAGATCTACACATGTTGAACATTGGTATGTAGCTGAATTCACAACCTTAACCTTAAGCAAGCTAGCCTTCAAAATGAAATTCATCAGAATCATTGAAACTGTCTCTACATATAGAATAAAAGAAGAACTGGTAGTTTTGTTTTCTCTCATGACTATTAACACTTCTCCTTTAAATAAATCCATTTATTTCTCTCTTCCTAAGTATTAAAACAAGAATCAATTATTAGAAAAGGGTTTTCAATAATGATGAATATTGATTTTATCAATATATGATGTGTTGTTCGATTACCATTACATGTATTTTTTTTATAAAATGTTTTCCTTATTATGTATTAATTCAGGTATCATGAAAACATGTTATTCATGTTATATATAAGAGTTAAATACAAGTTTTGTTCATAATGGGGAGTAATACGCACATCTGGTGACATATATAGACTTACATGAATACTTGTCGAGTATAAATGTACAAACCGATAAGGGTAGAAATTTAGCATCATGAGAGATAGATTTTAAAATAGTTCCTTTAGCTATTTTTATCTTTATAATTTAACTAACATTTCTCTATTTATTTCTGGTTTATTATTTCTAAGATTATGGATATAGAAATATGTTATATGCAATATGCGAGTGTGTGCGTGTAACGGTGTTGATTTTAAAATTAAAATGTTTCTATGATATAAGATTTCCATTCTCCCACTAGAGATATGAACACTCACATATCATGCTACATAATATTAACAGTTGAGTTTAAGCTTCATTAAGGGGAAGAGAGGAAGACTTTTGGTTATTATCATTATTATTATTTTGTAACTAATTTTATTATTATATAAATTTTCTACTTGTATTATTGATGATTAGCAAAACGTAATCATTGCCTTATAAAGTTAGTTTAATCATTATTATGACTGATGGATGTCAATCATATATAGTTTAAATATAACAATATTTTGGTAAATAATTATAGATTGATAAAAGATAAGATTTATGTTGTGAGTTAGGCTAAAGCTGTGACTAGAAGTATCATTATCATCATCATCATCATCATCTTATTAAGCAATAGTCTAAATAAATGTGTTTAATGGCCATATATAAATAATGGTTCTCACTGTGTTTGTTTATTATTTGCGAGCCATAATAAGAGTTATGACTACCATTGAAGCATCTTATAATCTATAGTATTAAATGTGAGCTAGTAACACTTATGATAATATTAAATATGAATTTATGATATTAAACTTTTATATGATAATTTGTTTGAGAAATTTATTTGCACAACTAAAGAATAATAGGGATAATTTGCACTTAATACAAGCACAAATGTTATCATTATAAAATGGAAAATCCTACACACTGTTATAAATAATGTAACAATTGAGGTTCAAACCAGGTATGATTATAAGTAGATACCTAATGTAATGTTATTTAGGTTTAGATAGCCTAGTGGCACCCAAATATACAGACATATATATGAGAGAGCAATAAAAAAGAATAAAATGGTTAGTTGTAGAGTGGTTTGTCCTATTGGGGTATAAGTTGTTTACATTGGTTACTAGTAATATATCTAAAATAATTGATCTGGTGCTAATGACTGCCCCAATGAAGAGTAGTAAGGATGTGAATTTTGTCTAGATTGATTTCATATTCCATTACAGGCATGGCTTATATAGATTTTTTATCAATCGTCTAGACATCTTGGTGCCCCTATGATAAAATGCCTTTGTGTCCCACTCAACCTGCACATCCACGTGGCAGCCCTGCCTTCAGTCATATATATCATTGTATCTGTTTAAAATTGCATTTCTCTATTTAAAAAGTAAAGGGTCCTTAAATAGCCTATTGTTCTCCTACACATTTTTATAAATGAACAATAAAGAATTAGGTTCCATTATTATTTTAATCTCTAATTAAGATTAGTTCAATATTTATTTATACAACTTTAATGGGATGATTAGCTGATTGACTATGGAAAACTGCCTGAATTAAAAATCCTAATATTGATTAGAAGCTAAGAAAAAATTACACTAACTTAATCCAAATTTGAATCCTTGTCATATAAATAGCAGATAAAACACTTCCATTGTATTGTTTTATAAATATATATCATTTAATTAACAAGTGACAATAAATAGCTTAGGCTATTATTGAAATTGGTTTATGAATGATACATGTTTAATTAAATTTAACATAGAAATTACCTGGAAATAGCATTATTCTTTAAAAAATACAGACGCTTGCATATATATATATGCATGCTTTTATTACATACAGGGAAATTGTTTTTAAATATATATTTTTTTATTATAAACAAATCCAGAGCAACTTGATTTGAAGTGTTTATTGCTAGATTAGTTTTTTTTTTTAATATAATCAATAGTTTTTAGCAATTTAGAATGTTCTTTTTTAATTTTGACTCGTTATTGTTTGATACAAGTCAAAAATTATTAATACATGATGCTTAACATATATTGAAATATCTGTCAAAATATTCAAGCATTATGTTATCACAAGATAAACACTACTACATACCCCAGTTTCACTGATTCTATTGTTGAATATCTTTTTACATGTTACTTGGAGACTATAGTCTCATGGTTCTTATTTGTAGACATTCATTATATTTGATCACGTATAGATGAAATTAAATATCTTTGATAAAATGCTATAGAGATTGTCCTTATTGACAACATATTTGTATTTTTCCATTTTTATGTTTATGGTCTTTTGTGATATGATTCAAGAAGACATTTTTATTATTTGCCAACATATATGTAGACACATAATAGGGACTGTGTTGACATTGTGACATAAAGAATAATAATAGCATGACCAAGTGAAAAAAATATTTGTATTAATTGATTCTTATACAAATACATCTTAATGAGAAATCAGACCAATCCCTCACATGACAGATGCATTTGAAACATACAATTTTTCAAGTAAGCCATATAGCCCATGTTGCAATTGCAACTTCATATAACATCATTTTTAAATATATTTAAATTTAACTTCATATAATGTACATTTAAATATATTGCAAACTTCATTCCATTCCACAATACTGAAATATATGATCATAGACATATGAAAAAGATAAGTGATCCCCAAGGTATATATTTCATGCTAAACCAGCACTCATCATTTTTGATCCAAATCACAATCTTTTACACATATCTCACCATTTGTTTAGAATTTAATAGATATCTAATTAGTGAATTAACAACATTCATATGGCCTGCTTTACAACTTTGATACCAAACACATTATAAAGTTTGGTATCAAAGTTGTTATAAAACACTTTTATAAAATGATTGGTATCAAAGTTGTAAAGCAGAAAATTTGAAATCTGTTAATTAAACTGTAGCAATTTGATATATATATATATATATATATATATATATATATATATATATATATATATATATATATATATATATATATATATATATATATATATATATATAGTGAACAAATGGGGAACATATGTTAAGAGATTGTGATCTAAGCCAACTGATGAGTACTGGTTCAGCAAAAATTGCCCATCATGGGAATCATTTATCTTTTTGGGTATCTTTAATCATATCACTATGGAATGGAGCAAAAGACGTTTGTTCAGAAACTAATGATTTGAAAAAAGAAAAGATCTATATAGAACAAACTCTTATAAAAAAAATGATTACTCATCAGCTGTTATTAAAAAAAACCTTAACTAGACAACAAAAAGAACTATACAAAACAGTTATTGGTACTGTAGTGTACCCATACATATCAAAAATAGTAGACAAATTAAGAAAAATCTGCAATCAGTATAACATCAGAACAGCTTTCCAGAGCCATATCACATTATGAGGAGTTTCAACATCTACAAAGTCTAAAAACTTGAAATGCTGAAAAGAAAAACTGCATCTATGAAATACTATGTGAATGTGGAAGAACATATATTATTGAAAGCAGTTGTCCCCTTGAAAAGCACTTGCAAGAACACAAACTGATAATTATGAGAAAACAGATGTGCTTAATGTAACAGACGATGTATATATCAATGAATAAATATTCAATTGGGAAAATACAAAAATATTGGATAAGGAAAGGTACAAAGAAGAAAATTTAAAGAAGCTGCTCACATGACAATGGCAAACAATCCCATAAGTCAACCTAGTGTGATTATACAAAATATATGGAAACCACTAATCAACTTTGCTCTTAGAAAAAAGTGGAAAAATCGAGAGAAACATCATAGTTAAATATATGAAATTTCTACTGACTGTTGCCTTGGCAGGATAGATTAATTGGTTAGTGTGTTATCTTAAAATTCAATACTCAAATATATATAAAGGTCCTGGTTCAATTCCCATGCAAGTACTGTCACTGGTCTGGTCAGCAATAACTGAAGAAGAGGGGAGAAACATTGTGCATATACTAACCTGTGTGCTATTACTAACAATTGAATGTATTTGGAATATTTAAATAAAGCTAAATTTTTCTAATGACATTCAATATTCATATTAAATTATAAAAATAGTCCACCTTATAAATACAACCTTTGATCATATGTTTCAATAATAGAATAGAAGTTTGAAATATATTTAAATATATATTGTATGAAGTTAAGTTTAAATATCTCTACAAATAATCTTTATATGACATTGAATTTTAAAATATGATGTATGCCTTATTTGAAAAAAGTGTCCGTTTCATGTGTATTTATAGTGTGAGAGGTCAATCTGGTTTCTGGCTGATGGGTAATCGTGATAGGATTGAGCTAAATATAAATATGCATTATTAAAAACACAAAACTTGCAAATAAATATAACTGAGATGTTAGAATAAATTGTGTTAAAAAATAACAAACAATAGCACATTACAACTTAGTGAGAATGCTTAAAAGACCATTACATCTCTTATTCGTGATATATTGCTCTGATCTTGATAGTTTAGAATCTGAATAACTAACATAACACCAACACCCTTTAGTAGATGACAAGATCTGCCTGGGAGGGGGGATTTAATATACATAATAATCATGATTTGTAAAAAAAAAAAAAAAAGGAAATTATATATTAAAAACCATGATAAAATTATCATATAGCTTAGTCGTTGCTTTAGACCTCTCATCGATACAATAATATTTTCAATTGACCAAATGGAGAATTTTTTTATTTTTTTTATTTCACTCAGTTGAAAATTAATTCAAAAACCTTTAGTTTTCAAGATTTCTTTTTTTAAGATTTTTTCTTATAAAAAAGAAACACTTCGACATTTTTTTTTTTTTAAACTAGTATTATCAATATATATATATACAGTTTATTTTTTTTACTCTGTTTGTTCGAATAAGGTTTAAAATGCGTTTAGAAATGAGTGAGGATTACCGTGCTAATTTAAAAATATAAAAAGCTTTCCAAAAAATAAATTCCTCAAAAAACAATCGTTGTTAACTATTCGTTTATATATATATCGAATGTACAGACAATTGCGTGGATTAAGAATTGCAGATACAAACAAAAAAAACTTTTCAATTAAATGGGCTCATCAGAAGAGTAGGCAGTAAATAGATAAAATGGTAGGCACTGTATGAAGAAGATCAATAAATAAATTACTACTATATATGTAACATTTACGAAAAAGTCAAGAAGCGAAATTTATATATTTAATGCATAAATATATTTAAAAAATCATCTCTTAAAATTGTAATCCTTTTTCAAGGTTTATTTTACAAAAAAATAATAATAATAATTCATAAAAATTTGCGTCAATTTTAAGTGTAATGTCTTTTTTTATTTTTAACTTATATAAAATTTTCTTTGTAAAATATCATGTTTAAACTTTTATAAATTAGTATAACCAACTTCAGCGGAAAATATAATGAACGGAGACATGTTTCCATAGTCAATACGCCTACGTCATTTTAGTTTGACGTCAACGTCGTCATCAACTTTTTTTTTACAACCACCAAATATATTTTGCCATTGATTTATTTTTTGTATTACATAAGTAGTTTTATGTGATAACTAATCAATTATAAGAAAACATAAATTTAAAATAACTTTATAAATTTATTTTCTTTAATCAAATCCTTTTACATTGAAATGAATTAAATATCTACTATAGTAATTATCTATTTTGTTATTAATTCTTTTGCAAGTGGTTTTTGATTTTCGACATCTTTGGTGAAATAAATTATTTTAAATACGATCTAAAGAAATTAAACCATTTTTTAAATATTGATTGCTAATTTAAAATCAAATGCAGTACTTATTTATTTTATAAAAATAGTAATCTTGGAATGTTTTAAAAAATAATTTAAGTTTTCTGGTTACTAACTTGATATGTTGTTAATAACATATTTTAAAAATATGATTAATTATTAATAATATAAAAATGACTAATTAAAATTGCTTGTTAATTATGCGCAAAGAGTATTAACTATCAAAGGTGATAAAAAAAATCATTTTGACAACAGCATTTATTATTTAAAAAACAATTCTAATAATAAGCTTAAAACCGTTGCATTTTTATTTTGACAATGCCAAGTATGGATTAAAGATAATCTCCTTTTCACTGATCCGTAATTTACTAAGCATTTCTAAAATTCACTCTACCATCAAATTAAATTTTAAAAAATGTAATGCAAGTAATGATATTTTTAAAAACAAACAAACAAAAAACTTTAACCCTTAATTTACCATAATCTAGTTTTTATTGCCATAGAATAAACAAACTGATATGATAAAAACAAATTTATGGATTCGCAGGAATTTCTAGACTATAAATACAATTATTAGTCAATTAAAACGTTCTTAACCATTGTTAATATAGCTTCTCATTATATGAATATATGCTGTATTCTAATGTTAAATTAAATGTTATCTATTGAATTTTTAGGATTTGTAATAAATGTCCATCCATATAAGATTTAAAATGATGTTGTTTCTTTCTTGTATAATTAGGGTTTAATAGTGTATGACTAGTTTCAGCATAATTTTAATTTATGGTCATTTATATTGCATGAAACTTGATATATTCATTTTTTGATGTGGTAAATAACATCATTAAATATATATATATATCCTTGATGAGAATAAATTGTAGCCGAAATATATGTAGTAATGAAAAATAAATCTGTTTATTTTGTATTAGGAATCAGCTACTAATATTAATATATTAATTTGCATTAGAAAGAGCTAAAGTACAGATTTTATTTAAACATTCACATATGTATATCCAGCAAAAAAAACTTGTAAAGATAAATATTGCAGGCATTAATTATATTGTAAAAATAACTGAATTATGATCAACTTTTTTTATATGTAAAAAAACATAAAATAGAATGAAAAACACCAATTTTTACAGACTTTGAGGCTTTAAAAAGATTTTAATTTTTTAAAAAAGTTTCAATTTATATATATGTAAATTTGGACTGGACAGCAATGTAAAGTTATATATAACTTCAGATCAATTGTGTGAGAAGGAAAATAACTCATTCCTCAGTTGGTAATTAATTTAGAACCCCTTAGCTCTAATAATCTGACATCTTAATATGCAGAGTTATAATACTAATGCACATCCACGTCAAAAAGTTTTTATAAACATTTACATTAATATATTTTTATACTAGAACAATGCATCTGGAAAATGAAGCATATCCTATTTGATAAATAGCAAATACAACTTTTTGAAATTGTATATTTTATATCTTTAAGTATTTTTTATTATTATTAAAGACATTTTGAATTAATTAAAAAATAAAATTGATTAATCATCAGAATAGTTTGCCATCATTTGTTTCCTCATTAAGTTATTCTAAAATATCTAATTTAAAATTTACATCATTAGAATTTCTAATTTTCTTTAGAAAAAATTATTGTCACTGATCATTAGTCATATATTATCAGTAATGGTGTTCGTTTATTTTTAGATTATTTTTATTTAAAATGAATTCATTTTTTAAATTTAAACATTTGTTTTTTAAATATTGGCATTAATATTTTTTTCTTTTTCATTATTTAATAATCTATATTCTCTAAGTCTCTGACATTAATTATTTTTGCAAACATATATTTATCATTATTTCTAATAACCTTTCGTTTAATCTTGATATAAATCTTGTTTTCTCTTTCAATTTTTTTTATATATTCTAAGCATTTTTAATAATGATAATCAATATTTTTTAGTTGATCCATCCTAATTTATTTATGACTTCAGTATTTTTCCACATATGTTCTCTTTGATTTATATAGCCAACCAATGATATCATAAATAAATCCTCTAACATATGGATGATTATGTCATCTATAATTGCAGTTCAAAGTATGATGATATTGACATGATATGTCATTGTTAACAAAAATAATGTATATTTTTATAGACCATAAAGTATTTAGCCAAGAATTTGTGAATCAGAACAATGGCTTTCGTAAAAAATCAAAGTCCAAATAACTGATGTATAATCATTAAAACAGAATTGTGTGAAAAAAATAAAATGAATTATTTTTTTCACACAATTCTGTTTTAATGATTATACATCAGTTATTTGGACTTTAATTTTTTATGAGAGCCATTGTTCTGATTCACAAATTCTTGGCTAAATACTTTATGGTCTATAAAAATATACATTATTTTTGTTAACAATGACATATCATGTCAATATCATCATACTTTGAACTGCAATTATAGATGACATAATCATCCAAAATTTAATAATCAGTGAGCACTAGAAAATAGCAATATATTTACACTCTCCAGATTAGTTTCTAGCTATTGATTTTTTTCATCTGAAAGCATTGAATCTGTCTTAGATATCTAGCCAACTTTTCATATATTTTTAAATCATTTAAAATCAATAACCTGTAACAGATATAAAACATATTTGGTAATCAACACTTTTATTCAGTTTGCACTAAAAACATAGTTGTTTCTTTAATCACAATTAGGATTTATTTATTTAAGCTGAAATAAAATTGTGGGAATACAGAAATTAATTAAGTTACTCTCTTGTTATGCAAAATAGATTAATTTAATAATTTCTGCACACACACACACTTCCATACTTATAATTCAATTTAAATGTAAAACCTTCAATTGTAATTAAAAAAATTAAATATTTTCATGCAAATAAAAGTTTTGATTACAAAATACTTTTTATAACTAATATAATTTAATTTTAAATGATGCTAATTAGTAAAATCACAAGCATTAAATCAATCTTGTTTACAATCATTTTGTTCTCCCCCCCCCCACTATTCTGTATTTAAAAAACTAAATAACTACCCAAAAATATTTTACTGTCATAGTACATTGCCAGTGATTTATAAGAAATATACCAAATTTGAACAAATTATATGGAATATTAATATATTAATCTCAATATTAAAATCTTATTTTAACTTCAATAAAAACATTTAATTGAAATAAACCATTCAATAATATATATTCTAACCTCCCCCCACGCGTTCTCACCCCAAAATTATTGTTTATGACGAATATTACAGGTTCTAGCTCAGTTAACAAATAAATAAATGAAATATTCAGCATTAATTAAAATGATTACTAGCTCTAATTTTAAAATACAAATACGGTTCAATTTTAAAATGAATTAACAAATATTTACTATTTTCATGAGACATGGAGTGACAATACAGGGAACGAGATAGACTACATTGAGCCATTATCCACACGATACTACCTCAATGGCATAAGAACACTATTCCCCCTTTTTACTATACCAAATACCTAACTCATAGTATTCTTACGACTTTCTAAGCTCTATTCACTACGATTAAAATAATAATCATATCTTAATCTTCTTTATAACAAGAATCTATCTCAATTAAATAAAATGAAGTAAAATAAAATAAAATCTCAGGTTCATAAATTGTATTTTAACTGATTTAAAATTACGGTAGTAAAATATGAAAAGGGAATTTTATGTCATAATCTACTACACAGCAACTAACAATAATAAAAAATAATAATAACAATAATAATATAATATAATCTTATTTCTTCCTAAATTGAAATAAATAAATACGTACGTGGTAGTATTTTAATAATCTGACAACAGAATATGTGTGGCAACATTAGCATATAATTTAATGTAATATTGTGGCAACTGACTTATGACCAATAAATAATATAAAATTATGATCTTTTAATTTTAACATACCAATAAATTCTCAAAATTCTTATAACACTTTTATGTTTACCTTTTGTGCAAAATTTATATGTCTGTTTCAATTATAAATGTATCATGATTTCATGCATCTATGTGGAGAAATAACAACTCGGACACAAAACTTTAAAACAAATTTAAAACAAAGTTTATTAACAACATAAATAAATTAACAATATTTTTACACTATATACATTGGATATCCCTTACTCTCATATCTCAACTTAGTTTATTAGTTTATAAAATGAAATCAAATTTTTCTTTTCCTAGTTAAATCTTATTTTTTTAACACTTAAGAAAATACAGTATTATTACTTGATTTATTATTATGGTTAGCTTATTACAAAATGCATTTCTTATATGATTATCACAAACACTTTTCATCCCTAATATTATTAAAATTATATTTTTTACAAAATTTATATTCGTAGTAAAATTCTACAAAATAACAAATTTTAGTTTTATATTGGTTGTATGGAATCTTACAAAGTCAAAACATTGGTCTACATTCAGTATTAGGTTTTTATTGTTCATTATCCGATGTTTATTAATCCTAATATTCTCATTCAAGCCTTACTTTGGATGATATAATTACAACTATTAATATACCATGCACAAGTATATGTTTATTATACATTATTGAACTATTTTCTTAATAAATATGCAATACTTATTTTCTAAATATTATTTAAAACATTTAAATTTTATTATCACTTTTTTTTAAAAAAAAAAAACAACTTTGTTTAGATTTCTCTTTCAAAAAAATCTTATATTCATTTCTGAATTAATTTTACAATGTATTATATGATTCTTTCTCTCTTTATGATATTTTGGACTTTCAATTTTAAAGTTACACAATTCTATACATTCCAGCAAATAAACTATTCTTACATAAACGATAACATATCTTCAGTTCTATTTTATTCATTATTTCTTTGAAAATATCTTTCTGACCGATGCAGATTCACGAAATAAGGATAGCGAAGATAGATGCATAGGATCAAAATACAACTAGAATATTACTCGTCATATACCTTGACAATCATGGCACAGTGAATTAAAAGACATTATAGAGGAGTGACCTTTACCTGTCTACCAACCTCTATCATAGGAACGATGCTAAAGCTATTTCTTCAGCTTTATTCTAACATCAAAAGTTTAAAGATATGCAAAAACACTGTCCAAACTATATGTGTTCAGTTATAGGACTTTGTTAACTATACTAAATCACACAAAACTAAATATGATCCAAATCCTTTATTTTTCCTATTTCTTAAAAAAAAAACATCATCTTGGTTTTCTCTCCACTAGTACTTCCAAGTCACTATCCGATCTTATTTCTCAAGATTTTTTCTATACTGTACATCGACAAATACATATCTGCATTACTAACAATAATAAATTTCATTTATTTTAAAACTATTCCACTGTTCTATAAGACAATCTTTTTACTACTTTCCTCCGTATATTTAATCATATACAAACTATTTGAATATCTGAATACTGTATCACATGAAAGTTCAAAAGAATCACACAATTGTTCTGTTAAATTATATTATTAATATACTTTAAATAAATTATTGCATGCATATTCCAAATTACTCCTATCTCATTATATGTTTAAAATGTTGTATAAAATGTGTACATATAATTTAAACTTTCACACTTCATTCTTAGGTCAATAGATGACCTAAAAAAAAATACATTATGCATTATAAATAACTATTAAAATTACCAAACGACCTTTATCTACTCGATCGCGTTCCGTAGGCTTCACCATCCATTTGATCCTTGTAGATATAAGACTCACATCCATACACTTTATTTTTAAACAATATTTTTATAATTTTATCAAGTTATTATATTTAAATTTTAATATTAATAAATTTATGTTTTATGTTTTCCCTAAACTCACATAACATTTTATTTTTAAATAAATTAGTAAAAATATTCAAACTATATTTACTGTACTCCTTCATCAAATTTTTCTTGAAAACCGTTCATATTAAAGCTAAAAAAAAATGTTTATTATTTCTTCTTCAGTCACTTAATGTTCTCCCTACTTGTTCAATTTTAAGACAAAACAATTATTGCTCTGTTTAATAAATATTCATAGATGACAATCCTTGGTTTTTATAATATTTAATACAATTATTAATTATGATATCAATTAATCCCATAAAGAAAACGTCTACATATTCTCTTCTAATATTTTCTGCTAATATTTTCCCCCATGCGACTTTTACGATGCATCTTCTCAGTACTTTTATTTAAGTATTCAGTAAATTTTTCTGTCTCCATGGATCCATTTTTATTAAGTAATTTAAATTTCCATTTTCCTAATCTCTATCTTTATTAAGCATTTCTCTAATGAACAATTTATAATATTTTTAATCCTTCTTAGATAAAGTTTTTTTTCTTTCCTTTTTTAAAAAATGACTCTTTCATATCATTATTCGGTAATTTTTTCTTTCTTTTAAAGTTCTGGTAACTATATACTTTGTAATGTTTCCTTTAAAAAGATAAACATTCTTTCTTCATTATAATTTTTACATAATTTTTTCTTTATGATATACACATCTTAATTTTTCCATAGAGAAGAATAAAAAACTTCAGAGTAGCCTTATAAATTTGTGCGTCATAATTTTTCCTGACGGCAAGTAACTTCTCTTTTAAGTTTTCCGTATAATGTCCAAATTATATTCCTCTGAGTTATAATTATAAGTTTCTGGTTGAGCATATGTAAAGCTGTATCAAGGTACTTTACAAATATTTTTCCTTTATCATAACTTCTATATACTGTTTTATGTAGTATTTCCATTTTACTGCAAGGTTTTGGCTAAACTTGAATAAAATTACTGGTAAGAAAACTTTTAAAATTAGCCCTCCATGTAAAGGCAGTTCAAAATATTATATTTAAAAATAACTTTTAAAACAAATACAAAATTTTAAAATTATATTACTTTTCTAGCTTACGATTTTATACAGCTAAAAAATATGTTACTCCTTCCTTCACTTACACATTACTTTCTCCCGCTCCGTCTAATTCTTATATTTTGTCTGCTAAAATACCTCCGTTGATTGGTTAATGACTTTTTTAGCGCGAACAAATTTACACATTTTAGTTTTATAATAGATTAAACCTTTTTAAAATAAAGAATTTATGACGTCATGTCTTAAATATTATTTAGAATGTATTTTTTTTTAACTCAATTATAATTTTATCAAAATCATTTAAACTTTAAAACAATTATTAAAATAACATTTAATATTTCAACTTTTACTTTAACGATCGATAGCAATTATATTTAGCTTTATAATTCACAAACTTTATTATTATATTCTAACAAGCGTGTGTGTGAAGGTATATAATATACAGTCACATGATTACTAACTTTATCAGATGATTTTTTAATTTACGTCTCGGTCTAAATTACCAAAACTGATATATTTTATAAAAAATTTGGAAAATAATTTAAAATTGTAGAACTAAATATAATTCTCACCATCCTAAAGTTTATTTTAAAATATATTAGATTAAATTTGAATATTAATTATAATTATAACATTACATATAGCATTTATTTAATTTATTAGTTTTAAAA
Source organism: Epiperipatus broadwayi (assembly GCA_028023455.1). Classification (NCBI taxonomy): domain Eukaryota; kingdom Metazoa; phylum Onychophora; class Udeonychophora; order Euonychophora; family Peripatidae; genus Epiperipatus; species Epiperipatus broadwayi. The sequence goes on along the minus strand of JAQFVV010012393.1, from coordinate 24,229,604 downwards.
TATCATATTCGAATTATTAATATATTTTTAAGTATTTATAGCTGTGTTATTTTTTGTGGCCAGCTTTTACAACCATAAGCAAGAATATAATTAAGCTTTATTTAACTGTTTTCTTTTAAAATAATCCATTACACTTTTATATACCAGGTATTTTCAGCCTTAAATTGTACTATAAGATCTAATCGATCATACAATTATCAGTATATTACACAAACGTATTTTAAAATTTAAATTTTTTTAGCAATTGACCATTCTACCTTATTATGACCTATAGATAAGGGCACAATATGTATGACCCTCAAGCATGCATTACTGAAAACATTTTAATTTTTTAACAACTTATTTTAAATTTGATATAATATTTCACATTTCAGCCACCCACTAATTTAAGAAACTAATTAATCTATTGAAAGTAATTTTGTATCATATTACATTGCCAGTGGTCTGTCCCAAATGTACAAAATTTCAATAAATTTTATTATACATAAATATACTAAACCTTGATTTTAAAATTTTAGTGTAACTTCAATAAAAGTATTTATAAGCAAACAAACAAGCAGAAATAGTAACTTAAATAAAAGCATTTAGTAAAACTCAGAAGTTACCTAGATTTTTTTTAATTCTTGTTGATAAATCAAATTTGCAGTAAATAATTCTGGAGCAGAATAAATAAAGTAATGCTCCTAATAAAAATATTGCAAAAAGGTAAATAAAAACATGAAATTCTTTACTTGATATAATGCAAAATTAAATCAACTAAATTGACATATTATGACTAATGAGTGATCTGATAAGTAAATTTGATAAATTAATGTGTTTGCTTTTATCTCTTTGATGCTACATTTAGAAAAACCTCATCTTAGAATTAAACAAATACACAAGTTTTTAGACCAAATGCTATCAAATAATATTTATTAGCAGTTCATTATCTTACTTACTAACAATGATACTTTTGTAGAAACTGTACAATGGAAGTTCATCAACTGTGTTTGTTTTAGTTATCCATATTCAAGGACATCACTATTTAATTACATTTACTTTCTTTAAAATATTTTATCAAACGTGTTACTTATTGAAATTAAACAATATTAAGAAAATGAATTATAAGTTACTGTTAACTTTAAAAAATATTACTACATAGCTTATAAATTCCATTTCACATTATATAATTAATATTTTTATACAAAATAGAAATTCATACAACACTGCAATACTAAAATTTTTCCACAACTATGGTTTTATCTATTAACAAATAGATGAAACCATAGTTGTGGAAGAATTTTAGTAAAATTTTGTTGTTTTGGCTAGTATTATAGTGTTGTATGGATTTCTGTTTTATTTATAACTGCTATTATAGCATTAGACAGTATTTAATTTTTTTATATGTATATGATAGCATATGAATGAAAATATGTTGCAAATATTGTCATTATTTGACAGTATTTTATTTATGTTTAGTGTAATATTATTTTTGAGTTTTTACTTTATATGTTCTTTTTGTGGATATGATTAAAATTTGGAAGCTTCCAATGATAGAGGAAATAAAAAGCACAAGAAAACTGCAAGACAACATACCAATACCTATTTGGCAGAATTCATATTTGCTAACAGAATAAAGATGAAGATGATTGGTGGCCATGATGCACACTATTAAGGATTTTTCCCTGCTGACATAAATAACCCACATTTGTAACAGACTTTTACTATGCTTTCTTTGACCAGCTTTTTTATTTGTTATTTATATTAAATTTTCTTTAATTACAAACATTTATAATTTTGTGTATTTTCTCTTCTTTTTTTAGAGTCATACTTAAAAATATATTATTAAACATGATAGCTTGTAATCAGCCACATTGTTTGCAATATTTTTTTGATGCCTCTGAAAATGGATAACTAAACAAAAATTGTTGGGAACTTCCATCATGCCCCTTCTACAAAAGTCCCTAACAACATTTAACTCAAACTGACAAAATCTTATTATAAAAGCCAAATGTGTATTTATTATATGAAAAGTAAGACATAGTTTAATCTAGTTTCATTTGAAATCATTTAATATTTAAAAAATGATATAACATGATGGGTTTTATAATGAAAATATATTGGTTTAATGTTAAATGTATTATTTCAGAAAATGGTTCATTAATATTGAAGGTGTGAAGTTTTTTAGAAAATAAAAATTAGGTTTAATAAGCTAATAAGGCTAAGTATAATCAAAAAGAATAGAAAATAGTTTTGATCCAGATTCTATTATCCATTAAATTATTGATGCAGAATAAGAAAAAAGTATTGCATTGAGAATATAGTCAACAGAATAAACTAGACATAAAACAAAATATAACAAAAACAGTTACTAAGTGACATGAATTTGCTATAAAAAATGTTTTGAGTTATATTAAAATTATATATAAGATCAATTGATTTAAAGTTCAACTTATTTCTAATTGAGGGTAATGAATAAAATAAATTTTTAATAGTAAAAATATAAAACTATATATCAGGGGTGGCCAAGACATTGACCGCAAAGCTGACATGAACAATGACAAAATATACTGAGAAATTCAGAGCTGACTCGAATATAAAAAATAAAAAAAGTAAAAATTCAAAGTTATTCTTATTTAAAAATAGTTATGTTGATCTCAAAAATAAACCCAGGTTGGAAGAAGCTGAAAAGAATTAAATTATTTTTGTGTAATGTTAGAACTAAAACTCTTAGAAATATTTGATTACCATTTTCCCAAGGAAAAATGTCCTGGAGAAACAAGGATTTTAATGAACTGATTTTAAAACAAAGAAGTTTTGAACTTTTTAGAACATTTTGTATATTAATTTAATAATTGTAATTTAACCTTTACCTCATTTAAAATACCTATTGGCTGAGTAAATTTCTGATTGGTTAATTACAGAATCAGCAGTAAAAATATTCAATCTTTTAAAATTATACTTGTTTTAGTGTAATTTTTAAAAGCAAATTAATAATTTGTCAGATTATTAAAGAAAATGAAAGTTGTTTCAAAAATAAATTTATATTTATAATTGATAAAAATAATTTATAGTGGACAACATAAAATGTACTTTTCTCAACCTATTACAAACTGCAGCTTATGTCATTGATTTATTTCTCAATTTACTTTCATCTAAAAGTAAATAATTTTTACTAAAATCTGAACTATTCTTCAAAAATAATTAAATTTTCACATATATTTTATAAAAATAATAATAAATATGTAAAAAAAAATACTCCAAAACATACATTTTCATTTTGAAAATCAAAATAAAGAACTTAAAACTGTCAAATATGCTGACAAGCATTCCCTTTTGTAGAGAATGTAAAACAACCAATAAGTACCCTGGAAAGCAGGCCTTATCTCATTGTTATAATTTTAAATTGAAATATTATTGATTTTTTGGTTGTAATTAAAAATTTATTTAAACACACATTGATTACATAAGTAATATTTATTAAGGCTGTAAACTTCAAGAATATGTGCATGAAAATACAAAGATATGGACCTCTACATGTCTTAACCACAAGCTTACATTTTGGAAGAAAAGAGGAAATCCCCTTCTTTACTTCAACCTACTTTCTATATAAATAGGTGAAGCTGAAGGGTTAGATCTGAGAGCATGAAGCTATTCAATCCTTCACTGATTAAGTCCACATTTCTTATTACACATTAATACTCATGAAATCTTTTGATTTACAATGAGTCAATGGAAAGATCTTATAGTTAGAAATGTATTATGATAATTTAAAGTTGTGATTATAAATTTATTTAAACGCACATTGATTACATAAGTAATATTTATTAAGGGTGTAAACATCAAGAATATGCACATGAAAATATGAAGATAGGGACCTCTACAGGTCTTAACCACACAAGCTTACATTTTGGAAGAAAAGAGGGGAACACCTTCTTTACTTCAAACTACTTTCTACATAAATAGGTGAAGCTGAAGTAGTAAAATCTGTCCATTGACTCATTGTAAATCGAAATATTTCACGAGTATTAATGTGTAATAAGAAATGTGAACTTAATCAGTGAAGTATTGAATAACTTCATGCTCTCAGATCTAACCACTTCAGCTTCACCTATTTATATAGAAAGTAGGTTAAAATAAAGAAGGGGTTCTGTTCTTTGTTTCCAAAATGTAAGCTTGTGGTTGAGACCTGTAGAGGTCCCTACCTTTGTGTTTTCATGCACATATTCTTGAGGTTTATAGCCTTAATAAATATTACTTATGTAATCAATGTGCGTTTAAATAAATTTAGTATTACAACTTTAAATTATTGTAATAGATTTCTAACTATAAGATCTTTTCATCAACTCATTGTAAATTGAAAGATTTCGAGAGTATTAATGTGTAATAAGAAATGTGGACTTAATCAGTGACATATTGAATAGCTTCATGCTCTCAGATCTAACTGCTTCAGTTTCACCTATTTATATAGAAAGTAGGTTGAAGTAAAGAAGGGTTCCCCCCTTTTTTTCCAAAATGTAAGCTTGTGGTTAAGACCTGTAGAGGTCCATACCTTCATATTTTCAGGTGCATATTCTTGATTTTTTTGGTTGTAAAATAATTATAAATAGGGAAGCACATTTTTTTTTATAAAATGATCATAAAATTGGCTAAATAATATTAAAATTAGTGGTTTGAGAGCAAGTTAAAGCCACATACGAATAACCTCATCAATAGTCCATTAATAAATATTTTATAATGTGACATGAACAAATTTTAATACTAGAGGGAACTGACAATTTAATAGTAGTCATACAAAATGTCTTCAACAATTAATATTTTATTGAAAAAAAATTTATCAGTTCATATCTTCTAAAAACATTGACAATATTTTAGAGTACCTAAAAGGCCCTTATAAAAAAACTCCAATTCATAAGTATATTCTACAAAAACCAGGACTTTGACCAGTTATTTTTTTCTGTTCCTGTTTTTGTTCTGGCAAAAATAATGTTTTTTTTCTGGTTTCTGGTTCAAAGCCCTGAAAAAAACATAGTTGCTTTCAGGTACACTTTCATCAAAAAAGTGTCCCCAAATTCTAAACATTTGGCCACCCCTGCTATATATTATAACATAAGATCGGGGGTTTTCCAAAAAATATAAAATAGAAAAAATAAATAATATACATACATACATAATTTAAAATTACACAATGAAATATAAAGAGATATATTAGGACAGGTGTCATTAATTTTACTGATAGAATTAAGAGCCAAATAAAGCTAGATTGGACATATTTGAAAAAATGTAATAAGGTGGGTTCCAAAAAATGGTAAAAGGTCTAAAAAAAGACAACATATAAAGTATATAGATAAGAAACTTTTCTGAAATGATATGAGGAGAAAAGCCATAGAATGAAAAATCTAAATTGAACTTGAAGAGATCTTTAGCCTGAATATATTGATAATAGTTAAAATATGATGATTATGAAATTTATTTTTTGTTTCTTTAATTTATTAATATTATTTTACAATTAAAAAAATTAATAATAATAAAACAGGATTTTTTCATTTAGTTTTTTTTTTTTTACTTTTAGAATATTTATATTGTGGGTTAAGGTATGCAACACATTGTCATAATTTATATAGTAACTCATGATCAAACAAGCTAGCTCCTTTGTGTATTATGTCTTCATGCAACAGATTAGTTGATTGGAAAATGGTGCTTCAGCAGCTTAGAGAAAAAAATATTCATCAGTTATTTTTTCACGGGAACACATTGTGCACACATATTCTATATATAAACTTTTCCTAGCAGTTAATAATAATGTAAAACAATTTGAAATATAGCTTAGTCAAACATTGGTGGTCAAGAGATCGGCAACAGCTGCTTTAGAAGCAGTTGTCCTAGGTTGGTGGGTTCACTTCCTGGCTGATGCTATGACACATGAGAAAAAAAATAATTTGAAATATAGCTTTAACAAAATAATATGATCAATTTAAGATCTTCAGTCTTTCTTTTCAAAATGCTTTAGAATTGCCCCCAGAAATAAATTTAGATAAAAGAGGTAAGTTGGTCATTTTTTTTTACTTGAAATATTTTATCCTGTGCTTTAAAAAGTTTTATTTTGTGCTTTGTATTGACAGAATTTCATTTACTTAATAAACCAATGTTGGAGTGTTAATGTAATGTATTCAAGTAAAAGATATATATACAATATTTAAATATAAGTATATTGTCTATACTAAACTTAAGGTAATTAGAAGAGACTTGAACTCAGACTTTTAAACTCCCTACATCTATGCACTTCTATTTTATACAACTGATACACATGACCACATACCTGTGAAAAAGATAAATGATCTCCAATATACATATTTTGTACTGAACCAGCACTTATCTATTGTTCCAGATCATTATCTTCCACACATGTATACAATCAGTGCTCAGTTTGTATTAAGATAAAAAATCTTCAAACTTTAATGGACAAGCTTTAATCTTTTCCACTCTCCAACTCACCATCTATATGGAAAATCTGATGATAGAAGATTCAAAGTCCTTGATGATGCCAATATTATTGTCATACCCAGATTAACTTTAGTCACTCTGAACACTTGCATCTAGGACCTTAATATGTCCATTTAAATACACAGAAGAGGAATGGGTATAATACAGGCTGAATATTCAATATGTGTGGAGATGATGATCTGGACCAACTAATGAGTGCTGGTTCAGCACAAAATATGTATATTGGAGATCATTTATCTTTTCACATGTATGGTGACATGTGTATCAGTTGTATAAGATGGAATGCATAGCTGTACAGAGTTTGAATGTCTGGTTTCAAGTCTCTTTTATTAAGTTAAGTTTAGGGTAGACAGTATACTTATATTTGAATATTATATGTTCAGTCTTTTTCTGCCCTTTCCTCTTCTGTGTATTTAATTGGATATATCAAAATCCTATATGTGAAAATCAGAATGACTTAAAATCAACATGGGTATGACAAGAATATTGGCATTATCAAGAGCTTTGAATCATCAGATTTTCAATGATATTGATAGCTGAAAAGTTGAAGAGTAAAGAAGACTGACACCTGTCCATTAAAGTTTGTAGATTTGCTATCTTAATATAAACTGAGCAATGATTATATATATGTGTGGAAAATGGTCATATGGACCAACTCATAAGTGCTGATTTAACACAAAATACATATATTGGAGATCATTTATCTTTTTCACATGTATGTTGTCATGTGAATCAGATCCATAATATAGAATGCGGCTGTAGGGAATTTGAAAGACTGAGTTCAAAACTCATATATATATATATACATGTTTTGAGATGTAATAAACTATTAATGTTTACTTAAAAGTTATACAAGTATGAAATTAATATTTTGACTGATATTATATTTATATATTATTACAATATAAACTGTGTGACGGTTAAATTCTTATCATAAATATTATTTTTAAAAAGTTAAAAATTGATGGGTGGGGATGAAAAAACCCATATTTATCAGTGTAATGTTATAAATTTTTCTTTAAATGAATTATCTACAAAAATATGTAACTTTATTTGTGATTTATTATGACCAAAGTTTTGCCATTAAAGTGTAATATTTATTTTCAAATCAAAGACATAAAATTAAAGTACTATAGACAAATTAAAATTTGAAATAAATTTTCAGTTGCCAAAAAGTACTTAATCTGGAATTACAAGTTAACATTATTTATATTTTCAAATAAAAGAAAAATAAAATAAAATTAAGAATGAAAATTTAAGGTGCGTTCAGTTCCTTGATCTTAAGATAACTAGACATACATGTAAACTGGATTGCTATATGACTATTAAACCAATAGCAAAAAGAGGCTATATTCCATATAAATCAAGAGTATCAATATCACATAAAATGGCAGGTTTAAAGTCCTTCTTATTCAGAAATGATAATCTTTGTAAATATTCATGGGATAAAGACCAAAATATTGAAATGTATTCTAATGAATTGTTAAATGTTGGCTATAATTACAATCATATTTATTATACTATTAAAAATTTTAACACAAAATATAAAAATAAAAAAAAATATTAATAATAAGATTGATTCTTCTACTAATAAAATTTGAATATCAGTACCATATATTTTGAATCAACAAGCAAATTTCATAAGGAAAATTTATAAAAGTATATGTGACATTACATTTTTGCACCCCCTACATTAAATAAATTAATAAATAACTCTAAAGATAAAACCTCATTTATAAATAAAAATTGCATCATTTATAAAAGGATATGTAGGTGTGGTAGTGTATATATAGGGGAATCAAGATGTACATTGGAGAAAAGAACTAAAAAGCACTTGTTGTTATTAAAAAGGGTTTAAAATATAAAACAAAATTGCAAAGGTAATAATAATATATCAGCTTTCATTTTTACGACCTTAATAAATCATGTATATATGGTTTTAATTTCAACTATAATGTAAAAATATTTCAAACTGAAAGAAATAACAATAAAAGGAAAATAATAAAAGCTATGCTAATACATAAATACAAGCAAGACTTTATTAATAGGCAGGAAGCAAACATTAAGATCATGGAATTATGGGAAGATTAACCTTTCAAAGAATTAGTTGACAAAGTCTACAAGGATAGTCGAAAGTGCTCCTAAGTGACAATCATATTTTTTGTTCTTTTCAACATTTTTGATTACTGTATTTACTAATATTTAATTATAAGATTACATATTTATATATATGTATCTGTTCAACATTTACAGAAAATGTCTGCAACAATATATTGTCAAGCGTTGTTGCCGAGAGGTCGCAGACGGTTGTGGGTTCATGTCCTGGCCAATGCTATGACATATGAGAAGAAAAAAACAATATCATATTGATAATATTGGACATAAATAAAGATGATTAAAATAGTCTGATAAAAAAAAATTATTGTATTTAAATTGAAATTATGTTTTATTTATAACTAAAAAGTCAATTTTTTTTTAAAATAAAATAATGCTTTTATATTTAAATACAAGTATAGTATATATACTTAAGCTAAATGTAATTAGAGGGATTTGAATCCAGACTTTTAAGCTCCCTTCAGTCAATCATACCATCTTAAACAACCAATACACATGATCACATACATGTGAACAAGAGAAATGATCTCCAATATATTTTTTATGCTGAATCAACACTCATCAGTTGATGAGGAATCAGAATAATTTATGGTCAACATGGATATGACACCAAATTTGGCAAACAAGAACTTTGAACATGTTATCATCAGATTTTCAATAATGGCAGAAGAGTTAGAGAGAGGCAAATATTAAAGCTTGTCCATTAAAGTTTGAAGATTTTCTATCTTAATATAAACTGTGCTCTGATAATATATATATATATATATATATATAACTATTCAAAACAATACAATAATTAATGCAGTAACAATATTTTAAACAAATATATACCAATTTAATAGAAGTACTTTCAACTATCTATGTAGTCGTTGTCATTACATTCCTTATTTATTTTAACGTTGCAACAGTTTGGGAAAATATGACTCATTTTACAATTATATAAAAATTGCAATCTACCTTTTAGACATATTACTCTCATTGACACTCGCTTCCATTCTTGTAAAATCCAAATTTGATTATCCATATTAAAAATTTTAATATTCCAAATTAAACGTAAATCAATAAATAACCGTATTATATTCCAAAGTAAAAGTAACTCAATACATAACCGTATTATATGTAAATTATTGATCAATGTCTGTATTCCAATTATAATAAAATATATATAACTATTCAAAACAGTACAATAATTAATACAGTAACAATATTTTAAACAAATATATACCAATTTAATAGAAGTACTTTCAACTATCTATGTAGTCGTTGTCAACGACTACATAGATAGTTGAAAGTACTTCTATTAAATTGGTATATATTTGTTTAAAATATTGTTACTGTATTAATTATTGTATTGTTTTGAATAGTTATATATATTTTATTATAATTGGAATACAGACATTGATTAATAATTTACATATATATATTGTAACCGTAACATATCGAGCCGACCACGTTGCGTGCCAAAATTGTAACCGTAAATTCTTGATGGCCAGATAATCCATCGAAGGCCATTGCCCTCTCAACTACCTATTGTGCCACACTCGTTGCGGCACCGAAAATTGTAACCATTTGATTGTGTGGTCCCAACTACGTAATGTAAGTGCACTAAGAATTGTAACCTTGATCACTGATCAATTCCCACTCAATTATTGTCAGCTATTAAGAGCTGTAACCAAAAGCATATCATGCTATCTATTTTATGCACCAAAAACCACAATCAACATCTGGAGCAACTTACCATATACCAAACTAATGATCTAACATAAACTTTTATGATTTAATTTGATCGCAGCCAGGGTATACCGCAAAGACCTATCATAGTAGTATGATAAAATACATTAAACAAATTATAAGTGCAATGTTATTACTTTTAAACCTTAATTTGCGATTTTTATTGTATGCGACCCTATGGCCGACCATGTACAAGATGGCATAATTTGTGGAACTACATAAGATTATGAAATTTTAAACCATCTATATGATTTTTAATACGAATGCTAGTCCAGGTAAAGCTTTGCAATAAATAAATATAAATACTTGGGTTCTTTTTCTTATAGTTTACTATATCATTGAGACTCTTATTATACTGACAAATGACAATTTAAAAACGTTAAGTAAATATATTCAATCATGTCATTATTTGGTAAATCTGTTTACAAGTTTAATAATTAATTTATATTTTATACTAGAATCAACTACGTAAAGCCACAATGATGGAAAAGGTAAATGGGATTTTATTGTACCTTACTCATCATAAACTACCAAAGACGAAAAGCATCTAAATGTTTTCTCAAAAAATATTTATAAACTCTTATATCATGTTGACGATAATATGTAATTCAAGGTATGCTCTTCAATGTATGCTCTATCCAAAGTTTATGATTTCTGATTTTATGAATGACACATAGCAATGGCACAGTAAGTTTAATTATAAATCAACGTTTATTTACAAATTTATGAACAATAAGTAATTAATTTCAATATTCTAAATAAAACATAAATAAACAAATCAAATAAATAAATTATAATTCAATCGACTTTCTTCAATACATCTCATAGGTACAGTATTTAAAAACCTAATCCCACCTTATATTTCAATTTTATATACTGAATATTGAGGAATTTATAATAAATTCAGCATCAATTCATGAAATATTGAACGTCATTTCCAGATTCAATAAATCCCTACTGTACACCTATAATAATATAATAAATAATATGATGTCTGTATGATTTAGCTATAATGCGCTCATTAAATAAAGTGACAATTTAAACTTACGTTCCGGTAAATAATAATCAACCAACAGTTAATTATTATGAAGTACTTGAATAGAATGTCCTGCTACCATTTAATAATCTAACCGATAAATTATGCTTACAAATGAAGAAGATGATTTAGCAGATTAACTAAAATACTTTGCCCAACTTATATCTGTGAAGCAAAACATATTCCTGTGGATGCATTCATCTACACGTAGGAATTAAATAATACTAAACGTTTTGTGTATTTAAACACCCTCATAAAGTAATACGTATAATCACACAATTCCGCGGATTAACCACCAGCGCAGGAATGTGTGTAAAATACAAAAATGGCAATTAAAATAATCTGCGGATTAACCACCAGCACAGATTAAAGCCCTTTAACATTCTAAAACAACATTATTATTTACTTCACATTAAAGTGCAAAATCATCCTCCTCAGTTCTTCTGACTATTCAGAATACACTAACACTTTAGCAAATGTGGGTTCTTGCACAATAAAATGTTACGCTAATCAGGACAATTAATGTACTATTTATCTTGCTTAAAATAAACATGTGTAATATAATATAAGTAATATTGGCATAGGAATATAAATCTGGAAAGACTTACAAAACATCTCATAAAGATTGATACATCTCATGAATTCATTTAGTACTTTTAAGCTTTTCCGCAAGCGCTATTCTCTTGAATAAATATTTTATTCAACCCTTATTAATTTAAACTTAATAAAATATAACTTATGAACTTCATATGCAAGTTCATATAACGATAAAATTAAATTAATGTATTATTCATCAAATATATAAAATTTAATGGTGTGTGTGTGATAAAACTAAATGTATAGCATTTATAGTTCAATACATGAATTTTAGCAGATGCGTGTATCACAAATTGGATTGTATAGCATTTTATAATTCCAAATAGGATCCGTGGAATCCATGTACGATGCGTCGAACAATAAATATACGAAGCAATAGCTATATCTTTAGTTGAATTTCATACATGCAATTTTATCCGTTTGTATTTGTTATTATAATCACTATTAGATTACCGATCTTACATGGCTACATAAACATGAAACAATTTCAAAAACATGACCCGCAGAATTTAAATGAAAATGTTTTTCAAAAGTTATTAATCTCTACATTTCTCTATTAAAAATGTTCCAAGTTTATCACATCCATGCGAATATTTATTCATCCACGCTTAATCCAGGAATACTAATTATAGCAATTAATTTATTCATTTCAAACCGACGATAAAATTATAAAATAGCTTTGATTAATTATTTGAAGAATGTTTATTATCCAAATGTTAAACAAATTAACTAGCAAATATTACTGGCATTGTAAAGTTAAATATCAATCAATATTAAATTTTATTAGAATTAAAAAACGGAAATATTAAAATATTTTGATAACTTTAACGTTTTACTTTAACTTAAACTTCTTCTTTTTTAAAAAACAAATTTTTATATTCATAAAACTTCTGTAATTAAAATACTTATTTAATTTTTCCAAATTGTAGAATAATAAATATTCCAAAACATACCAAAATCTTGTATTTAATTCTTTTAAATTTAAACTGAGAAGCTCCGACATTTTAAAAATGTAATATTGGGAAATTATTACCGGTGATTCGATCCACTTGGCCAGCTGACTTGAACAGACTTTTAAAATTAGCAATTCATCTTATAATTAATTACCACTATGTTATATTTATGTTTATAGCAAATTTTGTGGTAATCCGTTTATTTATAAACTATTTTAAAATAAGCTTATCAACTTTACACCATTTGCCTTTACCATTTTCTTTTTTTTCTTCCCTCCAAAAGCAAACTATCAGACAATCTTCCCTTCAATTCGCGCTCTTTTCTTTTATTACATTGAGACGCATACGTAATTGCTGTATTTATTTTTAATAATTAATTTTAATTGAACAAATGGTTTTTTAATTCAATGGAAATAATTTTTTTAAGATCATTTTAAACAAATAAAAATAAATATTATTTTTAATACTATTTTACCAAATTTTAATGTGTTGTCAAATTTTTAAAAAAGTTAAACATTTTGATATGAGTTAGCATATGGGAAGAGGCAAATTTAAATTTATCAAAATAATATAAGAGAGTAATCTGTTCAAAGTGCAACTCAAGCCAATCAAATCACCAAAGAAGAAAGAGAAATTTTTATACTAGTGACATCCATTAATATATTTTATACTAAAATATATGGTTACAGTTTACACCCCCCCTACGGAAAAAATTTAGCTTTCTTTAGAATTCCATTTAATCAAATTCTATTAAGGTACATCATAAGTCACTATTTTTATTATCCTATCTATAATCTATCATCAATCTGAATATGGTATAACATTTACACGATATAAATCCTACTAATTTATTGAAGGTACAGGTTTCAAACTACGTGCATTGTAGGTGCCTTGGATTCCTTCAGGGGTTGAGAGCATAAATGCATTCTCTCCCACCTGGCTTTCAATCATGAAAGGTCCATTATATAAGCTTAAAAATTTTCTAAATTCGTTTTTCTTTAAGTTGCTAACATGAGGAACTTTTCCATGAGGCCCCTTCTAGTTTAATGTACTACTTTTAACATTTGTCTTAATATCCTTTGTGTGAGGTGGTTTAATTCCACTAACAGAAGGTTGATTTCTATCTTGGGTCTTATTAATTAGACTAGGTTGACTATTAACTCTCTTATAAAATTTTGGTCGTTTATAACTACGACTCCTACTCTGGTATCTGTTCTCACGATAAGGACTTCTTAAGGGAGCAACATTAACATTAGCAATGGAACAGTTATGAGAAGCTCTAGCCTCCTTTCCACCTCTATATCTGTTTTCCAGGTCACATTCACTTGTCTCAAGTGCATCTAAGATCTCTGACACCTCATCAATTGTATGCTTATCCACAGCAATCAAAACTTGTTCAATCTGTCGAGATAAGTTATGTCTTAAGATCCTGACTATATGATGCTCAGATAATGGGAAAGCAGTTAAAGTTTTAAGTTTGACCACCTGTCCACGAAAAAATTGAGTATAGCTACCTTTATTAGCATTGTACTTTTCTCGAGTGATTTGATAACGCATGTTATCCTGACGATCTTCACCCCAGAAACTTGACATTATTAAATGTTTAAAATCTCCATATGTTTGAGGACAATCAAACAAAGACTGCCACCAATCTTTTACAGCAGCATAAAGATGGTTGCTGGAGATAGCCAGTTTTTCTCTTTCTGAAAATGTACATAAAGTAAACAATTCCTCCAGATTTTGAAGAAATTCTAAAGGGTTTTCCAAATACTCCCCTTTGAATGGCTTAATCTTTAGAAATTTAAGAGCTGTAGATCCACCCATAGACATATCTGTGTTCTTGACATCATTAGTCACAGATTCAATTCCTAGTGGTTTTTGGGAAATGGGAGTTGTGCGGATACCAGTAAAATTACTGTCTGATACAACTACTTCTTTAACAGAGGTCTCTGTCCTATCCACATAATACTTGGTGTTTTGACCAATGAAATTATCATTTTTTTCTTGAGCCTTTTGAATTTCTAACACTTTCAGCTGAAGATTTTCAATCATTGCCTCTAGTTTCTGCCCTTCTTTAAACTCATTTGATTCATTTGGCCACTCTTGACATTTATCCCTCAATTCCTTCCACTCTATTTGCATCATTTCTAAATCTCCACTAAATTTAGCATTAGTCTTTTTTAATTCTTTATTTTCTACTTTAGACCTATTGATAGTTTCCTCCAAAATCTTTTTAATGCTACCCAATTCTGCTCTGCTCTCTGTTACAGATTCACTCATGGATTTAAATGTGCCTTGTTCAAAAGTTGAATGACTCTCATTCATATTCTGAAGTTTAAATTCCATTTCAGTTTTAATTTTATCAATAGATTTAGCAGATTGAGACTCTACTTCTTGAATTTTATAGTTCATTTCACTAACTATTTGTGCCAACTGACTCCTTGAGTCTCCCATTGCCACATCAAGCACCTTCAGTTTAGTGTCCAAATTCTCCTCGTGGGTTATAAACTTATTTCCAATTTCTTCTATCTGAACTTCTAAGTGCTTTTTATAATCGAAGAAATTAGCTTTAATTTCTTCTAATTTGATATCGGACTCTCCTTTAGCTGCCTTGCAACTATTCTCTAAGGATTGAAATTTTTGATTAAATTCCTCTACTGTTTTTACTCTAGCAGCTTCTATTTTTTCTTTCACAAATTCCTGAACTTCAGCCATTTTATTCTCAAAACTATCTAACTTTTCAGACTGTTCATTCAATTTTTCAGTCATCTCTTTTTGAGAAATAGACTGTTCATTCAATTTTTCAGTCTGTTCATTTAATTTTTCAGTCATCTCTTTTTGAGAAATAGACTGTTCATTCAATTTTAGAGACTGTTCATTCATTTTTTCAGTCATTTCTTTTTGATAAATAGACTGTTCATTCAATTTTTCAGTCTGTTCATTCAATTTTTCAGTCACCTCTTTTTGAGACTCTAACATCTCTTTTTGAGAAAGAGATTGTTCGTTCATTCCAACCTCTATGCGTTGAAGCATTAACATAAACCTTTGTTGGAAATCAAGATCAGGAACTTCTTGAGTTCTCTCAGGATAATTAGGTTCTTCAGAGTCACTCATTTTGAGTATTTTATAACAACTATTTCAATATTTTGTGAAACCAAGCTTTTACTTTCCTAAATATATGTGTTTTAATAACAGTAATCAATGAAAATCTTGTTCAAGCCGACCAACCACTAAATCTTCACCACCAATAATCTATCCCAGATGGTATATATCACATTCACACTAAAACAATCTGAACCCCCACTTCAAATATTTACAGTATTACAACAACTACTTTATCAACCCTTGATAATTTCAACTTCTCCCAATTCAATCCTAAATATTGGTATATCCTGGAATACGATTGCTATGGTCATCAGAAATCTATATAAGTAATTTGGAGAAATATAGCAATAAAACATACAATATTTTATCACCATTGTAGAGCATTTGTCACATGATAATATTCTTGTAATATGGGAAATTAAAATTGTAATCAACAATCATTAATTAATTCAGTTCACATATTACCATTTTGTACTCTGTAACAATCAATTAATCAAGTCGCATGTTTATAAAGTGCTAAAAACTGTATATTGCACACTTATAATGACTATATAATCTCAACATATCGAGCCGATCATGTTGTGGTGCCAAAATTGTGACCATAACATATCGAGCTGACCACGTTGCATGCCAAAATTGTAACCGTAAATTCTTGATGGCCAGCTAATCCATCGAAGGCCATTGCCCTCTCAACTACCTATCGTGCCGCACTCGTTGCGGCACCGAAAATTGTAACCATTTGATTGTGTGGTCCCAACTACGTAACGTAAGTGCACTAAGAATTGTAACCTTGATCACTGATCAATTCCCACTCAATTATTGTCAGCTATTAAGAGCTGTAACCAAAAGCATATCATGCTATCTATTTTATGCACCAAAAACCACAATCAACATCTGGAGCAACTTACCATAGACCAAACTAATGATCTAACATAAACTTTTATGATTTAATTTGATCGCAGCCAGGGTATACCATGAAGACCTATCATAGTAGTATGATAAAATACATTAAACAAATTATAAGTGCAATGTTATTACTTTTAAACCTTAATTTGCGATTTTTATTGTATGCGACCCTATGGCCGACCATGTACAAGATGGCATAATTTGTGGAACTACATAAGATTATGAAATTTTAAACCATCTATATGATTTTTAATACAAATGCTAGTCCAGGTAAAGCTTTGCAATAAATAAACATAAATACTTGGGTTCTTTTTCTTATAGTTTACTATATCATTGAGACTCTTATTATACTGACAAATGACAATTTAAAAACGTTAAGTAAATATATTCAATCATGTCATTATTTGGTAAATCTGTTTACAAGTTTAATAATTAATTTATATTTTATACTAGAATCAACTACGCAAAGCTACAATGATGGAAAAGGTAAATGGGATTTTATTGTACCTTACTCATCATAAACTACCAAAGACGAAAAGCATCTAAATGTTTTCTCAAAAAATATTTATAAACTCTTATATCATGTTGACGATAATATGTAATTCAAGGTATGCTCTTCAATGTATGCTCTATCCAAAGTTTATGATTTCTGATTTTATGAATGACACATAGCAACGGCACAGTAAGTTTAATTATAAATCAACGTTTATTTACAAATTTATGAACAATAAGTAATTAATTTCAATGTTCTAAATAAAACATAAATAAACAAATCAAATAAATAAATTATAATTCAATCGACTTTCTTCAATACATCTCATAGGTACAGTATTTAAAAACCTAATCCCACCTTATATTTCAATTTTATATACTGAATATTGAGGAATTTATAATAAATTCAGCATCAATTCATGAAATATTGAACGTCATTTCCAGATTCAATAAATCCCTACTGTACACCTATAATAATATAATAAATAATATGATGTCTGTATGATTTAGCTATAATGCGCTCATTAAATAAAGTGACAATTTAAACTTACGTTGCGGTAAATAATAATCAACCAACAGTTAATTATTATAAAGTACTTGAATAGAATGTCCTGCTACCATTTAATAATCTAACCGATAAATTATGCTTACAAATGAAGAAGATGATTTAGCAGATTAACTAAAATACTTTGCCCAACTTATATCTGTGAAGCAAAACATATTCCTGTGGATGCATTCATCTACACGTAGGAATTAAATAATACTAAACGTTTTGTGTATTTAAACACCCTCATAAAGTAATACGTATAATCACACAATTCCGCGGATTAACCACCAGTGCAGGAATGTGTGTAAAATATAAAAATGGCAATTAAAATAATCTGCGGATTAACCACCAGCACAGATTAAAGCCCTTTAACATTCTAAAACAACATTATTATTTACTTCACATTAAAGCACAAGATCATCCTCCTCAGTTCTTCTGACTATTCAGAATACACTAACACTTTAGCAAATGTGGGTTCTTGCACAATAAAATGTTACGCTAATCAGGACAATTAATGTACTACTTATCTTGCTTAAAATAAACATGTGTAATATAATATAAGTAATATTGGCATAGGAATATAAATCTGGAAAGACTCACAAACATCTCATAAAGATTGATACATCTCATGAATTCATTTAGTACTTTTAAGCTTTTCCGCAAGCGCTATTCTCTTGAATAAATATTTTATTCAATCCTTATTAATTTAAACTTAATAAAATATAACTTATGAACTTCATATGCAAGTTCATATAACAATAAAATTAAATTAATGTATTATTCATCAAATATATAAAATTTAACGGTGTGTGTGTGATAAAACTAAATGTATAGCATTTATAGTTCAATACATGAATTTTAGCAGATGCGTGTATCACAAATTGGATTGTATAGCATTTTATAATTCCAAATAGGATCCGTGGAATCCATGTACAATGCGTCGAACAATAAATATATGAAGCAATAGCTATATCTTTAGTTGAATTCCATACATGCAATTTTATCCATTTGTATTTGTTATTATAATCACTATTACATTACCGATCTTACGTGGCTACATAAACATGAAACAATTTCAAAAACATGACCCGCAGAATTTAAATGAAAATGTTTTTCAAAAGTTATTAATCTCTACATTTCTCTATTAAAAATGTTCCAAGTTTATCACATCCATGTGAATATTTATTCATCCACGCTTAATCCAGGAATACTAATTATAGCAATTAATTTATTCATTTCAAATCGACGATAAAATTATAAAATAGCTTTGATTAATTATTTGAAGAATGTTTATTATCCAAATGTTAAACAAATTAACTAGCAAATATTACTGGCATTGTAAAGTTAAATATCAATCAATATTATATTTTATTAGAATTAAAAACGGAAATATTAAAATATTTTGATAACTTTAACGTTTTACTTTAACTTAAACTTCTTCTTTTTTAAAAAACAAATTTTCATATTCATAAAACTTCTGTAATTAAAATACTTATTTAATTTTTCCAAATTGTAGAATAATAAATATTCCAAAACATACCAAAATCTTGTATTTAATTCTTTTAAATTTAAACTGAGAAGCTCCGACATTTTAAAAATGTAATATTGGGAAATTATTACCGGTGATTCGATCCACTTGGCCAGCCGACTTGAACAGACTTTTAAAATTAGCAATTCATCTTATAATTAATTACCACTATGTTATATTTACGTTTATAGCAAATTTTGTGGTAATCTGTTTATTTATAAACTATTTTAAAATAAGCTTATCAACTTTACACCATTTGCCTTTACCATTTTCTTTTCTTTCTTCCCCCCAAAAGCAAACTATCAGACAATCTTCCCTTCAATTCGCACTCTTTTCTTTTATTACATTGAGATGCATACGTAATTGCTGTATTTATTTTTAATAATTAATTTTAATTGAACAAATGGTTTTTTAATTCAATGGAAATAATTTTTTTAAGATCATTTTAAACAAATAAAAATAAATATTATTTTTAATACTATTTTACCAAATTTTAATGTGTTGTCAAATTTTTAAAAAAGTTAAACATTTTGATATGAGTTAGGATATGGGAAGAGGCAAATTTAAATTTATCAAAATAATATAAGAGAGTAATATGTTCAAAGTGCAACTCAAGCCAATCAAATCACCAAAGAAGAAAGAGAAATTTTTATATTAGTGACATCAATTAATATATTTTATACTAAAATATATGGTTACAATATATATATATATATATATATATATATATATATATATATATATATATATATATATATATATATATATGAGATGATATTCCAGACCAAATGATGAGTGTTGGTTTAGCATAAAATATGTATATTGGAGATTATTTATCTTTTCACATGTATGTTTATCATGTGCATTGGTTAAATAAGATAGAGAATCTGGGTCAAATCCCCTACAATATTTTTATGTAAACATCCAACTAAAAATTAGAAAACTAACAAAGTAACCTGACTAAAAACATGTCATTTTATAAAAGCATTTGAGGATATTTTGATGTTTATGGCCTTAAATGCTTTTATGAAAAGACACAACATGTTTTTAGTCAGATTATTTTCTTATTTTTCTATTTTTTAATTGGCATTATTTTTTTAAAAAAATTATTTTTAACATTATTTTTTTTCCATAGATATGTGTGTAAAAATATGTGAATTTATATATATATATATATACTTTTTTGTGCATGCTAATGTTATATGTAATTTTTAAATTAAATTATCTTAAAGATATATACATACTGAGTGTGTATTAAAATATTCATTATCTATGTGCATGTGTTTAAAGCACATTGCCTATTACTATTCATATATTTTAAAAATAGATCTGCTTAACTGAAATAATTGACTGTCTTTATATTGTTTTCTATTCTCAGTAGGGTGAACATCCTTTTAGCAAATAAATTGTTATTTATAGACTTCTTTTTATTATTTGATCTCTAAGCTTAAAGTCAATAAAATTTGAAAAAAAAAGTATAATAACAATAAACAGCTACTCATAAACAAATATTGTCATTCCAATTCCAAAATTTAAAAAAAAGAAAAGACAAAAGGGAGTTTTGTGATGACTAAACAAACCATTCTGCGAAACACAAATATGTCCACATATAGAACATACTGTTTCAATTTTCTGTTTATTTGATTTTTTATCACAATGTCTTTTAATTTCTTCAGCAGAAAACATGTCTTTATGAAATATTTTAATACCAGGTCTAACTGAAGCTCTTTAATCTATTCTATTCTCTGCCATATTTTTCCAATGGAAACAATTATCACATGATCACCATTTCTTATGCTTTCTCATAACTGTTATTAAAACAGGCAAAATTCTCCATACAGTAGTACCACTCAGAGCAAGCCAGAATAATCAATGGATGTCATAAGGCTTGTGCATAGATCCCTATCTAGTGCCTACTCATCCAATATCCCCAGACTGGTTTTTAGCTTGTGGCTTTCATTAGTGAGGAGCTTTGGATCTGAGAGCACTGCATCTAGATCTTAGAATCTAGAGATTTATGCACAAGCCTTCTGGAATCCATTGATTACTCTGGCTTGCACTGAGTGGCACTACTGTATGGAGAGTTTTTCCAGAAACAATTATCATAGCATTTCTTTAGAATGACTTCATGATAATTCTTATACCATAGACAGGATCTAACTCACTTACAAAAACTATGCTCAAATTTACAATAAGACAATATTTTACAAAGTTCTGTACAGTGCATTTATTTTACACATTCAAACCAATAATGTGATTTAACACTAATGGTCTCAATAGTACTGCTTCCAGAAAGCTGAATATTACATTGATTGTTTTTATGTTCCTGTCATTGTATTTTTAAAATTTTACAAAGCATTAGTAAAATAAACTTTTCTAATGTCTTTATATTGTGCTGGTAGAGTGTCACTGGATCACTTCCATACAATAAATTAGATAAAAAAAGCAACTGCATATACAACTAAAACAGTTGCAGTAGTTACTTCCCTGGAATGAAATATTCTAATATTTAACTGGTTAGAAACAGCAGCACATTGGGATCTGTTGTATCTCAACATCTAAGTTCGCTTTTCTATTTATAAAACTACCCAGATATTTGAACTGGTTTACTGGTTCATATTCTTAAGCTTATAGCCCTTTTTAAGCTAATAATTGCTGAGAATTTTTTTCCCATCATTGATTGATAAAGAATGAGTTTTTTGAACATTAATTAATAAACCAAAATCTTTACATACTGTATTTATTTTGTAAATCACCTTTGGAATTGGAAAAAGTATCACAAACATCAGCAAATAATAAATCCAGAATCCATTAAAAAACCATTCTTATTCTCACTTTTAAGTGAGTCAAATTAAAAAGTCTAGCTACAAACCTGTATCATATCTTGATCCCTTGTTGATTAAGCCACCTACTAGAAATTCCCAAAACCACTGGCTTAAAAGTTGTAAACAATGTTGGAACAAGTACCCATCCTTGTTTAACATGAATTTTTAGTTCAAATATTTCAGATTTTGCATCTGCAATAATAGTATTTTCCCTTCATTCTATCATATAGATGCTGCATAATATGAATAAATTTTAGTATACAACTACTAATTTCAATCCATACCAAATGTCTTCACCAAATCAATAAAAGCAATATATAAATCACTTCTTTGTTCCTGATACATTTTTTCTTACATTTGCCTCACAACAAAAACCATATCTATAATGCTTCTTGATTCTTCAAAATCATATTGTGCCTTTGGTAACTATTTATCATTAACTGGAATTATTCTATTCAATTATTAAATTCTTGAAAGCACCTTTACTGAAGTAGATACTAATGATATTTCATGATAATTATTGCAATCTTATCTATTCCCTTTGTTTTTAAAAACTAAAATAAGAAAAGTATCCTTAACATTGGATAACCAAATTCATGGGTCCATATATTCCTAAAAATTTCCAGTAATTTTGAAGCTAACATATCACCCCCATATTTTAAAACTTCTCTGGATATTTCATCATGATTCGCAGCATTCCCATTTCTAAGGTTACAAAGATCTGTTGGGCTTGGATATCATTTTTGTAATCTAAATGAGTAGATAAAATAAATATAACAGATTCCATATTTCCATCTACAAAGAAGAAAAATGGTAAGAAATCTTTTTCTCTCTCTTCCTCAATTAAAAACATGTTTGATAACAAAGATCTACCTTTATTAAATGAATCCCAAAAGTTTGAACAACTTTCATCAAATGATAACAATGTCACAGAGATAGTTTCAAATTTTAAAAATAATCAAGTTAAAAATAGTCGAGTTAAAAAAGTTAGCGATAACAATGCTGAAGTTATAACAATGCTTTTAAGAAATTCAAAGAATAAAAAAAGTTCTGTTTTTAATAAATCATTAAATGAAATGTTGCTAAAATGAATAAATTTATTTCTAAGAAAGATACTTTTTTATTACAAAATAAATCCAATGATTTTGTGCAAAATGGTGACATTATGGAAGGAGAAGATTTCCCACAACTTGATAAAAATAATATTACAAATGCTAAAAATGATTCATTTGTTTATAACAAATGTAATACTATTAAATCTAGTTTTAATTTTGATATATCCAATAAGAAATCAGGTAATGAGATAAATCATTCACTGCTTCAATCACCTTCAGTTATAAGCAACTCTGAAAAAGAATCATATGCTAATATACTCTTAAATCCATGTAATACATCAGGAATTAATCATGATAACAATTCTTTATCTAATAATGATATATTCAATATTTGTGATGAAGATACATCTCCCTCATTGCAAAATATTCTTAATAATGATTCAGCCTCGGTGGATAACTTAGACCAAGATGAAATCAATAGTATTATTTCTCAGTTTAATGAATCTATCCCTGATCAGCTTCTAAGATCTTTCATCAACTACACTAATGAAAAATCAATTGTTCTGGCAGTTACAAACAGAAACAAAGATCTTTTTAGATTTCCTGTTGATCATTTTTGCCAAGAAATTACTGAAAAAAAATTATGGTCTCATATTTATCAATTGCTAAATCACCCAAATAATAGGTATCTTATAATTCAATGTCATAATATTCTACAGAAAAGCATTTTACTAAATTCTCTTAAAATAATTAACAACAAAATAGTGGTTAATGTAAACATGAACAGGCCAGTAATCTTATCAGGCCATATAAGAAACTGTTATTTGAATTTCGGGCAACATGATCTCCAAAAATTATTAAAACCTTATGGTTTAATTTCAGAGTTCAAATATATATTGGAAAAAAGGGCAAATACTGAAGTCATTACAAACTCTGCTCTATTTAAATTATCACTGATTAAAGGTGTGTCTCCTACTTCAATTCCTACAATTCATTGTGCAGAGTCAGCTCCTCTTATAATTTTATTTCGGGGTATTCCCCCACAGTGTTTCCTATGCCGTCTAAGAACACATCTCATAAAAGACTGCCCTGCTAGAATTTGCATTAAATGCAAGGGAAGAAACAGCAAATTTCATAACTGTGATAGGTCTTCAAATCAAAATATACTTGCTACATTACAATCACCTTCAGAATTATTCATACAGCCTCAAGCTCATGAAGTTCTGATGCCTATGTTTCCTGTAAAGAACCATATTGTAGAAGAACAAAGTCATGAAGTTCTGATGCCTGTACTTCCTGTAAAGAACCATATTGTAGAAGAACAAGCTGACATGCAAGTGATTATAGATAACAAGTCACACTTAATGGACTCTGATTCGGATGGAATTATGACAACAAATTATTCTTATACTCGTCAAAAATCCAAAGGAAAGGCAGGAGGAGGTAATAGGAATTTTATTGGAAAAACACATTCAATGACTTCTGAGGATTTGTCAGACTCAAATAAAAGTTCTTCTGGAAATGAATTGTGCAAAACAAATGTCAAGAGCAAAAAACTTATAGCTGACAATCTGAAATTTTCATTAATTAAATCTCAGATGTCTGACATCACTTCTAAAGGGAATTCAAACATGGACAAGATTTCTACAAAAAAAGTCACTCCTCAAAAACTTATGGATATTGAGCATAATATTAATATTACAGATAACCTTGATAAAAAAACATGATAAGATTGAAGAATCGTCACTCATACTCTAAATGGGTTTTTTTTAAATATACACAATATCTAGATTCAAGCTAATTCTTGAAATTTTTTTTTCTTTATATATATTGAATGAAATTAAAAATATCTGGCTTAAATGTCCATGGGCTTAACTCTGATAAAAGAGTTGATGCTCTTGCTCACTGGACAAAGAAGTTTTTGCCTCATTTAGTTTGTTTGGGAGAGACAAAATTACATATTAATTCAAATCAAAAGATAATTGACAAATTGCACAGATTAGGCTACTTTCATTATTCTACATCTAATAGCCCATCAGCTGGGGTTGCTCTTCTTATTCCTTTCCAATCTCTGATACAAAATTTCAGAATTAGCTTTTTAAACTCTAATTTAATCTTTATAACCATTTGTATAAACTCTTTCAAATTCAATGTAGTTTTTCTCTACTTAAACAAAGATATTGGGCTCATTCATAATCAAATACATCTCATTAATTTAGGACTTATCTCAAATCCTTTTCCTACAATTCTTCTTGGAGACTTCAACTCTACTTATGACTGTTTCAATTCAAAATATTTACACCTTCTAAATTCTCATTTCATGTGTGCACAGGGTTTTTTCACACATGATGCATGTTCATTTTATACAAAGAAATTTTCTTCTCTTATAGACCTATTATATTACTCTCCGGAACTGCACTTCTTCATCAATCCATCTTTACAACCATTACCTTTCTCTGATCATCATGCTATTATGCTTGATCTGACATTAGACTTACCCAATCAAACCTATGTACACCTTAAATCTACAATAAGAATTTTGCTAAAATCTGCTACACCAGAGGCAATTATCTCTGAAGCTTATATTTTTTTCAAGAAAATAGACATCCTAGCTCTTCCACCAGCTGAATCTTGGTTTGCTTTTATAAATATTCTTAGTTCTTTGATTTCTCATTACACCAGAAAGAATAAAGGACCGATTGGGTTACTTAAGAAAGCAGATAGCTTAATTACAACATTGAAAGATATACCTCCAACACCAGCATCTGTACAGGTTATTATTGACCTGAAGCAACAATATGTAGAGACACACCAAATCCTAATAGACTATCTGGCTACTAAAAAGGCAAGGCTTTACCTCTCTAAACCTCATAACTTCTCAAGGGGATATATAAGGTGGGCTTTGGGTTTTCAAAGTAAGTCTAAAATTCCATCAGCAATCACAGTGAATAATATAATTTTCTTGGGTAATAGCATGATTTTACAAATTTTAAATCATTATAAATGCAAGCTAGTAGATGTTTCACAGAATTTGGTGCCTGATACATCTATATATTCTTGTGAGACAATTCATGGTATTAGTAATGATGATATTAGAGCTAAACTCTCATCCATGTCTGATAGAATACACCCTGGAATACATGGAATACCAAAATTCATGTTCAAACATCTTGAAGCCTTCACAGTACCAATAGTGAGTAGAATGGTTGATCTACTTGCCTCAGGTCCCCTTACTATTGATCAACTCTATCCCATTGCAATGGTCCCATTTCTTAAGAGTGCTATTATCCCATTGCCTCTGGAGAACCTTAGACCAATCTCGATGACTCCATTGATTATTAAACTGATTGAAGCAATTATCAAAGATAAAATTCAAAATCTCATTCTGCCTTTTATCTCTAGTTTTCAATTTTCAAAAAAAGGTAGTTCCACAGCTGAGGCACTCTGCCTATTCAGGTTAATTACGGATTATACAAGAAAAAATAAAAAGTCAAAGCCAATAGTTGTCCAACTTGATATTTCAGCTGCTTTTGACTCAGTCAGAATTCCTCAACTAATACATCTTCTAAGTGGTCTGAACATTCCCACAGGTATAATGAACATCATTACTAACCTTCTATTAAACAGACATATTGCAATTTCATTAAATGGAAAAATTTCAAACTCATTCACACCTACCAAGTCGATTCCACAGGGTTTTCCTCTTAGTCCCTTACTCTTCATTTTATATATAAATCCATTCCTTAAATCTTTAGAGATGAATCTTCCTGGATTGTACATTCCTGGTATCAATAAATCCATTCAGCACATATCCTACATGGATGATGTGGCAGTGTTCTTACCCTCTAGAAAATTCATACCGAAACTAATTCAAATTATGGACAATTTCACCATAGAGACAGGTCTTGCGTTTAACCTTAGAAAATCTGCGGTATGGAGACTTTCATCTGGAAAATCCATTCCATCCTTTTTCACAGCTATGCCACAAAAATTTTTGGGTTTACCAATGAGTCTCTCTCATGCAGCAATGAGGAAATTAATACAAGACACTATCATGAATTCTGCAAGAAAAATAATTGATTCACTTTCAAAAGTTTATACATCATTATTTGCAAAAACAGCCCTACTCAACATGTTACTGTTCCCCAGAATTGCTTACTACATGCCGTTCATTAAATTTTCATCAAAATTTATCCAGAATATAAACTCTCTTTGCTCTAGATTAATGTGGAAGGGTAAAACTGTTGCTATTAGCTTAAGAAGAGTGCAGAGACCAACAAGACTTAATGGATTGTCACTGCATTCACTTCATGTTCTTTGTCTACAGAAATCAAATAACCTCATTACAAGACTTAATGGGATTTTTCCTGATGACTCACCTTTTCTATCTATTCATCCTACAGATACTCCACCTCCAATTAATGATGGTTGGCTGACACAAGTCTTAATTGACATTTCAAAAATTCTCACACCTTTAACTCAATTAAAACCAATGAAACTTCATTATTGGGATGCCTATCTTCTTTTTTTTTCAACAATTATCCCAGATCATAGCATTCTCACCTGTACAAACTTTGCCATTATAAAGAAATATAAAAGATGTAATCTAGAGCCAAAATATTTGGACTTTCTTCTAAAGCTAAATCTCAATGCCCTTCCAACAAGCCACTGTTTGCTCACTCTGCCATAGGGAGGATGATACCATATTTCACATTTTCAACAATTGTTCCTCTCTTCAGGGCTGTAGAATATTGATTAATAAAATTTATACACCAAAACATCCAATTATCAACACACTCATAAAAGGTTTTGCTTATGGGGATTTTGCAATTATAAGAAGTGCAACTTTCATCACTTTCTGTCTGTGGTTTGTCAGATGCTTCATAATCTTCAAGTCTGTTATACCTGATGCAACATTAATTTTTTTACAAAAATTAAAAGATATCAAAGAAAGAGATTTGAAGTTAGCTCCTCACCTAATAGCAAATTCCACATGGAATCTTATTAATATTGGACATTAAGTAATTTAATGGTTTATAAATGTATTGCCAAATTTAATGTTATTTTATAATTTTTTCTTTATTGTAAACATAGTTAAATAAACCTGTTTTTGATACTAAAATAAATATAACATTAAAAGACATCATGTTCATTCTTGTATTATTATTCAAAAGGTGATCACTGATGAATTTAGTAGGACTATGATATGAAGTTTCAGGTCCATATATTGCTTTCAATATATCAAAAAAAGATCTACAATGACCCAATCAACAAATATCTATTTGTGAGTCATTGAGCTTATGTTGAAGTGCCACAGTGCCAGGTTTCCTTTTAATTAAACCACTGATAATAAGATCATTATCAGAAACCCAATCATGATTATTTTTTTCAGACTACAAGAATAGAGTAACTTGTATTATAATACATTTCTTAAGAGAATTCCATGCTTTAATCATACGATAGTCCCAAAGACCCAAATTAGCAATTTTAGAATATAATAGCGTTGAAATTTAATATGATTTGTATATTCTTATAAGCAATGAACATTGATTTTCATGTGAATAAGATTAAAATAATATCTATTTTATAATGCAACTACCATCTTAATTTGTGATCTGTTTAACAATCTGTATTTATAAGTATTTGTAATAATATGAACTTATCTTGTATTCAGACTGCTAACTATCATAAAACTCTATTAAATGCCATTGATCAAAGATGAACACATCCATGTTCCTTTATAGTAGTGTTTTTGTCTAAAGAAAGTGTTTGTGATAGTCAATTCATGTGTTGAGCAAAAATTCAATAATATCAAACCATTTTGATTTATGGAACTTACATCATTATTTCCAATAATGTGTTGTTAAAGTTTTCTATTTGTGCCAATACATGCTTTAAATCTCCAAGAAAAAAAAATTTGCCTTTTAATGTTCATGCTGTAATAATATTATCCAACATAAAATTTTTCCCATTTCTGATTTTTCTAAATATAAGGTTGGAGTGTAGATACTAATAAAATTAATGCTAATACCATTTTGCAAGGCAAGTTTAACACCATTAGCCTGTTATTGATGCTATGAGGAATTATAACAATAGAAGATGCATTGTACAAGCTTAACCTGCATTTATATATGTAATATATGTGATATTCAAATTCGGACTTTCACACAACCCACTACTCTTATGGCACTGAGAGTAGTGAGTCATGTGAAAGTCTGAGTTTGAACAATAGAAGATAGTAAATTAGATTTTACAGCAAATCCAAAGACTATGCATTCTTTTTTCACCTACTGACATGCCTTTACAAAAAAACTTGTATCCATCCATCTTTTTTAATAAATATTTTTTCACAGGTGGTCAAGTTTTACTAAAAGTAAGTTATATTAATCTTAAATTTTGACAGTCCCTTAGACACCACTGCAGTCTTCTGTTTGGGTTTTGAAGTGTTTGTACCAAGTAATGTTTGCAAGTTTTATGTTTCTATGTTTAGAAAAAAAATAGATTTCTAATACTTATCGTTAATATTACCACATGCTCTTACTTTACCACTACTATTGATAATATGTTTGCTGTTCTTATTATTTCTATCACTTAAATGAGTAGTAATCTGTCAGGTATAACAACTTGGACAGACTATGTGAGATAGCCATTTTTAGATTATATATTTTAGACTTTTCCATTTCTGTGATTAAAAAGGGATCCATGCTCCCTAAAATACAACTTTTCAAAACTCCTGTATCACTGAAATCCAATTCCAAACAATTCATTAGTAATTTTATTGCTTCAAGAAGAGATAATAATTAAGAGCTGTTAGCCTACCAAGCCTACCCTCATCATTGATCTCTTAATTGTTGAAGGTCCAAGATCACAAAAAAGGGGGGAAGGAATTGTTGTCTTAAATATCGTGTATGTAGTTAAATGATGGAAATGTTATTGCACAAACGTGAAATTCCCTAGTAAATATAAAGAGACAATACAATGGTATAAGAAACTCATGATGACTGAACCCTACAATTTCTTAAGTGACTGAAGAAGAAAAAGAGTGAGATAGAAAAGTCTATCTGTATCTCTTGGTCAGCATTGTTTGTTTGTTATTTATAATTGGCCTTCATATCTAAAGACCATTTCTTTATTGACTATCTATCTGTTCAGCTCACCAATAGCCTGAGTTTTATTTTTAAAAATATTTATTCATTTAATTTTTTTATGTTCTCGGGTATTTTTTTTTTTCATTTTATTGGCAACTAATTAAGAAAATTGTATGGAATCTTATGCATTTTATAATAGATTATATTTTAAAAGATATTTATTAATTTACTGTCAATCTGGAACTTTATTAACTATTGTTTTCTTTTTTGAGAAATGTAATAATTTTATTAAATATAAAAATATATCATAGAAAATTTTTTAAAAATGTTTTTAGAGTGAAATGAAAATCAAACAAAAGTAGTGTTCATATAAAATTAATTTTTTTAAATGGTATTTCATATTTTTCTATTTTCTATATTTAGTTAAGTAACTGTAATAAAAGTCAACGATTTCTATATTATGAGTTAATATGAATCATTTTGAATGTTCTAAGTGAAGCTAATGATATTTACTTAATCATTATAAAATGGATGAAGTGATCAAAATGCATAATACGCTGAAGATAAATATGCATTTTAATTCAAGTGTTTTTTTTAATTCTTTTTTTCACTTTCCTTAAATGAGTTTTTTTTTCTACTCTAATTGCTTCCACTACTGGACTAAAATCAAATCAGGCAAATGTTAGATAATATTTTAAAAGATTATGGAGTGATATCAACAACTTGAAACATTGCATTTTGAAATTTTTGATTTTTGCATTATCTGCAATGAATATAACAGTTAAAATTCTTTATAACTTATATTCAAAACAATACCATTCCATTATCAGATAGCTCATTACTTCAGAATTATATCTTTATATAAAGCAGAAATGTGGATTTTTAGAAAACATTAGGAAAAAAGAGACATTTAAGATATGAAGTTGGAGAGGAATAAAAAGGGAAGTTGGAAAAATAAGATTAACAATGCCAAAATGTTGAAGAAAGTAAATGAAAAAAAAATTATTTACTGAGAAAATTATGGAGCAAAAAAATACTGAGATTAAACATAATCTTAGAAGAAATTATAAAGAATAAAAAAGAGTGAAAAAAACAATAATTGATAATCTAAAAAAAAAAATTATGAATAAGCATTGGGAAAGTAGAATATAGCCTAATTTTTGCATAGTAACAGTATTTTACAAAATAGCTAATGATGATGATTTGTATCTGATTATCTTATTATATTCCGTAATACATGTCAGTGTTGTTATTGGACTTCTCATGTGAAACATAGAGCATAAAATATTATGTCATTCCGATCAATCTTCATCCAATCACTTTATCTTTATCCCAATACTTTACAAGTTTCTGTATTTTTTTAGTATTAATATTTTTTTATAATTAATAGCACGCTGAAATTATGATATTGAAAGCCTATAGAAATTATTATATAAAAAAGTTTCACTCCAACGCATCCGCGTGTTATTAATTATAAAATAAAGGTGAAATAAAATAGTTATTAATATTTTTCTAAATAATTCTAATTTTGCTTCCCATATAATAATCAGTTGAGAGTTTTCATTAATATATATATATATATATATATATATGTGTGTGTGTGTGTGTGTTGTACGCGATTCATTTACTCTCAGTTTTGATGTTTTTTCCTACTCGGGTAGATTTTTTCCGTTTTCTTTTTCATAATTTTTTATTTGATAATATGTCATGTTGTGCAATAGTAGTGTATCTGCATGCTATGTTTATGATCTGGGTTTGAATATGGGCTGAGTAAATTTTAAAATGTTTTCAGCAAGCTTAAAAATTTCAGTTTGCTGATTCATAGTTAACCTTCCATTATTGATAGTTATCAATCTACTTTTTAGAAAATAAACCAAGGATGGGAAACTGCTCAAAGTCTCATTACCTATGGCAATCCTTATAAGTACAACCGTCTCCTTCACTATTTCTCTAAGAGTGGGTGGTGGAAAGATTTTTTTAAAGAGAATGCATATACAAAATAGATTGAATGCATCTATTAATAAATACATTTTCTGAATCAACTGAATTGAATTATTTTTCAAATTTTATATTCATATATAAGAAAGTATGTTTTATTATTCTGAAATAACTGAAGTGAGTAATTAAAATTAATAAATGTATATAAATAATAAAAATATTTAAAGACTATGATGAAACTATTATACTTTTATTTACGTTAATTTTATTATATAAATTATAAGTACACTTAACCAACTTCTCATCATTTATTATTAAATTTTTTATGTAAGAATAAGTAGTAACTAAATACTCTGCATATAAACATAAATTTTACCAAAGCTTTTATAATAAGTACTTCATTTAATTATTCACAATATTTATTTAGATTCAGATAATTGTTAATAAATTTATACAAAATAATTTACATGTCAACAAACTTATGTTTTCCTATTTAATTAAAGATGCAAAACAAAATGTCTGTTGGAAGTATTAACCACCAACTGTTTGATTGTCTTGGAACTGTATCTTTTCATTTAATTATATATATATATAATAGATAATTAATGCTGTTTATATTAAAAACATTTTATATACTTTTGCAAAAATGAGAGTCTAATTTTAATATATATATATATATATATATATATATATATAGTAAGATAACACCAGCCTTAAAGCAATCTATTAAGAACCAACGTTCTCTCCACATGTATTATTTCTTGAAAAGACATATAATGTGCTGTTTATTGCATCAATATGCCATGACCAAAACTTAATATTATAATATGAATAGGTCTTTAAAAAAATTCCAAATTGTTAATCATTTCTAAGCAAGTTTACAATTTTTTCCAGTTAGATGGCTTATATTTAACTCCCCTATCTACCCATGTATATGAATATACAGCTATTCTAAGCTTCCAGATTAATGTGAGTTGCCCACCTAAGTGTAACTGTACTTTCAAAATATTAAAGGGAAGAAACATTTAAATTTTTTCAATGCCTTTATGTTGTATTGATAGAGGCTCTATGTCTTATTTTCATATTAATTTGGATAAAATATCCTATTTTTAATTTGTAAAAATGACAGTAGAATACACCCGGGTCTCTTTTTACGTGGACTTATTTAACACGATTTTGAAGTTACGTGATTCGTGTTTCACCGGAAGTCGAACTCTGATATTGCGCTATTACTTTAAATAATAAATTTTGTGCACTTACGTTATATTGAAAGTAATAACACATTATTGAAATTCGACTTTCAACTTAGTAATTTCAATATTTTCAGTGCTTTATAATAGTAAGATTTTATGCAATAATGAAATTAAAATCATGGTTTCCACATTTTATGTATACACACATTAAATTTTACAAGATTATAATGTAAATTTGTTCAAACATTATGCGTGTTAATTTTGCATTTTAAATCACATTCTGTTTTTGCTTTTTTAAAAAGAACGTAATTTTATTTTTAAAAGGTGAGTAATAGCAGTGGGCACAATAAAAATTGAAAATTAAAGACAAAAATAAGAATTTAATTTTTAGTTGTTAGATTAATTACTAATTACATTGTCACCAGAAAACCATTAATTAACACAACATGAGAGTGACGTTGGTGCTAGTTGTATTTCATCTTGTGAAGAATCTGATTTTTTTATCAGTTTGCAAACGAACCTGTTTACCGGCAAATAGTGATAATAATTAAAATGTCTATAAAAAAATATATAAATTACTGTAAATTATGCATAAAAATATATTGTTTTGAATAAAATTAAATATTATAGTTAAAAAAAGTTTGTCCTGTATCAATTTTTTTCAAATTTGAAATTTTTTATTAGTCATATTTTATTTCCTTATTTTTTTTTTGCACAAATTTTAAAGTAATTTTACATTGGTGCTTTGCTTTTACACGATTTTTGAAAAATCACAGTCCATATCCTCCCTTTTTCAAGGTAACTTATGTCTATTTTTGCATGATTTCATTTGCACATGTTTTCTGAGGAACCTATCTATTGCATAAAATGAGACCCAGGTGTATATGAGTCTGCGCTATATCTCACTCTATATGGCTATTTTCTACTAAAAATCTATAAAAATATTGCCCTTGATTGCATATTTTTAAGGTGATAATCATCCAAATCAATAATTATCAAAGATTTTTCTCCCACCATAATCTGATAAACCACCTGAGGTTTTGAACATTACAAATTTATTATAGGTTTCACTTAAAACTTTAAAAACTATCCTATAGGACATTTTGTAAAATGGAAAAAAATGTATAATTATCAGCATATTGTAATCTAGGAGCCAAGAAAATGAAGTTTTTGAATTTAGTTTTAATCAATGCAAATAAAAGTTCCTTTCAGCATCATAATTCTATCAATTTATTATACCTGCTTTATAAAAATACTATCATAGTAATAGAAAGCAAAGATGGAGCTAATATACATTCATGTTTAACACCTGTTTTCTATTACTAATATCTCAGATTTTTGTCATATTAATGTGTAGAAACTTGGTAATATTAATAAACTTCCATCACCAGTCATCTGTTTTCCAACATTGTTTGTGACAGCTTTATTGCATTTTCCTGGCAGCAAAAAACATATTTATAGTGCTATTTAATTCTCTAAAATCACACTAAGTTTCTTCTAACCATTCAGCTATAATTCGAAGCATCCTATTAAATAAAATGTTTGAAAGTACTTTATTAACAGTCATGTTTAATAATACTTAATGCTATCCTTTTTATTCTCTTTATTTTGATAAATGGAAATAATAGAAGCATCATTAAAGTAAGGAGGCAAAGCTTCATAAATCTATGGATCTATGTAAAAGTCTAATAGTTTTAAATTCAGCTTGTCATTCATCATATTTTTAAGAGAAAAAAAAGGAAACCAAGTTCCATATACTACAAATATAAATGTATACACCCACATTTATTATCAGAAAAACAAATATCCATTAGGCTGGAATTTTTCATTTTTTTTTTTAAAAAAAATGTTTTAACCACACCAAAGTTGATATTTTTGCTCAATCTAAATAAGTTGATAGAATGGATATATCATTAGATTTCATCATTAAATCTTTGAAAACATGATCCAGTTACCTTCTTCATCTGTTGACAATATCATCATAATCACATAAAAAGTAATACACACTGACTTAATAAAACTTGGATATTATTTTTTATATCCATTCGTTATTTTTGAAGATTTAATTTAACCATGATCAGCAAAGACTGTATATTCTGCCTTAAAATTCTTACACTTATTACTAAATTCCAAATTCATCTTATTCAGGACGGACATATTTTCTTTAAATCTCAAGTCACTAATCATTGTCACAGAATCAATGAGAAATCTTTCTTTTTAGTTAACCAGAAAAAGTGAACCTATTCATGTCTACAATATAATTCTTAAGAGCATTCCATGTCTCATTAACATAATCATCTTGATAATGAAAACTGCTAACTTCAAATACTTATAAAATACTTAAATTTGCATGGATTACATTTGCTTATATAAAGTGTACATCAAATTAAATATCTGAGATACTATCTATTACTTTAATTTTATCTTGGTTTATACTAATCAATAATTATTACAATAAGCTACATTCATGGATACTTGAAAGATTGATTTTTTTTTTTTTGGGTTGTTGAATATGTATGTTTTTATAGAGATTTTTTTGTCTAAACAATTCACTGTAATTAATCTGTGGGTTGTAAAATAAATGACAGAAATAGCCATCTACCTGTTTAATTAAACTTTTTTAACTGTAGAATGAGTTTACTAATAAAATTATAAGTAAATAAGCATTTATTTTTATATGACGCTATGTGTACAATTGTATTACATTCAAAGATCAGCCTTTCAAGCTAATTGTGCATGCGTCTTTTAAGAGTGTTAAATAATAAATGAATACTTCCCTCTACAATACAAGATATAGTATTAAGGCATTGGATCATCAAGGTATAGATCCAGGATATTGTCATATTTTAAAGAATATTTATAAAAATGTAACAGCAACAATTAGATTACATAATGATACTGGAAAAATCAACATTGAGAAAGGTGTAAGACAAGGTGACTCCATATCTCCAAAACTTTTTACAGCAGTGCTGCAAGAAGTATTTTGTGGATTAAAATGGAAAACTAAAGGAGTGAAAGTAAATGGAGAGTATTTAAGTCATTTAGATTTCGCAGATGATGTAGTTGTTTTTGCAAATAATGCTTCAGAGCTGCAGGAAATGCTGCAGGAGTTAGCAGATGAAAGTAGAAGAGTAGGACTAAAGATAAATGTTAAAAAGACTAAAGTAATGTTTAATCGATTTGCTCAAAATATGAAAATAAAGATTGATTATGAAGAATTAGAAGAAGTTAACAGTTACAAATACCTTGGTCAGATTATTAATACAGATGGAAACATAATGGAGGAAATTAATCATAGAATTAAACTTGGTTGGAGTGCTTTTGGTAGAAATAACTTTATACTAAAAGGAAATATGCCTATGTGTTTGAAAAGGATGGTTTTTAACAAATGTGTTTTACCAGTTCTTACTTATGGATCTGAGACTTGGACACTTAATAAAAGAGAAATACAGAGACTTCAGACCACTCAAAGGAGTATGGAGAGATATATATTGGGAG
Source organism: Epiperipatus broadwayi (assembly GCA_028023455.1). NCBI lineage: Eukaryota > Metazoa > Onychophora > Udeonychophora > Euonychophora > Peripatidae > Epiperipatus > Epiperipatus broadwayi. The sequence continues at coordinate 24,192,514 of JAQFVV010012393.1, read as the reverse complement.
TAACAAGAAGGGATCGAAAACGCAATGTATGGGTGAGACAACAAACAGGTGTTACTGACCTTATTGAAAAAAATTAAAAGATTGAAATGGATTTGGGCTGGACATATTGCTAGAAGAGATGATAATAGATGGACAATTGAAATTTTAAACTGGATTCCAAGAGATTGTAAAAGACCCAGAAAAAGACCACATGTGAGATGGATGGATGAAATAAGAAAATGTGCAGGGATGTTGTGGAGAAGAGAAGCTAAAGATCAGAGAAGATGGATTAAAATTGGAGAGACCTTCATCCTGCAGTGGATTGATAATGATTGATGATGATGATGAAAAGGAATCCTCTTATTCCTACAACTCAAATTCTTTTATATGAGCAAGTCTGAAGTACTGTTGAGGAAAGTGTGAGAGTTTCAGTTAGAGTGAAGTTTAGTAAATTCTAGACAATTTCACTGACGTCATTCATTCAAACATTGTAAATAGTAATCTAAAGTGAGAATTCTACTCTCATGCTTTCCTCAACAGTACTTCAGATTTGCTCATATAAAAGAATTTGAGTCATAGGAATAAGAGGATTCCTTTTATTCCTGCATAAATACTATATCTTGTATTGTAGAGGGAAGTATTCATTTATTATTTAACACTCTTAAAAGATGCATGCACAATTAGCTTGAAAGGCTGATCTTTGAATGTAATAAAATTATAGTAATCTTAAAATCTTAGCACTTTAGCTACAAATCCCAATAAGGTCTTATTAAATAAAGCCAACATATTCTACGTATAATAGCTCTTTTCTTACCATATCTGGGTTAATTGGTTTCAAGATTTTCCATAAATATCTGAACCCATTAACAATCATGAACCCTATATAATATATAAGTGTAATACATGCATTTGCATCCACAGTTCAATTTAAGTTTTAAAATATACTTTATTAAACATAAACAAAAATAATTTACAAAAATATATAATAATTCAGTTATATATCTATATGCACTGACACACAATTTAAGGTGAAGCTAAAATGAGAATTATAATATTAAGGTGGCTTAGCACTTTTGAGGATTTTCTATATTCTCATAATCATAGCCAATGGGTTATTTGGGAAAAGGTAGCATATGTGTACAATAAATCACAACAGTATTCATTCACAAAGCTATGAGTATGAGATTCGAATATTAAATCTCTAAAACACTAAGCAGACCTCTTACATATTGTTTTAAGTATAGTTATAGCTTCACTAACGCATGCGAAAAAAGTCACATATTTATAATATTAATGGAAAAAAAAATCTAGGTTTATATCTGGAAAAGAAAAAGTTATTTTATAAGGTAATTTATCTGTGATATTATAATTATATTAAATAAATCAGAGTAATATTTACTAAGGCATTAAAGCTTTAAACATGTGCACTTGAAAATACAAAGGTAGGGACCTCTTCAGTTCTTAACCACAAGCTTACTCTTTACTTTTTGGAAGAGTAAGCTTGTGGTTAAGACCTGTAGAGGTCCCTACCTTCGTATTTTCAAGTGCACATGTTTAAAGGTTTAATGTCTTAGTAAATATTACTGACATAATCAATGTGCATTAAATAAATTTGTAAATCAGAGTAGTAAATTCCAATAATATAAAAATAAATTTCTTTTTTCCCCCAAATATTGTTGTTTTTTTTTAAATTGTATTGTCTGCATTTAAATAATATTTTATGGTCATTATCAAGGGTTTTATTATTCACAAAAATATCCAAATATAATCTCATAAAATAAAAAACCTTGATAATGAGCCCAAAATATGTCTGAAACCTAAAGAGTAAGAAAATTATGTCTTTGAAGACAAAAATCTCTCTATTACACAAATACTCTTAAAATCTTACAAAAACCTCATGGTTAAGTGTCATTCAACAAAGTAAATTTCACTTTATGTGACAACCTAATAACTTTAAAAAAAATTAGACAAGATTAACTATGAGAATGAAATTTTATCCATTATAGATGTAAATAAGCCTTAATAAAAGTAACTCGGCATAATACGCTAAAGCAGAATCACTAAGTATTTTATAATAAACTTATGATTATTAAACAAGGCAAAACCCTCCATACAGTAGTGTCATCCTGTGCCAACCAGAATAATCAATGTATGGCAGAAGGCTTGTGCATAAAATCCCTATCTAGCACCTAGATCTTAGGATCCTAAGAGTGTTCTCATATCCAAGGTTCCTTACTGATGAAGGCCACAAGCCAGAAACTAGTCTGGGGATATTGGATGAGTAGGCACTAGATGGGGATTTTATACACAAGCCTTCTGGCATCCATTGATTACTCTGGTTGGCACAGGGTGGCACTAGTATATGGAGAGTTTTGCCTTGTTTAATAACAATTATGTGCTAGTATAAGAGATGGTGATCATTTGATGTTTAGTGGTTTAAAATTATGATTACTAAAAGTATTCATGTAATACTAGAAATATGTAGTGTGAAGTAGGCAAATTTATTGAAAATGAAAAGCATTTCAACTATTGCACAAACAATGTTAAAATCTCATAGAAATGTATGCATGTAATTGTCAATCAAATATAATGTAAATAAAAAAATTATATATTGGTATAGGTTCAAAATAAAACAAGATTTTGCAAAAAAAAAGACATCATATTTATTGCAATGTATATATTGTATAAATTTAAAAAGAAAAATAAGATGGCAGAAGATTGTGAAATATTTAAATAAAGTTGTAAATATGTTTATCGACAACTGATTGTTCTGTGTAGTTTAGGGTGGTTTAGTATAGTGATAAACCATCAGATACTGGGGTATACGATCCTCAGATTGATTTCAGTTCTGGCATATATAAACTCCTAAGACCAATTCATTTTTTTACTTAACAATTGATTTGCAGTATAAATTGTCAAAGTTGAAATTTTTTTACAAACTATACAATATTGTAATGGGTGGATATTAAGAAGTGATTACGGAATAGTTTGAGAATATTAATTTCACTAAAAAGAGCAAGAGAGAGAGAGAGTGGATTATATTGGAAAATAATTATAGCATGTTACTGAAGACTAACTCTCAAAATAAAAAGAGTTCATTTAATAACATTAAATTAAAGTTATATGCACTGACACACATTTGTAAGAGAAGCTATAAATTGAATGAAAATTAATATAAATATAAAATGGAAGCTAAGTGCATTATGAGTACATGTCAGCACATATAATTTTAATTTACATTTGTCTAAGAAGAGTTGCTAAATTTTATAATTACATAACATTAAATTAATAAAAATAGAATTGAATAATTATGTTCATTTAAGCTTGTTGATTTAAGTTAAAGTAAGTGGGATAGAGAAAATGAACAAATGAATCACTTGGAGTATATTCGCCATTCCTACTATTATATTTTTAAAAATGGAAGATCTGATTAAATTCTGTGTCTAATAAGTTTTATGTTTGGAAAATGGGGATTTTAAATTCATAAGTAAACATTATATTGAATTTATCATCTAAACTTTTAGGAAAGCATCCACCTAATCTTAACATAAACCTCCCACAAAATACTTCCAACCAATGCTATTTAAGAGTGATCTTACACCATGGCTTGTGACTATAGTGTAAGTTTATTCATTTTTCTCATCTTTCAAAAGTTAAAAATCTTGTTGCAAGAGTTCAAGGATAAGATATATATAGTCTCTAAACTACCTTGGTACTTGCAGGTAAATACATTTAAATATTCACATGATCACCAACTCTTATACTAGCACATAATTGTTTATAAACAAGGCAAAACTCTCTAGGTGGCACTACTGTATGGAGAGTTTTGCCTTGTTTACATTTAAATATTAATATAAGAAATACTGCTGGCACACTCAAAGTCTCTATTTCAAGTTGCTACCAATTTTTCAAATATTATTTGTACATTTTAAAAAAGTTGCCTCACACAAAAAATATATAAGTTATTAAGTAAATTAAACCCACCACCCATTCAAGACAGTTTTATCATCTCAAACACTCTTTTCAAATAATATCTTTTTTAGATTTTAAACTATGAAATCTATCAAATAACAAAAAAGCTTATGGTAAAAATGGATTTTATGTGAGATTTACGACTAATTTTATTTTTTAGACCCAACAATGAAGTCAGCTGGATTTGATCTTTTCCAGAATTGTTGAAGACTCATCAGAAATGTTACAACCATTTATGGCAACTGTGCATATCTGCTTCAAAAACAAAAGATCAAAATCCTACATTCTTCTTCTGACTGAATCTTTACAGATTTTTTATAACCGTTAATGATTAGTTGTCTTATATAAACAACCATGTTCTATATTAGAAAATAAATAAAAGTTTGCAAGGAACACAAAAACTATAAAAATAGTTTATTGGAATTAATGAAAATAAATAAAGAAATAAATGATTCAAGTGACACTAATAATGTTACTGTAAGTCTCTTAACTCCAGACTTTTGGATTTTGGCTCCAGACTATCACACATGGTATTTGAATTTCTTATGACTTTCTGAGCAATTTAGTTAATTTTTTACTCTATGTAATTTAGAGCACTAGAGGAATGGTGAACTCTAAAGTTCAAGATCCATGGATTATGACTTAATTTTGTCTCTTCCAGTACTTAAACTTTGTGAAAACTTCTAGCATACTGAATTAACTTTTAGAGAAGATAATTGTTCTATTAGAAACATGGGCTCTTCTTGATTTGTATTCAATCTGTATTTGGTAGCATCATTCAGGCCAATAACCAAAACTTAGGGGTTGATTTGGCACTAACATATGACATCCATTTATTGCTTATTATTACATGTCATTCTGAACTATATTGGTGTAAATTGAATTATTAATTCAAATGCAGAAAGGGTATCAAAAGTTAAGAGGAATTTTGAGTAAATGCTTGATAAAATGACAGATCATTATCAAAAATCGAGAAACAATTATGAAGATATATTAGAAAAAGTTATGTAAAAAAAATAAATATAATCTAAAAGCTTAAAACTCTTAGGTTGTAAAAGCCTTCTCAACAGTATCAAAGACTGAATCATATTACAATTATACTTTTATATTCTATTATTCTGGAATTTACTTCATTAAGATAAATTGAATAAATAATAATGGTAAATCATAGTCCGTGCATCAACTATTATCTCATGAAACCATATTATCACAGAATTTTTACTATTCAACTAAAAATAGCTCCACAATCATTTAATTATCAAATAGGACAACTAGATGCAGGCAAGATATTCAGATAAATCATAAGATTGTTAGATAAATCCTCAATTACATGGGGAAATGTCTACTCTTTATGTAGATTTGAAATATCACACAATCACCATTTCTTATGCTTGCTCATAGGTATTTTATGTACAAGCCTTCGGGTATCCATTGATTATTCTGGCTTGCACTGAGTGGCACTATTGTATGGAGAGTTTTGCCTGTTTTAGATTTGAAATACTATACTATAATAAATATTTTTATAAATGGATAAATACTCCATTATTTACCAATACTGGGTAATTGGATGCAGACTATCTAAAACAGTCTTTCAATAGATATAGGCATTCCTATTCATAAGAATAGTATATTAATATTATAAACCACTACTTTATGAGACTATTAATAATGATCAAGAGTTTATAAGATGTTCAAGCACAGGGAATGTCAATGAATGAGTCCATGAACCTTGATCAATAGTGGCCACCGTTCATACACTGCACTATGGTCAGACAATCATAATATATACATGTACATGTTTTTGATGTTCTGTAAAACATCTTTTCTGAAATAAATTCACCAGCACTTATTTTAATTATTTTTTCCCCTGTATTTAATACTATAGAGTAATTTGACATTTTATCTATAAATGTTACTTTCTTACTTTTTAATAAGTTTTTTATTTAATATTTTGATTTTTTTTTAACTTTAATAATATTTGAAATTGTAGAAAATATTGTACAGATATTTTTGTAAAAACGTAAGCTTCTTACAAAATCTTATTTTATTCCGATAAATGACAGACAGGTGTCGTTTATCGACAGCAGTATCTTTCTGTTATCTTAAGCTCTTTAAAAAATAAAATAAAATAAATCAGTAAAACCGAATTTAATAACATTTTATTAATATTATACTTTATTTTTTATGACTTAAGAAAAGTGAAATATAAAATCTACACAAAATTAAAGAAGATTTAAAGATTAGAAATGATCAAAACAGCTATTATCTTTTAAATTAAAAAGATAACGTGTTGAACTTAGGTTATTACACAGATATTGATTATACGTATATATATATATTTGCAAAGAAAAATCGAACTGAATTTTTTTATTTAATAGCTTTTAATATCATGAGATTGTTAGGTTTTTTTATAATATGCAAAAGTAAAAAAAAAAATTTTTTTTAAATTGTATTTAACCTCTATTTACTAAACCACTAGAATTTAAAAGTGCTTGATCTTTTTCCAAAATGTCTGAAAAAAATAAAAGTAAAACTTTTTTTTTTAATTATCATATACTTTTAATATCTCCGGAAAATTAACAGCTGAAAAAGAAATGGCAACGTAAGTAAAATACCAACTCACTGAAAAAAAAAAAACAATATTCTCAACTTTGAGTAATAAAATAAGTAAAATTACTCATGAGTAACTATGAAATAAAAATGCTGTAATATGGCACACAGCATGCCATATTAAAGTAATAATTACAGAACCATGCTTAATAAAAATATGTCCAATATATAGTTAATAGACTCAGATTAAAATATGCTATAGTAAATATACTCGCATGAACAATAGCAATCATATGTCATAGATTGCTTTAATGATAATAAGACAAAGAAGAAAAAAGAAAGAAGAAAAATGCAGAAGAATTATGAGATTTAATGCACTAACAGAATGATACATCACATGTCAATCATTCACATTTCCTATGGGATTTAGATCAGTTTGAAGTGATAGATTTGAGAACTAAAAGTTCTATCACTGAAACTCAATCAGTAACTTTTTGTACTTAAAAGTCACATTACCTAGTGAACAACTAGCCACTAAGCATTCAGTTATTTTATATATTGAACTAACTAAAGTATAAATAATAACTGGGGAAATTTTTTATGTTGAAATATGAAATACATGTCATTAGTGTTATAATTTTTGAAACGCAAATAATGAGAAGTATTTAACTTGTTTTCCTAAAATCATAAATTTAGATATAAATGATTTGCATAACAGATAACTATTTACTGGTATCAGGGACAATTTAATACATTGAAAGGTCATAACTGATACCTAATCAACCAAAATATCTATTTTACAGGTTTATTACACATTTTGAAAATTTGTTTATATGTCATTTACTTTGATATACTGTTATGGTAAATAAATCATGAGCTTAGTATCCATAACTGTTTTATTCTTCCCTTACCAGCAATGATGATTGTATCATAATACAACCAACTTTTTCTTCCATGACTAATAATACTCATTTTACTAGCCAATATTATCTTGGAATCTTTATTCTCTAACTGAAAATAAATGAATTTCCATTAACTGATGATTATTAGATAATTCATTGGAGTAATTGTAAACCAGCTAATGTTAGAAAACAAACAAACAGATAAAACTTACACAAATCAATTAAAAGATGTACTTGCAATTAATATGTAGATTAGTTTAGAAATTATGTCTTCAATATATTTTAAAACATGGTTAGTTGGTGAAGCTTAATGAAGTCAAAAATGTATTTGGGTAACTATTTTTTATCAAACCTATACAAGATAATAAAAGTATAATATTTGATCTTTATCTTTAGCACTTTCAGTTAACTAAAACAAATTTATTTAATGATTTTAATAAGAATAAAAAATATGTCACTATCAAGCTTTGTGTGAGAAAATGATTGTTTCAGAAAAAATTGTTTCACATTTAATTAAAACTTTAAAAAATATATCAATTAATTATATTGTTCGATTGAGTGAGAATTAAGATGTTCTAAATTATTTATTTAAAAAGTTTTACTGTTTATTTAAATAGTTATTGCATCTACAAGAAGTTAAACAAAAAAGGAATGTGAAAATAAAAAAGTTTTATCAGTAAAATTACTTTTTGACCATGTATATATGTTTGCAATTTGGTCTATCAAAGAACTAGTGATGGCATTACGATCTATTTTAAAACATGCATGAAACAATAGTAATAGAAAAGAAAAAACTAATACAATTTTTTATATAAAAATGCATAAAAATAAATGCTTCATTTGTAAATTCAAGATTAACATTGTTTATAGCATCAAACAGAAAACAGAAGAAATAGAATTTTCTGGGATTTTCACCATTGAAGAGGCATAAAAAAATATACATGAAAAAATACTATGCACTATAGCTTGAATTAAATGAAAAAACAATAGTTTATATCACAAACATAACACATTGTTTATATATAGTTTATCGTATCTAAAGTAATTATCTGCCAGTTGTTATATTGCTGTCTATTCCCAAAATATTGATTTTTTTTTTGTTTGTTTTCCATTTATATTTGATCTTCAAATTAAAAGTCTGCACCCGAGTCATCATGTAAATTAAAATTTACTTATTGTTAATCATATAGTATTATTTACATGTGCTTATTATGCAGAATAAATGAAATTTTTTTAATTCTGTGATGAATTAAACTGTTGAAAAAAATCCAATATATTCATTATCAATTTAAAAATTTATTCTTTTAGGGGAAAAAATTATTATTACTATTAAAAGAGGAGTATTGTATTAATTTGGAGATAATTAAGGGCAATAACCAATATTTAAAAAATAAGTAAAAAAATAAAAGAAACCTAAAAGTATTCAATGATGAATATGAATGTATAAGTAAAATGGAAGAAGGTATTCCTGATTATGAATATAAAATAAATAAAGTTAAGAAAGGTGGAAGAATTATTAAGCTAAATTTTAGCATTAGATTTTGTCATGACTATCTACTGGATTATACTTTTTATTTATACAAATAAGACAAGTCTTTTGGGTCACCAAATGGAATTTTTTCATTCTGGGACATGCATTAAAGAATACTATGGGATAAATTTCTTCTAAAATAATTATCAAAATGTTGATAATTGTACTTAAAAAATCCTGTGTCATACTTGTACTATGACTACGAAATAAAAAGCTTGACCACTTTTAAAAATAATTAAGAGACCACATTGATATCTGGAAAGACAAGCTGTTCTCTTTTAATTTTAAATGCTCAAATTTGTTTAGAAAAAGAGCAGGGGGTTGTAGATAAAACTTCATTTTGTGCATCAAAGAGAGCTCAAATATTAGGGGAAAAACTATTATTATAAAAGTTAATAATAGAGATGAGAAATATTGGTGTTTCTGTAAACTGTTGATAATAATGCCCAAGGATTGGCAATTTCTGGGAAGGTATTAAAAAAAGGTTAAGTTTCTTCTTCTTTGTGGCAGATCTAAGGAAATTAGAAATGAAAAGAATTCAGACATTGACTTTGGAGAGAAAATCAAAAATTGTGAGTTCAAGTAGTTAGAGTCAGAAAGTGATTATAGTATAGCAATTTCATAAACTTTTCAATAGCCTGGTTTTTACTGAAGTGATATAATATAAAATTTTAAATAATTTACAAAGAAACACAATATCTAAAGAGTAGCAGTGAGCAATTTATAGGAGTTATCTGTGATATTGACCTAAAAATAGAAACTGTCTGCATAAGATTACAATGAAGATTATCATTTTTTGAATACTAAAAACATAAATAGAATAAAGACTTAGATCATTTACAGGAAATAAATGATATGTTCATATGCAATTGATTACATGTTTTTATCATTATTTATTTACTTGAAATGGTTACTACTATACTCTTCATTCTCCTCCTCCTCCTCCTCCTCCTCCTACTACTACTACTACTATACTTTTCATTCTCCTCCTCCTCCTCCTCCTCCTACTACTACTACTACTACTACTATTATTATTATTATTATTATTATTATTATTACTATTACTACTACTACTATTATTATTATTATTATTATTATTATTATTATTATTTTAAGCCAATAAATATCACATGATCACCATTTCTTATGCTTTCTTATAACTGTTATTAAAACTGATGAAGGCCACAATCCAGAAACTAGTCTGGAGATATTGGATGAATAGGCACTAGATTGGGATTTTAATCATAAGCCTTCTGGCATCCATTGATTACTCTGGCTTGCACTGAGTGGCAATACATAGAGTTTTGCCTGTTTAATATTATTATTGTTGCTGTTTGTTGTTGTTGTTATAATTATTATTACTATTTGTGAATCTACACAGTGTGAAATTACTTAAATCACAATTTTAAATTTATCTTAGGAAATATTATTTTAAACTCACTTTCTCATTTTTAGAACTTGACTATTTTTTGATTGACTATAATAATATTATGATTACTGGTGATTTAAACAATCTAGATTTATTTCAGGGTAGAATTGCTACATACTTTTCTTTTTGTCTATTAAAGCTTTTAGAATGTTAAGTTTTTGTAAATTTTTTGGACTTAAGCAATATAACTCTTTTGTTAATGCTTCTCAATATATTTTAGACTATGTCCTATGTAATTCACCAATAGTTAGTAATTTTCCCTTTATCTCTGTTACTTTTCCTATTGATGTTCATCATTCACCTACTGAGTTTTATATTAAGATATTTCATTCAAATTTAAAAAGAGATTATAGGAAAGGTAATTAAGATGATGTGAACTATTGCTTAGATTATTTTGTGCAGATTTTTAAAAGTTTTATTGATTTATATATTCCCAGTAAATTCTCTTTCCACAAGGATTTCCCTCTTGGTTTTCATACCCTCTCATTAAGAATATTAAAAAAAAAATCTTACCATCATAGACTCTATTTTAAAATATAGAATATCTCTTTTTATTATAATTTTATTAATTTCAGAAGATTGGCTAAACATGTTTACAAAAGAAATTTACAAAATTATATTTAAAAAAATTGAATTGAATATTTAGTCTAACCCTAAAAAAGGTTGGCATTTTATTAATAACTCAGGCTTTGGTAAAAAAAAAAAAAAGAGTTCATGCTACTCATGATTCCACATTAAATACAGATTATTTTTCCAAATAAATTCTTTACAACATTTCATTACCTTGCAATTCATCTATTGTTTTGTGCATGGTTAATCATATTTCTAGGGATGATGTTATTGCAGTCAATGGGCCACTTAAAACTCATTCTACTTTAGGATATGATAATATTCCTTCATTTATTTATAAAGGTCTAGATGAATTTATTGTAGCATCTTTGCCTTTATTTTTAATTTATCACTTTTGGGTTTTTTCTAATGTTCTTACATGTATTAAAATGATACCAATTTTTTAACATGGCTGCCATGACTATGTTTTAATAACTATAGACATACTATTGCTCAAGTTTTTGAGATGTGTGTTTATAATAAAACTATTTCTAACATTAGTAAAATCATTTCATCTTCACAATATGGTTTTATTCTTAATAGATCAGTTGAACATAATTTGCTAACAATTTATGATCATACAGCACATACAATTGAGGATCAATATTGATTTGATATCATTTATTTTGTTTTACCAAAAACCTTTGGTAAAATAGACTACATCATTATTCTTCACAAATTATATAAAATGGGTTGTTCTGCTAAACTTATTTATTGGTTTCAATCCTTTCTTTGTAGTCATGCAGTATATATGAAATTTCAATAATATTTTTTCATTTAATTTTGAGTGCAGTTTAGGTGTTCCTCAGAGTAACACTTTAGAAGCCATGCTTTTCAACATTTATATTAATGACCTCAAGGATTGCCTAAAATTTTCTTATCTTTTGTCTATGCTGATGACTGTAAAATCTTTAGAAAAAATCACATCAGTGATTAACTGCACTCTCCTTCAGAAAGATATTGATAACTTTAGCTTAGCATAATCTAAATAATATATCAGTTAATTTTAATAAATGTTCTCTTGTTTCATATTCTAAGAAATCTGAAGTTTTAAATTTTTGTTATTTTATTAATTCTCACAAAATTAATTCTGATGAATCCCAAAAAGATCTGGGTTTTTTATTTTCTAGTAATGGAATTTTTCTTTCTCATTTAGAAATGATCATTGGCAAAGCTTTTAAAATCATGGCAGCCATCATTAGACATGGTTATCATTTCAATGATGATACAAAGTTGAAATTATTTTTTGCATTGGTTCTTTCCATCATTGAATATTGTTCAATGATTTGGAGTCCTAAGACCAAACCTGTTTTTCTGCAAAATAAAGTTGTTCTTCATCTTTCTTCTAGATGGAAATATAGAGATCTTAAATATCTTTATAAAATCATCAATCAACAAGTTATACTATCTGATATAATTTCAACTATTACAATTAGGTCTTATGACTGTGCTTTTGTCTGTCATATTCAAACTTGTCAATCTAATGTTCTTAAATGTTCTTCTTTAATTAGGCTACTCTTTATATACAATCAGATTTTTGATAATAAGAATCATTTTAATTTAAATTATAATCAATTTTGTAATATTGGCAAAATAATATTGCTTGACTATTATAAAATTTTCAAAGTGCATTTGATACAGGTTAAATCCTGTCTTATAAATATTTACAGATATTTCCTGTACACTCAACAAAATTATAATTACAACTCTACCACAGTTTATAGATTTTCCAGTATTAAGATCACAATATTAACTTGCTATAAATTGCAAGATTTCATGAAGGTTAATTAGTAAAGAAAATTGTGGACTTAATCAATGAAGAGAACAGCAACTTCACCTTCCAAATCAGGATGCTTCAGGTTGGCCTATTTAAGTAGAAATTTAGGTTAAAGATAAGACGGCCATTCTTATCTTTATAAAAGTCACTATCATGCATCGTAGTTTGGGAGGTTCCTCTATCAGCAAAATAATATTGCTTGACTATTATAAAATTTTTAAGGCACATTTGATACAGGTTAAAGCCTGTCTTATAAATATTTATAACTTATCATAAACATTTTTTCTGAAGTGAACAAAAATTACAAGCCATTTTAATTCTCAACAAAAAAAAAAGGAAAAGAAATTACAATTAAGTGGAACATGAATAAAAAATTTAACTTACTTTATAACTTTTCATAAATTATAACTTGACAGCAAGATATTATTTTGTACATTCTATCGAACAATGTTATTTTTAAAAATAAATTCTTTTTAATTTAATTTTTTTTAAAATAATTCTTTTAATTAAATTTTATTTATTTACTTTTTTAAAATTTAGTTTAAAATCCTAAAAAAAAAAATTTAAGCATTTTTAATATTTTAATCAATGGTATTTTGTTTTGATTCTAGCTGATGTCATTCGATTTTCCACATTTTTTATATTACAAATTACCAAAGTTTTTAAAGCAATTAAGTATCATAAAACAAAAATTTATAGCCTATAAAATTCTATACAAGAAAGGAAGAAAAATCATTTAAGATTTATTTAGATTGGTGCAATATTTGTTGAGTTATAAAGTCATAAACAAACTTTCACATTTGTATATTAATAGAGAATAGATATCTTTCAATTATTATAACTTTTTTCTAATTACATCAGATTTTTAACACTTTTTATTCAAAATTGGGTTTCTCATTTTTATATCCTATATAAATATTCTTTAACTAATCTTTCTTTATAAGATCTGACATTTTCCAACATCTTTACTTTAAATTTTAAAGGCTTAGCTTTTTTCATTAGAATTTTTATCTATTACATGTTTTAATCTAATTTTCAATTTATTTTTTATTATTCCTACATATGAAATATTATCTCTCTTACAATCTAAGCAATTTCTAATATAAATGTCATTCATACTTTTCAATCCTTTTTTGTTAATATTTATGAATTTATCTAAATTTATCTCCTTTTTATATATTCCAATTTACCAAAGTTTTTAAAACCATTAAGAACCATAAAGCAAAAATTTGCAGTCTATAAAATTCTATGCAAAAAAAGAACAATCATTTAAGATTCAACTGAATTGGTGCAATATTTGTTGAGATATAATGCCACAAAAACACACATTTACAGTCATTTATTAATATAGATATAGATTACTAACATCACTACCAAAATTGTAAAACATAAAACATTGAACCCCAGAATGCACCACTCTTCCACTGCACGAAATCATACAGGGCTTTTGGATAATGATATTCTATCTAAACTGACAACTAATAATTTTTTCTCTATAAATCAAAAATAAATGACATTTTCTTTACTGATTTATAAACTGACATCAAAAACTCTTTACCATATATTTATTCATATTTTTCTTGTAGAAAAAAAGTGTTCTCTCTATATGTACTTCTTTTCATTTCTGCCTAAAATAAAATTAACCACTCTATAGTACTTGAAGTATTAACACTTACTTCACCAAATGTGAAGCCCATATTACGTTACAATAGTTTTTTATTATTATTATTATCAGCATATTTGCTCTCATTAGACCAACTATCATTAATTTTGGATCTTTACCCTCTAATTAAGAATTAGTTAGATATCTATTTTTTAATTTTTAGAAAATGACTAGATGTGTTGCATGAGATTGCTACCATACATTATATTATCCTTTATAATTGGACAGGAAAATTATCTTAAAATTCAGATTAGACTTTTTGACTTGTAGCCATATGATTATTTAGTCAGAACAAAGGAATACTCTTTAGACACAAATTTAATCTGGGATTATTCAATTGACTGTGAGTGAAAATCAAAGAGTATAGGTATTTAATACTTTATTAAATGTGAAAATGAATTAGACAGATAGCTTGGGAATATAAAATGGAGTTGATTAAAAATCTGACATGCTTTTCATATAATAAATATGTGGAAAAAGAAATTATTTGGAAAGGTATAGTGATACATCCTTTAACATTTAAAAATAATGTACCAAGAAAATCATAAATTTTTAGGTAAAATATAAAAAGAAATTGATAAGTATTCATTGTACGGTGAATTCTAAGACTATCCTAGAAGAAATGAGTTGGACTTCTTTTTAATTAGAGAAAGCAAAATTGAATTTAAAATGTTCTGAAAGTTTTCGCATATGAATAGAAGTAGGCTAGTAAAAATAGTGTTTAATTGAATTATGTAGAGATAACAGCAAAAGTGTTGAGTAAGAAAAATTTTACAATATACAAAGTTAATAAATAGACAATTTATTTAAATACATTCACATAAAAATTGATATATAACTTTGAAGAATGGGGGAAATAATATATAAGTTGCTTAGACTAAGAAAAAAATTAATGTTTTAGATAATTAAAAAAACAACAGATTGGGTTATATAAGGATAAAAAGTTTATGAACATATAATATCAAAGGAATTTTATTGTTTTTTGATGCATGGGCAAAAATCTTAGATAGTAGAAAAAGAAAGTAGAAACGTAAAGATGATAGAGAAAGTGTAGAACATTTATTTTTAAACTATAGAATACTGTACTAAAAAAGAATCAGAATAAATTGTATGAAAAAGGAAAAAAGTTTATCTATAAAGAGGCTAAGGGAGATTGAGCTTTTTATTTATATCTTTGTAATGACATTGGGGAATATGAGAACAGGATAATAAAATGAACAAAAAAAGCTTTTATTTAAATGGGACATGAAAGAATGAACCAGGGTTAGAGAAATAATTGGTTAATAAGAAGTAAAAATGGGTAAATTTACTGGAGATGCATAAAAAGTTAGAAGAAAATGAATATTTAATTTGATTTATAAGATTTTTGGGCATATAGTATATGCGTACAAAACTTCTGACTTTGTTTTAAAAGAAGCCATTTTAAATCACATCACATATATCTATATACGTATATTTAGTCCTCTGTTCAAGGTAGGTTGAATTAATTAATCAATATGTTATTGTAATCAAGTGATAACATTTGATCAAAATTAGTGGTAATTTGTTTTGGTGCAGTGGTATAATGGCATATTCTGGAAGTCCATAGGTTGTGTCCAGCACCTTCACCGCTCGAAATGCTTATGAACTTCCGCGAAATAAAGCTATTTCATTATTTTTTATTACTTGTCATTTCTACTCATATATACAGTAACATTATTAACTTTAATGAGTCCTTCATTAAGATGCATTATGAATTTAAAGTAAATTTCAAGTTGTGCTAATAACTTCCAAATTAAATTGATGTAAAACGTCAATGTAATTAGTTAAATCTTTTAATTATTAATAGTGCTACTTTCTTAAATAGATGTTTATCAGTTTTGAAAGAAACTGTCATTTATGTTGATTATAAAGAGCTTTTTTCTCTCTCTTCGTTTATTTGTTTATTTCAAACAGCGGAAAATCTAACACCTTTCAAACCTATCCTTTTACGATTGTTCAAAACAAGCTGTGTAAAGGTTTCTCGTAGTTCACTTTTTTCTCTTTTTGATAAGAACATAAAAAATAAAAATAATTTTTAGATAATGGATATCCTGAAATAAAAGCTATAAAGAGTTTGACAGTTCTAACATAGATAATAATGTTTAAAACTAAAATAAGCAGAGAAAAAAATTATTTACACAAGCTAAGATAAATCTATTTTAATTTTCACGTCAACACGAAATAAATTAAACAAACATGAGATCAATTTGTTTATTACCATCATCATCATTTTCAACATCAATGATTCACTACTGAATGAAAGTGAACCTCTATAAGCTTGTATCAATAATAAACATTTTTATCTCCTCAATACACTTTCCATGTAGTGCCTTTCTAGCCTTCAACACTTTTCAGAATCCAATTTTGGGCTAGCTATTTAATGTCATCTCATACTTTTCAGTTCTCTTACTACCTTTTATTTCTCTCAACGACATCATATATTGTTTTTCCATTTATATAGTTTACTTTTGATACTTTTTAACAACTTTAACATTGCATCTTTTCTTTTTGTTCAGTAGCCCCTATTTGTAACCCAAAGTAAAAACAGAGAACACTTATTAATGTAAAATCTCTATTTTTAATATGTATGGATATTTTTATTAAAATATTATGTTATTTCTATGAAAAATGTACCATTAAAGTATATATAATGCACTATTTGGCTTTATCTGTGTGTAATTAATATTAATATTGTGTTGATGTTTTAGTTGTAGCTCACCTGACAACTGTCTAGGTGAAAAGTGTTAACTTAAATAATGATTAAAAATCTATCCAATAAAAGATAAAAGATGCATCATTAGGTGGTCACTTCTTTGATTTTTCTTTAATAGCATGGTGGGGAAGAGGGAGTTAAATTTGAATAGGATTTTGATATTCAAACCAATATCTACAAAATAGAGGGAGATTGATGATGATATTGAATGATACTTTACTCCATTAACATATTTTTTTACTTATAAAAAGCCCCCAAAACACATATACAAATAGTAGTAAAGTTTAGAAAACAACCAAATAGATAACGTGATATATCTTTTGAAAGAAGAAAAAGATAATGCCAAAAAATATAAATTACATGGTGCAATATGTAAGTAAAAGGAACAGAGTAACAAAAAATGAAATAGAATAAGCTTAAAAAATCATTAACAAAAATTTGAAAAAGAAATGATAAAAAAAGGAAGTTTTGAATGCATATAAAAAAAATAGAAAGAAAAAAAGAAGTTAGTAAGACAGAGTTGGAAAAAGCATATTTATGATTTTGGTAGAATATGGTATAAGAATGCAAAAAGATGAACATTAAATAAAAAACCAAAGATTTACATTTAGCAAAGATAGAAAAATATCAGTTTATAAGTGAAAGAAAAATAATGGAAGCTATGGAAAAAATGAAAGCTGACAAATGAGTAGCAGTAGTAAGAAAAGGAAATGATATTAAAAGCAAGAAATTATTGCAAGTTGTTTTATTAAAATTCAGACAGGATAACAAAATTTTCAAGGTTGGAGAATTACAAGATAAAAATTATAATTTTTTAAAAACAAAAGTAAAAATCTCAAGATATTTCAATCCTTATAGATATAAGGCAGTTTTTGGGCAGAATGTATATCTATTTGGTGCATATATATATGTATACTGAAATTAATGTTTTCATTGGCAAAAGATGTTTTATAAATCATGTTTTTGGAGCAACTGATATTTAATAAAATTAAATATACAGTTGTTTTGACAATATAACATTGCCTTCAATTAAGTGAAAATAACAGTAGTAATCATGTGGTTGTAGAATAGATAATAATATCACATGGTTGTTGAATAGTTTGACTTTAATTTAGCAAGACTTTTTATATTCATTTGCATGAAGAAACTCTTCCAAATACATGGTAATTTTATTTTTCATCACATTTATTAATGCAATTTGTTTTTTAAATATTTCTATAGCTTACCTAAATACTCTTTGATCATTTGAAACAACATTTTAAAATTATCATATGAATTTAATATTAAAATTAGAAAACAATCTTATATATAAAATACCTACATTATCTGTTGTCTGATTGATGAATGTATGTTTGTCCGTAAGGCTATCTTGTATCAAATTCACAACCAATTAAAAAAAAAATATTATGTTTGTCTGCATCACCAAGAATATTTTATATGAAGTAATTCTGCCATTAATATTTGTTTGTAAAGCTGTCAAATTCACATATAACAGGTATATTTAAAATTTTAATTTACCACTTAATTTGATTACAAGCATTTTATTTAAAGCAAAGTAATTCTGTAAAGCAAAATAATTTGTTAAAGCAACCAATTAAAAAAAAATATTACAAAAAGATAATTCCACCATAAATTATAGTACAAAATGCAGCCTTTCAGGCTGGGTACATTTATTAAATTTATTTACATAATATTGAAATCTTTTGTTTAATTTACATTTAATCTTTAAAAAAATTAGTTATGGCAACCAATTAAAAAAAATTATGGCCTTTCCAAAGACTGGAAATGAAGGCATTTCAGGCAGACTAGGAAATAATTCAACCATTAATAACCTATAATACCAAAAATGACAGCATTTATATATTTACATTTTTATATAATATTAACATGTTTTGTTTAATTTACAATAAATCTTTTTAAAAAAATGTTAAACCAACCAATTAAAAAAACATGACATTTATAGGTGGGGTACATTAGATTGGAATATAAAGGTGATTTAAGTAAATTTGGTTAGGTAATAAAAATCAAGAGGAACACAAATTTATAAAAACTTTTAGGAAAAAATTATATAATATGAATTCTTTCTTTGAGAAAAAAATGCTAAACTGAAATGAAAATGGAAGCATACCAAATGATTGATTACATTTTGAATAATAGAAATATATATTTTAGGATTGTAATATTCTTAATAGATTCAACACAGAAAGTTCACATTAATTAGTAAGATATAAGATGTATATTTATACAAATCTAGAGAACTTATCTTTCTTTATGCATTGATATAATTATAAAAAATATACTGAAAATTGAGGTAAAAAACTCAGATAAGTGACTGTTGAAAAAGCTGAATAATAAAAAGGAGCTCTGAGGAAGATTGCTGGTCAATTGAAACTATCAGATGGATTAATTTTAATTGTAATAAAATAAGCATTAAAAAAATAAAACTGATATTCTACTTAAGAAGTGAAGCAAAGGTAGTTTGCACAAAAAAGAAGCAATTCATCACTAAATTTTCAACTGAATAGGACTATATATATTGTGCCTTTTCTACCAGGTCCAGATAGGGTTAATGAGTCAATTTTTGAAAAATTTTAAATTAAGGGTACATTTTAAATAGTGTAACTGCTGTATAATGTTGGTAATATTTTTAAACCTTTGTTAAAGTAAAGTGAGAGTAGTAAATATATATATAAAACTATGTTAATATGTTAAAATAATAAAGTAAAGCTAAATATTATGATTTCTGTATGGTTGGGAAAACTTGCCATAGTCAAATAATATACTAAAAGTCCTATGAAATAAAGTGTTAAAAGTTAATTTTATAATAATGACTTAAAATTTAAAAAAAGCTAATGTATTTTAAATAAAAATTAGATTTAATATTTGTGTTATAAATTATTTTATTAAAAAATATAATATTTTATGGTGGACAAATGTGTTTAATTTATTATAGCTTAAATAATATCAACATTATTATTCCAAATTCTATTATTATATTACTATTTTTTAATATAATATTTTTTGTAATTAAATATGTATTTCTGTTTTTATACAGTAATTATAAAAATTGATACATATTGTCTGGTTTTTAAAAGTCATGTGATCAGCAAATATTTATACTTTTGTGCTTACAAGTTTTTCTAAAGACAGTTTCAAAATTACTTTAGAATTGTTTTAAAAAATATTGAAAGCATTTGTATATCACAGAATAAAAATAAATGTTATAAATATTATCTAATTGAATAGTTTTAAAACAAATGTAATTAGTAAAGTAGAGTTTTAAAAATAGATACATTGAAAATAAATATTGGATATATTACTAAAGTATTCTTTTTAAAATGTTATTTTAAAGTGTTTAGTTTGTTTAAATAAAAGTATAAAATTAATTTAGAATTAAATTTTGTAATGATATTTAATATGAGTCATAAATTTTATTTCTAAATTTTAATTACATAAGCTTGACTAATATGTAAATTAAATCACAAGTTGAAGATTTAATAGGCAATCAAATTGTTAATTCAGTTTGGTATAAAAGTAGATGCTCTCATTTTTGGAGTGCTTAATAACTTAATAAATCTCTTAATAACTTGTTTATTTATTATCAATATTATTATCATATATTAACATCAAAGTATTGGTTAGTTTAATACTTAAAATTATTATTTTAAAAGAAAGAATTTGAAGGATTATAAATTTACTAAGCTAAAGTAGTTATGCATTGCTAAATTAATAAATTCTCTACCAACTGTTTTATTGAAGCTTAAGCCAACTTCATAGAGACCATGGATTTAATACCAGAAACAAGTATGTATTCAAAAGAATTAAGAATGAAAGTATATTTAATAAAAGAAGATACAATTTTAAATATATTGGGGGAAAAGTTATATCATTATTTATTTTTAATATTTTGGGCATTGGCAAGAAAGTTGAACAAAAATATTCTTTGAAAGTTTAATATTTTTATGCATTATATTTTAAGGATAGTTAACTTTATTTGGAGAGCAAAAAGTTATATGGAAAAAATTGTAAATTTTAATATTTTGAAAAGCATATTTTTTAAAAAAAGCTTGCAGTAAATATTTTTAAAAGAAAATATTGTCTTTAAAAAGTTTATTATAAACTTCTCTTTAAAATGATAATAAAGATAAAGCTGATAGTATTACAGATATATTTTCTTTTTTATATGATAAGTCATTATCAAAAGACCATAAATCATTTAATAGTTTGACTGCCTGACTCATCAAAAAACGAGAAGACTTGATGTCACTCTAAATCGGCTACTTTTTATCCCACGTATACATATTATACATCATTCAAAAGAAAATCAAAAGTTCTGTAAGATGGTGCCATCTTCAGAATTATTTTACAAGTAAAAAATCAACAAAAATGACCATATATGTCAAACAAAACCAAAGCACTGCCTCCTCACCACCTTTTCTGGAATCTTATTGGCTGTCCAACTTCTGTCAAAAAGGAAAATGGCTGCCAAAAAGTAAAAAGTTATGTTCATTTTGATTTTTATTATGAAAATTATAAACAAATGTTTACAACATTTTTAACAATATTTGAATTGAATTACAAATTATTACTGATAAAATAATACTAAAAATCAAATTATTTTAGAAAAATAGTTAAGATATTACCAAGAATTATTTATTTATTGCTACATATTTATCATAACGTTAAAGTGAAAAAAAAAAGATTGCTGACGCAATCTTTTTTGGTTGGTTGAATAGCGGTTACTTTTATTTCACCGCAATTGAATATTTTTTAAATTATAAATCAAATTTTATTTTTGAAAAGACTTTCGTTTACTTTCGTAATCTGACAATTTAGTAATATACTTTTTACAAACGAAACTAACGTATTTATATTATTAAAAGTGAATCTATTTTAACAATAGATTTTGTTAAAGTTATGAGTTGGCCAATTAAAAGTTTTGATTTTTAACTCATTCGGCCAATTAAATAATAATCGTTGAAAGGGTTAATATTGTAAAAACTGATTTTTAAACATTATTCGTCAGTAAAAAAATAAAATGGGTAATTAAAAATATTATCTTGACTAAAATATAATTTTATAAATTATTTTATTTAAATTACCATAAAATGATATTTTTAATGGAATATAAAGTATGTATTTTTTGTACAAATATGTATAGATTTATATTGCCGACAGTGATGCATCTGAACCCAGTATAATCCAAGTGAACGGAAAAACTTCGGAGATTATTTTAAAACTTTTCCAAGTGATATCACATTTAATAATTATTGTTCCTGGAAAGCCACAGACAATAAACTGTGTTTTATAGACTTTTATAACAGGATTGGTAGTTATTTAAAAATATTTCAGATTTTAAAAGTCGACTTCATTTTCTTTTTTCTTTTTATCATTTATGAGTTTACACACTGTGCGGGAAGGAGAGAAAAGTTTTTGTTTTAAAGCTTTGGACAATGGTCATCTAAGCAACAAGCACCGGGGAGAGATCTTCTAATGAAGAAATATTAGAAGGAAAAAAAAAAACTTTTAATTTGAACTTTATGGAGAAAAAATAATTGGATTTAGTAACTATAGTTTTTATTTATCATTTCACATACTAATTATAGTATTAAGTTTTTATTATAGTTAGGAAAAATTACATTTAAATATTTATTTAATCTGACATAATTAATATTTTAAGGAATATTTTAATACTTTATAAAGTTTTTTTTTCATAAACATTTTTAAAGCATGATGATGCTGAATGGATGTTATTATTATTTAATATGTATTTTATATGAAATATTGGACCAGAAAACATCTAACAGTCACCAACAAGATTAGTGTCACTAGGTAAATCTTTGTAAAATATATTAATTTCACATGATGTATATTTTATTGTTTCTAGAATTTCTTGGAATATTTTTATAGTATTACCTTATCATATGAATGTATGAACATGTGTGTGTGCATTAATTACACATAAAACTTTATTGTTATTCTAAAGATATGAGCTAGGATTTTTTAAAAAAAGATATGCATACTTTTCTTTTATTTACTAATGTAATATAATTTACTGATACATATAATTTTTATATGATTCGTTAATGGATGAACCTTATTTTAGAAATATTTTAAATATTGATTTTAATATCTTAAAACAAAATCATTTTTATTTTTATTGCTGAGTTTTTAAAAGTAAAAAAACCTTTTCTGGTAATAGTTTAGATTTGTAAAAGTCATAAGTGAATTTTGTTTATTATTTAGAGTAAGACTAGATATTTTTGCGATGTAGATTGTTAAATCTATTGTGAAGTTTTAAGTGATAGTGACCTTGGGATTATGACAAGAAACCATGGGATGCTTACATGTAAGATCTATGGAGAATAGGAAAGTAATTTATATTATTATCTTAGTAGTTTATGCAAGTACAGATAATGTAGCCCTGTGACATATATATTTTCCATGGGCAGTGTCTTTCTAGGTATTATGTATTTTAAGGTTTGAATGAGCTGAATAAATACCCTGGATGTTAGTATTATATTTGAGGTTATTAGGCAAAGAAGTCATACCTCCTTGTTTATACTGTATCCATGCAGATTATCCCATATATTTTATCTTATTGAGTCTATACACTAATTAGTTCTTCATGCCTACGCATCATATCACTATATTAATTTCATCAGTTATTGCATCGTATAGACTTGTATTTATAAAAGAAAATAATGAATAATTTTTGAATTGTAGTATCATTATTTTGAAAGAAGATGAGATAGGTTTTCATGTTTTTGGGTATAGATTAAAATCAAATACAAATGAGATTGAATATAAACGTTAACAGTGAATAATAAAGAATCATAGATATTTTTCATGTTTTATTATACTATATTTTAAAAAGACATAAAAAAAGATAATGAGATTTTTGATTAATTCTGATATTTAATTTTATGTGTTAATGCATATTTTTTAAAAATAGAAACATCAAAAATGAACAACACAGAATAGAATGAATGCTTATATTTTTGTTAATATTATTTTATATTGTAAACATACCTGAAACACACATATAAGGATTTTATTTAGGGTAGTGTCAAGCAAAGTATATAAAAGAACATCAGTAATATTATTTGATTAAAGTCAATTTATTTATTGAGCGAACCAAGATAAATGTTTGAAATAACATTAGCATTATCATATTAAAAGTTTGATTAATTTATTATAAAAATCTATGAACATATTATAAAAATAAATGTTACTTCAGTATTTCATATTTTTATATTTTTGTGTACACTTACGAAAACCATATATTTTAACTAAATCATTTAATGGATATTATATTAAACTATAAGTGTATTATTATTATTATTTTTTTATTATTATTATTATTATTATTATTATTATTATTATTATTATTATTATTATTATTATTATTATTATTATTATTATTATTATTATTATTATTATTATTATTATTATTATTATTATTATTATTATTATTATTATTATTATTATTATTATTATTATTATTATTATTATTATTATTATTATTATTATTATTATTATTATTATTATTATTATTATTATTATTAAACAGAGCAAAACTCTCCATACAGTATTGCCACCTGTGCTAAACAGAGTAATCAATGGATGCCAGAAGGCTTGTGCATAAAATCCCTATCTAATGCCTACTCATTCAATATTCCCAGACTAGTTTCTGGCTTGTGGCCTTCATCAGTGAGGAGCTTTGTATCTGAGAGCACTGCATCTAGATCTTAGGAGCTAATGCAACCCTCTAGCAACCACCTTTTATCTCTACTTAACTACAAAACTATGAGAATGAAATTGAAAACACAAAAAATATTTTCAATCTAAGCTCAATAGCTTATATAGCCATATGGGTCTGAACTCAGTTCAGCACCCATACATTTTGGTGTCTTTGGCTCTTCTACAACCATAGCCACCACTATCCTATCTAATGCCTACTCATTCAATATCCCCAGACTAGTTTCTGGCTTGTGGCCTTCATCAGTGAGGAGCTTTGGATCTGAGAGCACTGCATCTAGATCTTAGGAGCTAATGCAACCCTCTAGCAACCACCTTTTATCTCTAGTTTTGTAGTTATGAGAATGAAATTGAAAACACAAAAAATATTTTCAATCTAAGCTCATAGTATAGGAAATGTGATCATGTGATGCTTAATGGTTTAACACCAATCCTCCCTAATAGGATAGTGGTGGCTATGGTTGTAGAAGAGCCAAAGACACCAAAATGTATGGGTGCTGAACTGAGTTCAGACTTATATGGCTATAGCTCCTAAGATCTAGATGCAGCGCTCTCAGATCCAAAGCTCCTCACTGATGAAGGCCACAAGCCAGAAACTAGTCTGGGGATATTGAATGAGTAGGCATTAGATAGGGATTTTATGCACAAGCCTTCTGGCATCCATTGATTACTCTGTTTAGCACAGGTGGCAATACTGTATGGAGAGTTTTGCTCTGTTTATTAACAATTAATGTGCTAGTATAGGAAATGTGATCATGTGATATTATTATTATTATTATTATTATTATTATTATTACTATTATTATTATTATTATTATTATTATTATTATTATTATTATTATTATTATTATTATTATTATTATTATTATTATAAAACAATGTGCAAAAGTTAATGTCAGAGTAAAGGCTTATTTACTTGTGGATTTATTTTTTATTTTCAATGTGGAAATATGTAATTTTAATATTAGTTTCATTAGTTTAATATTTGTTAGGTTTTATCAAATACAATTGTAAATATTGTATATAGTTTGTTAAAAATATAGAATAATAAATTTTGTTAAATTTGTTTTTATAAAACTTTGTGTTATGTCGATTTATTCACCATTACAAATACATGATTGCCAGATATCAAAACAAACATAACATTTGCACAGTACAGATACAACTATTTACTTAAGAAACCATAATGCTTCAGAATATAATATATTTGAAAAATTTCTTTTGCATTAATATTATTATTATGGTCATAATTAATGGTACAATTCATTGCATAAAAATTTAATATTGTTTGTTGCCACATATTATCAGATTATATCAGATTATGCCATATATTCTATTTAAGATGCCACATGAGAACTAAAAGAATTATATTATTGTTGTTATTATCATTATTGTTAGTTTACATAATATTAAACAGTGGATAAGATTAATAATTATTTAATGAGGAATAAGATTATTATTTATTATTATTTATTATTGTTATTAGTTAGGTGTAGTTGAGGATACAAAATCCCCTATCATACTTGACTACAGGAGATTATAAATTGATTTGAGTTAGTTTAAAGAACCTGAGATTATTATAATTGTATTGTTTTAATAAAGAGATTAGGATTTATTTAGTAACCTTATATTAGACTGATTATTATTATTTTAAAGTTGTAAGAATGCTATGAATTTATTATTATTTGAAATAATAGGGGGGATATTATTCTTATGCCATTGAGGTGGTATCCTGTGGGATATTGGCTCAATGTAATTCTTTACTGCTTATACTTCACTTCATCGTCTCATGATTTATTAATATTTTATTTATTTAATTTTTCATAAACCAAACCATTTATTATTTATTAATCAGTTAGAGCTAGTTAAATAATAGATATTATCATAGGATATCTTTATTATTGATTATATTAAGATTATAAATATTTTAGCCAAGCGTAATCTTTTATCGGAGCTAGTCTTATTTTGCTATCATTATATTTCCAGTAGATGAGGGTACAATATATATATATATATATGTTGATATGAAGATTTTCATGGGTTGCATATATAAAAGACATATTTTGCAGGTTCATCCGTGTTAAAAAATTTCAAATATTGATATATCCAGTGGATGACTTGTGTGATCAAGCTGAAACATCGGTATATCAATATTGAAAATTTTTTAACACGGATGAACCTGCAAAATATATCTTTTATATATAAGAGAACAAATATAAAAGTATTTAAAAATGACTATTAAGAAGAATGAATATCTGGAGTTCTGTAAAGTGGTACAAAATGGTTAATAATGACATTAAGAAAATATTTCTCTGAATGGGCAATGAAAGCTCTAGAAGAGAATAAAAGCTTCACAAAATAAAACAACTTGTTAGCATTGAAACAAAAGCTACTTCAGTAATAAAAAGAAAAATGGATATATTATTTAAAAGACAGATATAACAAAATGCATGAAGAGTACGAAAAATTATGTAGGAATAAAAAAAGAAAGTAACCAATACAATTAATATATTCTCTGAATTGCTAAACATTTTAAATAAAGAGGTAATGTGTACAATTAAATCTATGAAGAAAAAAAAGTTCTAGAAAGTGATAAGAATTATTTCTGATATCTTAAAAGCAACATATGAAGAAATAAAAAATTATTGTGTAAAGCCTTGCCATTATGCTTTAGATTTTCAGATTATAAAAAGGCATTTGATTCTATGGGAA
Source organism: Epiperipatus broadwayi (assembly GCA_028023455.1). Classification (NCBI taxonomy): domain Eukaryota; kingdom Metazoa; phylum Onychophora; class Udeonychophora; order Euonychophora; family Peripatidae; genus Epiperipatus; species Epiperipatus broadwayi. The sequence continues at coordinate 24,164,895 of JAQFVV010012393.1, read as the reverse complement.
ATTTTATAATGATCAAAACTTTGAATCATTAAAATGTAAACTCAGAACTTATTCTAAAAAATATTTATCTAAATGCAATAAGAGTTTAGATTACATGGTGATACTAAAAACATTAAGATTTAAAAGGATACACAACAGGGTAAGTTTAACTATACTTTTTACAGCAGTTTTAGTACAATTATTTCATTGATTAATATAAGAATCTAAGGGAATGAAAATACCTGTAGATAATTGAAGTCATGTACATTTTATAGTTATTATGATTATGTTCGCAAATAATGTCTTAGGGATTGATGAAATCTTGGAAAACTTATCAGTAGATAAGACTAAAAATAAATTCTAAAAAGACTAAACTGATGCTCTATGAATTTTCTCAAAAAAATGTATTGAAAATGATAAATTACAGAAATTTAAATGATATTATTAATACAGATGGGAAAGAGTGGATGAAATTAATTATAGAACTAAACTTGAATGGAGTGATTTTGGCAGAAATTAGAATGAAATGTGCTCTATATGTTTGAAAAGACAAGTTTTTAATAAATTTGTTTTATTGGTTTTTGCTTATGGTCCTGCGACTTGAATACTTACTAGAAATGAAACACAGAGATCTCAGATCACTCAACACAATATGAAGAGATTATATAGAAGAAGGTTAAAATATGAAATTCTTGAATGAGAGGGAAAACTGATGATATTGTCATCAGTGAAAGAGCTAAGTGACTAGAGTTTGGATTGACATATTTTAGAGGAGTTGATACTAGATGGACAGTTATAGTCTTAAAAAAAATGCCAAAGATTGTAAAGAATCTAAAAAGATTCCAGGTGTGTAATGAATGGATGAACTGATTAAACTTGGAATGACCTTTATTCTGCAATTTATTCATATTGATTGAAAGTGATGATAATGAAATAAAAAATATCAATTTTTATGAGAAAAAAATAAGAATTTCAGGCTAAGTATATGATCATGAATTCATGTTTGGAAGAAGGAACAATGGATTGTATAATAAAATCACAAAGGAAAATTGTGAAAGGTCCATTGATAATAACATCATTTCTATATGAATAAGATGCAAGATGAAATGTAAATTAATTCTGTGGTAGTTGGGGGGGAAGATTTTATAACATGTAAAGCAACTGAGAAACCCTGATATTATTTTTTAAGTTGCTCAATATTTAACATTTTTAGGCATTTATTTATAAAGTAAGATAACCAGCCCAAAAAAATTTGGCGGGTAGATAATTATGATAAATGTCATATGAAGATAAGTAGAATAATAGTCAGTAAGAAAGAAAAGATACAGAAAAATATATAAAGACTAAGAATTGAAATTAAAAAGTATTATGATTGAAAAGGTACATGGTAATGAGTGAAATTTGGAAAATATATGAGTAAATGATCTGAATCAGAGGAAAGAAAATGTTAAGTGAAAAATTTAATATATGCATATAATAATAGAATAGACAGATTTTCTTAGAAAGAAAAAAAGAAAGAGTTAGTTTGATTATGGAAAGAGAAATTATATCAACTTATTACTGTTATATTGCAAAAAATAGTAGTGTGAGCAAAAACAATATAATATTCTTGATAAATAAAATAGCAGCATTCCATCATATCACATTGCATCTGAAGACAAAAACAAAATAGCAGTAGAGTCTGATATAAAACTAATTGATTCCAGAAGATTAATCACTGAATTATTCATTCATTGTAATATACTTTAAAATAAAACAGTCAAAACTCTCCATATAGTGGTGCCACTCAGTGCAAGCCAGAGTAATCCATGGATGCCAGAAGGCTTGTGCATAAAATCCCTATCTAGCATTTATTCATCCACTATTCCCAGACTAGTTTCTAGCTTGTGGCTTTCATCAGTGAGAAACCTTGGATCTGAGAGCACTGCACCTAGATCTTAATAACATTTATGAGCATGCACAATAAATGGGGATCATGTGATACTTTAAAATACATATATTTCGAAGTAATTCACTCCAAGCCCATTCTTAGAGTAAAGTTTCCAAAACAATCTTTTAAACAACAAAATTATAATACAAAATTAAAATTGTAAAAGTAATTATTACATACACTATATGGTTTAATTTTATTCTGTTCACATTAATTTTAATTAAAATTTAACTTTTAAAAGCACAACAAAAAAATTTACAAATCATTGATTTTAGAACTTTTTCTTGTTTGAAAATTATTTTTTCTTGATGTTATATTTTAATTTTATAAAGATTTTGGTTCATTTTGACAATTAAAGTCAATCTTAAAATTATTTTATGACTTCACTTTTTTGATTTGGAAATTTTTTTATCTTTACATTACTAATTAGCTTTCTTAATTTGTTTTCATAATTTTTAAAATATAGCCATTGGTGATGGTCATAAAATTTGTGGTTGTTGTTAGAATTATATTTTTCATCCATAATTAGCTAAGATATTTACTAGCGCAGTGGAAACTGTAATTCTAAACAGACAGTAAACAATTGTTACACATGCGCTGTACTGTCATAATAAACGAACGTGTTTTTTTTTTACTATTTCCTTATAGTCAACAAAACAGCATTGGTTTAATATGACAGTACAGCGCATGTGTAGCAGTTGATTTCCATCTGTCTAGATTTTTCATCTGGTATTTTTTTTTTACAACAATGTTACTGATTTCTCTGACTATGATTTTCAGGATGATGATTAAAATTATTATATGCATGCATTAGAATAATAATTTAAAAAAACAAAGTACATTATATTTTCATTACTAAAGATACAAATAAAAAGGTTAAGCGAACTAAAATGATAACTTAAAAGATCTTAGAAAATGAGACAAAGATGATTTCATTCTTTCATTGGGCAAATCTTAATTAAGTGCAAAAAAAAGTTACTTATATAATTTGTTCAAACTAGAAACCTTACATTACAGCACTGAAACAAGTTTTAATAAATTAGGAATATAATTTATGAATCTATTCTTAAACTACTTTTTAATGCTTAAATTTTTCAAATTACAAGGATGCAGTATATCTTCAAAGTATTCACTTTTTTTTTAAATCTGTGCCATAAGTTTCTATTCAAAATATACAAATAATAAGAATAAACAATATATTTACTGATCATTCAATTGATATATACACATAATGCTAATATTACTTATCTATGCATTGATGAGTAATTTTTTTTTTTCCGTATGTCATAGCATCGGCCAGGAGGCGAACCCTCAACAACCAACTGCTTGCTTGCAAGGCGGCTGCGCTGACCTCTTGGCTTGCTAAGAAAAATGGTAATTTTAAATATATACATTGCTTTAATTGGTCATTAAAGAGTTAACCATCACACTTTACAAGCCGGTTTTTAATTAATTGTGATGCTCATTGATAATCTGACCCTTAAGAATGACTCTTAACACTATTCTATCATCATTTTTTCTTCCTCTTCTGAATCAAGCATCTTTAATAATTTCAAATTTTTCTTACTTATCTTCATTATAATCGTAATTCTAATATATAAATCAAAGCATTAAGATCCTCTACTGATATACATATATAAGAAAGTATTTGAACTTAGACTTTTAAGCTTCCTATAGCTACCCACTCCATCTTATACAAATGATATACATGACCATATACATGTGAAAAAGATAAGTGATCTCTTATATACATAATTTGTGCTGAACCAGCACTCGTTGTTTGATCCAGATCATCATCTTCCATATATATATAAAATCAGTGTTCATTTTATATTAGGATAGAAAACTGAACACTGATTATATATGTGTGTGGGAGATGATTATCTGGGCTAATTGATGAGTGTACATATATTGAAGATCATTTATCTTTTTCACATGAATGTGATCATGTGTATCAGTTGTATAAGATTGGGTGGATTAACTGTAGGGAGCTTGAAAGTCTGAGTTTAAACCCCTTCTAATTAAATTAAGTTCAGTATAAATAATATACTTGTATTTAAGTATTATATATAATATGTAATAGCCAACTTCTAAATTTTAATCTATGATGAAACCAGATTCACAAGACAAACTTGAGTAGATATTCAAAGACCTTAAATATTCATTAAGGAATTTGTTATAATATTGCTATGTAATTGATCCTGTAAGTATTGCATTATCATAATTGTCAATTACACACACACATATATATCTATAATACTCTGATTTATATAATTTGTGACTCTTTAATATATATTATATTATTAACATCTAGTTCATATAGTCTACCTTTTCAATTTATCCCACTGTTCCAATTCTTTTTATATTCTTCAGTCTTCAAGGCATTCATACTCTTAAATATAATATATTATCTTAACTATTATCATAAATACATTTTACACCAACTGGTGATCTTCTATTGTATATTTGTAAGCTTCTTTATAATCAAAATTATCATTCATTGCTTTCTTTTTTCCTTACTAACATATTTTACTTTGTTTTTTCTAATTTTTTAAATTTCTCTCATCTCATTTCTACATAATTATACTGAGAAAAAATTTCTAATTTCTTCTTTTTCATACCATGTTAGTTTTTAACCCACATGCATTACTATCTTTTCTAAGTAACTCAATAATAATAGTAGTAGTAGTAGTAGTAGTAACAGTAGCAACAGTAGCAGTAGTAGCAGCAGCAGCAGCAGTAATAGTAGTAGTAGTAGTAGTAGTAGTAGTAGTAGTAGTAGTAGTAGTAGTAGTAGTAGTAGTAGTCAATATAAGAAATGGTGATCATGTGATGTTTAGTAGTCAATATCCTAAGGATCCCCTCTTAGCTCATCACTGTTTATATTATACATCAACCTTCTCATTAATAGAATACAGCAGACCTTTGGCAGAATTGATATTCCTGGCATAGCACAGCACACTGCATGCCTTGCATACATGGATGACATTACCATCATCCCAACATCCAAAAAACAAATATCATAGCTACAAAAGATACTGCAAGAGTATTCACAGAAACACAAATTAAGGTTTAATCCAGCAAAAACCACAGTTTGGACACTATTCACTAGCTAGTAATGTGCATCAAACTACATCGCAAAGCTTATTCCTTTTCTTGGGTTCCCATTTCATATGGGAATCACAGGAATGAGATGTCACATTCAAAATAAGCTTAAGGAAGAAGCCAAAAAATAGTAGATCTTTTATCCAAGACACATCTGTCACTATACACAAAAATACATCTAATTAATCAACTCATTACAACAAAAATATTTTATTATGTGCCAGTTATCTCTTTCTCCAAAGCATTTATCAAAAAAATTAAAGCCATATATAATAAGCTACTCTGGTCTAAAAAAACCATAGCAATTTCAACTAAAAAACTCAACAAACCCCTGATCAAAAATGGCCTTGGCTTGCATAGCATTAACATCTTCCATTTGCAAAAGCTGAGAAACCTAATAGTCACCAAAAATGCAAAATGCCCCTGACTCAAACAATTGGTCAAAGTCACTCCATCAGATATGCCACCTCCAAAAGGCTCATTTTTTACTACAATTATCTATCAATACAAAACCACAGAACATAATCTCGATCAGTTTCTACATAAATATTCATACTGGGAAATCTACAATTTAGTTGATACTCAAACTAATGTGAATGTTTGCTTTCCTTCCTATGTTAGAAATTAGCAACAAAAAATTGCTCAAAGAATTTAAGAAATGAAACTTTGACTTCATAATCAAAATGAATCTAGTTGCCATGCCGATAACACATTTTTTATATCATAAGAGATTATATCTATCCATTGATCCCTTCTGTGGGCTGAGTCACTGAGCAGAGAAGACACTACACCATCTCTTATACCAGTGTATGGCTCAATCCAAACATAACATATTATGTCTGGGAAAGATCAATACCCAGCATTAGAGTGGCCATGTTTGTCTTATATGCATACTGATGCACCAGACACCACCCATTTATATTTAAAAACAAATTAGCACACATTCACAATAGAGATAGTCTAATAACCAGTCTACATTTATATACGGCAACTAAGTCTTTTGTTAAAACAGCCATTGATGTTGTAAGTAATGGATAAACTAATAAATAATAGACAATGCTTTTCCAATTGAAACATACATTTCTGGAACACCCATTAAATAGCCCCCCAATAATATATGTAATCCCATAAATTAATATATGTAATAAGACCAAATAATTCAATGCAAACCTATGTAAAAACAAATGCAAACAATGTAAAAAAAATTTGAGTTAATAAAGTGCTTTTTGAAACACCATCATCATCATCATCATTATTATTATTATTATTATTATTATTATTATTATTATTATTTAATTACTTTATTGCTTGAGGGTTCAGAAGAAGTTTGAACCCTGGAAGTCCATGAATTGGAATCAATCTGAGTAACTAACACCTCAGAGTCTGTCATTCTACCATGGGACTGTAATATGATCTGATACTGAGGAGTTTATGGCTCATTCCAATATCAAAATGACTGACTGGACAGAGTAGTTGCATTCTAATGATCAACCTGAGATTATTACTATTTTTATTTTACATATCTAGAGCTAGTCTGCATTTCTTTAAATCTCAAACTACTCTTTTATCACTCACAAGTTGAAGTCTGCTCAATATTCACAATTTACTCAAAATATCTCTCAGAAAATAGATGAGTCTATTTCACTCAGTTTCATCTTTTTAGCTATTAAGATGCTAATTCTTAATTCAATGTGACTTTGCATTTATTTAAGAATGCTACTGTTTTATTACCTACTCATATGTCATCATTCTCATTTGTTAATACTATTATTAGTTACCTTTTCACAATATTCTTCTCATTTTATGTCTACAGTTTAATAATAATGCTATTTATTTATATTTTCTTCCTTATAGCTTTGTTTATTTATTTTTTCTCATGTGTCATAGCATCAGCCGGGAAGTGAACCCACTAATCCGGGACAACTGCTTGTAAAGCAGCTGTCGCTGACCTCTCGACCACCAATGCTTGACAGATTTTTTTTTTTTTAATCTTTAATATAGACCTTTTACCTCATTATTGGAATACTTAAATATTCACATTTATCTACTTCCTTTATATTATTATTTTTTTACATTAATATTCTCAATCATTTATCCATTTATTGTCATCATTTTAGAATGCAATTTATTAAACATAATTTTAATACTTTATCTCATTTCACATTTAATAGTATTTTTATTTGCTTTACGATCTCATCTAAAAAAAATTTGTCATCGTCTAAGTTATAAAAAAGAGATATTTTCCACTTATACTACAGATATATTATTCATTATTGGATAATTTCTAGTCTAATGAATGACTAATAAAAATTATTAATATACTTTCATTAAGTGATTTGTGTCAAAATTGTGAGAACAGCAAATTTAACATGTATCAATTAAACTTTGGTAATCTGCAATCTATATATACTGAATAAGTAATGAAGATATGTGTAAAAGATTGTGGTCTGAGCCAACTGATGAGTGCTGGTTTAGCATGAAATGTGCCTCTTAAGAATCATTGATCTTTTTCACATGTCTTTGGTCATATGTTTATGCTTATATCCCTCCACAATGTATTAAATGCATGGATAGAAATCATTCCCTACCTTGCATGAGAGTGGTTTAGTGAAAATTCTACTACAGAAATATGATTTATTATTGGACAATCTCTAGTCTAATAAATTACTAATAAAAATTAATAATATGGTATTCAATTATCTTCTGTCTTTTTTTAATCTTACTGAACTGCTGCAATACTATTTCATATATGATCTTTATATCAGTGAGCTTACGTATATATATAAAAATTTATATTCCCTTCTATCTGATAATTTCCTTTCATTAATGGCTTCAATATTTATAAAATTATATATCAGTTTTTTATTTAACTTCTTACTTTAATAATATACCATTTCCAACTTTCTATATACTTCAACCATACTATTTTTTATATCAAAAACTTTATTCTTACAGTAAAATGTATTAATTCTATGATTATATATTTGGATATTGTAGTTCTGATGATGACTGCAAGACAATCAAAACTGTAAGAATAAAGTGTTTTTGATATCAAAAATAGTATTGTTGCAGTGTATAAGAAAATAGGAAATGATATGATATGTAAAAATAAAAATCAATACATAGATCAAAGAAAAAGAAGAAAATTATATTTAATAATATGAATAAACAAATAAGCATTCTTCAATTTTTTATTATTCTTTTAAAAATCATTTGGTGTTTTTCCCAAGATATTTTTACTTTCTATCTTTATAAGTTTTAATAAGATGATTTTATGATTTTTTTAAATTTTATTTCATTCTTCCAAAATATGGGTGACAAAATCTAATACAAGCATTAAAATCTACTCAACATTTTGCAAATTTAACTTTGATCTAACTTCATTATTAAAATTTACACTTATCTTTATCATCATAGCATTTTATCCATTATTGATTCCACTGGCAGATAAAAATATCTTCATGTTATATCAGTATTTCTTATTCATAGTCATTCTTCTCTTCATCACTTAGGCAAAGTCTTTAAAGCATTCGTTCATCTCATAGTTTTAACTCTCTTGCAAATTTGGCGTAGAATTTAAGGCGAATTTTTTTTTATCATTTGTAACCATACCTTTTTACAAAATACATTTAGAATATTTTATTTCAGTATTTTAATTCACTTAATAATGGTTTGTAAAATATCTTTGTTAAAATTTTAATGCTTTTTCACTAATCTAACTCCCATCTATCCCTACTTTTCTATGTGATAAAATATAGTCTCTTTGTTATATATGCTACTTCATTGCTATTTGTTAACATTTATAACTAAATAATTAAATATTCACATTTAAACCATGTTATTTTATAGAAAATATCTCAAGTATACAATTATAGATATTATTTTAAAAATATGCACTTATAATGTAATTTGTATAATGCATATTAATAAACATAACAATGTGTCACACTGGAAAACCCATGACGAATTTGATTAGTTGAGAAGACTTGATTGATTGAAAGAAATTTTAGAAGCCATTATCATAAGGTTTGTTTCTTAATGTATGGAATTGTGTGATTAAGACTTTAAAATGTATCATTAATTATAGATAAGTTTATGTCTATGAATAAAAAAAAAAAGAAATGTTAAAGACAAAGATTACATAGACTTAAGTAAAGTGTGTTATAAATATGTTAGAAATTTTGATTCGGATCAACTGATGAATGCTGGTTCAGCATAAAATACATATATTGGAAATCATTTACCTTTTCCACATGTATGTGGTTATGTGTATCCGTTATATTAGATAGAGTGGATGACTTATGGGAGCTTGAAAGTCTGGGTTCAAATCCCCTTTAATTACATCTAGCTTAAATGTATGTACTATATTTGTATTTCAATATTTAACTTAAGTCTATAACTAAGTTTAAATGAAATTTTTATAATTTGTAAACAAAGAATCGCATAACTTTCTCTTCTAAGTTTCAACATTTGTGTTAGAAGTTATAATTCACTCTCTTTATCTCATTCCACAATCGTCTATTGTAAAATTGAGTAAGCATGATCCTTAAATGGAAGTGCTCTGTCAAATCTCCAGAGTCATCTTTAAAAAGAAATAGAAATTGCACTAAGAATATAATCATTATCTTTAAATCATTTAACTAACCAAATTAATAAACTTGAGATTCAAAAACACTGTGAGATTTTTAACACAACTCAATTTGTATGTATTGTTGTATAAGTCTCATACTAAACCAGTTACTATGTATATTAATATCCTCACTTTTATGATAACTGTAAATGCTTTATCCTTTTTGGTTAAAATGATATATATATACTCTCAAAATATTATATAACTAATTGTCTTTGCGTATTTTACATCTGCATTTAGAAGTTATTTACTCTCTTAATTTTAGATCTATCTATTTGAAGTATGGGTAATCAACAGACATTAGACGGTAATACTATAATTACATTACCAAAGTAATTCTTGGTAATATGCTGTATTTGAACTGCATTCACAATCTAGCCTAGCTTTATATATATATATCAAAGCGTTGACCGGGAAGCGAACCTGGCCAGCTGCTTGGAAGGCAGCTATGCTAACCGCTAGATCACCAACGCTTGACTCTAGACTAACTTTTTGTTCTACTAAGCGCGACTGCCTTGCACTTGCAGGCAGTTGCCCGGGTTGCGGGTTCGCGTCCCGGCCGATGCTATGACACTTAAAAAAAAAAAAAAAACATGTTGTACAAAACAAAGTAATATCGTTAGCAGTTAAATAAATCTATGTGTAGGAGAACATTTTTATGATACTCATATCTAAGTGATTTATAAACAAAAACTATCATTTAATATATATATATGTCTGTGCTTAAACATATATATTACAACTCATGCAAAAAATTTTCAAAGCAGTTGGTTTTTCCTGACATCTATTAACAATAATGATAACTAATTTTAATTCTTTGTATATTTTTTTATTATGTTTATTAGAAATATATAAATTAACATAAATATATAAAACGTTTATATACAATTATAAAAAAAATCTTGAAGAAAATGACTCATTATGGATATAAACCTGATGAAAAAAAAACTTAAAAAAAAAAAACTATCGTTATTATTTATTTTAATAACACTAAAAAAGACAGAGAGAGAGAATTTTAACTAATTAAATTATAACTTGCATTTTTAAAATAAATAGTAATTTTTTTAAAAATGAGTTAATCGTAGACAAAAGGCACAAAAACTTAAATTCGATAGTGCTTCCATCTTTTGAGAATTATTTTAATTATAAAATAAATTCTGCAAAATATTAAATTAAGTTTTAGTAGTTCAAAACCATAAATGATAATATATTTAAAATAATATATAAATAAGTATTGTTTTATTTAAAATTATATATATACATAGGTGTCTATTCCTGAAAAAAGTCCAGTTATTAGTCTATAATATGCGTAAGTACATCTTTGAAAATTATTTTGGATCCGTTGTTTGTTTGTTTTTTAATGTGTCAAAGCGTCGGCCAGGAAGCGAACACCTGGACAACTGCTTGTAAGACAGCTGTGCTAATCACTCGGCCACCAACGATTGTTTGTTTCTGATGGTTTTAGATCCATTTTCAGCAAGTTTTAATATTTATTGTTAAGTATTCCATATTTATCTCAAATCTTCAGACTACTGTCTTTAGGATTTCAGCTTTGATCGAAATATTATATATAATAGACTATAAATCGCATACTTGACGGTAAAAATTCTTTTTTACTTTTTTGTGCTATTTTAATATCTCTGCTTCAGAACGAATTCAAATTGTGTTTTATAAGCGTAATATATAATGAATTTTTAAATATATATAAACATAGTTTAAATTTACACGGGTTTATATTTCTATTTATTTCCTCATGTTATTGACTTTAAAACATACCGTCAATTATTGCAGGTTTTTTTTCCTCCATAGAACATTTATTACAATTTTAATAGAAAAATGTAACTGCTAAACATTAGTTTAATCAAAATTATTCTCAAGACAATTTTATTTGCAAAATTCTTAATTGGATCGGATGATATTTTGTAATCATTTCAAAATATAAATAAATTAGATAATTGTTATTTACTGTAAAATGATGTTTACTTCAATTTAAAATTTAATTAGATTCATAAACTTATTTCAAAAACTGTAGATAAAATAAAAATTGTAATAGTTTTATTATTGGTATTTATTGTACTCAATCTTAATAATGCATCCGCTTACCACAATTGTGAACTTCAATTCAAATTTAGTTATTATCGAAAACTTTTTTTACAATATTTGCCCATGGACAACTGACAGCTAGCTATCCGATCATTGGTTGGCTAGTAGATGTTTAGATATTATTATCAGATATCTGATCACCGAAGTATTTATTGATGATTGGAATATGATGAAGCCCTTTACTTTATGGGGTATGTGTATGTAATCTATTTTACATATGTAACAAGGATCTATTTGTGTGGATAATTATGAGGTGCTGTAATTTATTTTAATAAAGGCTTGTATTTGAGTTAATCATATTTCAGAGTTCATTCTTTAATACCATTAGTGTTAAGCTTTTATTTTAATTTCCGAATAAATAGTAGCCATATATATATATCAGATATAAAAAATATAATTATTTATTTCAAGGCCAAAAACATTTTAATCATCCACAATTACTTAATCTTCAGACTCGCAATCACCAATGGATACAAAACACTTCTGTATTTGACAGCTATAAATTATTATTTTATTCAACAGTCTGACATCATTCTAAATGTAATAATATATAGCACAGTATAAACAGTTTAGAATAAATATAAAATAATATCAACTCTTTTTAAAATCATCCTCTAATTAATCCTAAAAAGTTAAAAAGAGTCACAGCTTGCACAGAAAACTGATTGGGGTAGGGGGGATTGCAGCTTTTCATCATATGGTACTTAGTCAATACGTTTGAACCTAAACCGAGAATTTAATAATCATAATAGAATGCATATATAAATGTACAACAATATATAGAGAATACAAATATCAATTAATCTATGTAATAACCTTATGCTATTATATGTACTACTAAATCTTCATTGCTTTTCATATAAGTTATGGCTTGTTATGCATTTACTTAATATTTATCATAATAAAAGTTTCATGGGCATTCGAAAATCTTATCAAAATGTGATGATGATGATTATAGTTTATTCCACTTGAGATCACTGAAAAAACACAAAAGAAAATGATCACTCCATTCAAGAATAATCTCTATATTTAACATATATACTGTTTTTACAGTCGCTACATTATAGATAAGACAAAGACTTTACAGCAGATAATGGACATTAAAAATATGGACAGATTACATATTACTATTTCACTTTTTATTATGGCAAAAAGACAACCATATACACTTTCAATCAGGACAACAAAAACTGTGAATTAATTTAAAGTATAATTGTATAGTATTATAAAATGATAATTTTATTATTAATTATGAGTTCAATAAGACTTAAGTGCCATATTCCATATGGTTGATAAATTAATTTCACTCAGAATTACCAACATTGTTGACAAAGGTATGCTTATAAACATCAGAGCAACTAAGAATATGTGGATCTATTCTATTCTTGCTGCCTTTGCTCAACATTTAGAGTGCTTTAAGTCATAACCTGGGGAAGTAATTTACTTCCTTTATTTGCATATACATTGAGCTAAATTTAATTTAAGTTTACATTTTACTAAATAGAAATTTATTATTTATCACATGATATTTATATACTTAAGTATCAGATTAAGTATAGTAGTTCCAGTCACATATGAAGTTGATTTTTTTTTTCACTGTACTAGGCTGAGAATCAATCTAGAAATCTGTCACTCCCAGGTTCTTTATTTTAAGTCACACTGGGAAATAAATCATTGATAATATCAATATGCCTAAACTTGAATAAGTACTATAAATATTACAAATTATTGTTTATAAAAGTTATATAGTGCTGGTAAGAGTAAGCTTATAAAATCAAAAGCTCAAACAATAGATAAATCCTTTTTATTCTTGAGTCATTGTCGATGGAGTGTCATTTATTGAAGTCTAAAGACAAGATTATTTACTCCCTTAACTTGTTAACATGGCAATGCAATGGTCTTAGAACAGATAACTCTAGAGAAATTGTTGTAATAATGTGATGATATGATGTGATGTACTGTAACTTCTCCTTAAACAAAGTCAAGAATCTCTCAGCAATTATGCCCAGAGAAACCTGTTAGCCACTTTATTTTCCATTCCCCACTCTAAGTTTTTTCATATTCTGCTCCATCCCATTGTCGAGCCTTAAACAATAAACCACTTTCCTTACTTTTATCATATATTAACTTGCACCTATTTTCTGTTTATTTATATATATATTTAAACTCTTTTTACTCTCCATACTAGTTCTTCATCTCTCTAACTACCTATTCTTTATTAATAAATCTATTCTTTTATCCCATTCCTTACCACTATAACACTCAACAATCCTCCTAACACAATCATCCCATCTTTTGTACAAATATACTGATATAAATTCTTTATCCATATCTTTTGCATACCACATTACCTTTCTCACCCATCTTGTTGCCTGTCCTTTACTCATAAACCAATTAAATACTATTTTGTCTATTCTTTTATTAACCATAAACTGCAATCTAACAAACATTTTCATTTTACTTTTTGCATCTTTCATATGAAAACGTGACCATCCCATTTCTCCTTGAATTGTGTCCATCTATTGAGATATTTCAGTATTTTTAAAAAAAAAAAAAAAAAAAAAAATAGCAAACTCATTTACTATCAAATATTAATTTTTTAATTTTAAAAAATGTGAAATGATTAGTATAACTAAGTAGTAACAAGATTAAAGTATTTTAGTTCTATTTCCAAGTCTTTGATGGACTTAATCCATTGCAATTCATTTTGGGACTATTTGTAAGATCATTATTAATTTTTATTAGTTATTTATTAGACTAGAGATTATCTAATAATAAATAATATTTCTGTAGCACAATTTTCACTACACCACTCTCATGCAAGATAGGAAATAGTTTCTATCCACTTTTAACATGTTGTGAAGTGATACTCCACAAGGTGTTAAAAGTGGATAGAAGCCACTCCCTGCCTTGCATGAGAGTGGTTAGTCAAAAATATTATTCATTTGTAAGATTGCTTTGAGAACATTTTTGGAATAGTTAAAAACATGATTTTTTTTTTTTTTTGCAAAGTTAATTAAAATATATAATTATTTTTACACAACAATTGTGTAATAATTACTAAAATTGTTGCCTGTTTATTTTTAACAATAGAAGGTAATAACTTCTAACATAATGTTAACAAAGAAAATATTGGCATTTTGATCATCCTCTCTTATGAAACTGATCATCTTCATGGCATTAATGTCATTATAGCAATATATTTTGTGAATTTCTAAAAATTATAAAGCAATTTTAAAATTTTAAAGCAGAATTTAATAGATTTATCAGAAATTAACATTTTTATTCATTTTAGATTGTAAGCATTGATCAGCTAGTCATTATTTAAAGTCTAAATAAATTAATTTTTCTTTGGAAGCAAATAAATGTTTATCATAGAATTACATAGCAAAAGAAAAGAAGTAAAAATTGTTATAGAATTGATGTTGTTGGAAATTGAGTGCCATGTTTGTATATTGCTCTGCTTTTAAGTAGGGTATAAATGTTTTTAAAATTATAACTAAATGTTATAAAATAAAGACAGTCTTATTTTTAATATAAAACACAAAGTCAGTTATTATAGATATAAATTTTAAACATGCATAGCCTAAAGTATATGTAAGTTAAACGGAAATGAACTACAATTCCAAGAACTATGAATAAACAATCCTCTATTTCAACAAATGTAAGAAATAAATAATCCTCTTATGTCTTATACTCATGTGTGTGCAATACGATAATTCGTAGCCCTCGGAAGAAATGTAGTTTATTACATTTAATTTACATATACATTAAGTTATGTGTATTTAATATTATAAAATATTGGAATTATACATCACTAGATAATACAAAAAATATGAAGACACCTGCATAAACGTCTGTGTAGATTGGATACTTAATTTTATAAGTATCAATGTTTAAATCTGCTTCGTATAAATTCATGGAGAAATAGATTCATTTTTCATCTGCTTTGCAAATTGACTTTAATGTTATAAGATGTTGAGTTGGATTTAGACAGCACTGTGCAAAGTTTATTAGTCCTAAATATATATAATATATATTTAGATAAAATTCTCATTATTTATTTCTAGTTATAAAATATTTTTATATTCTACAACTATTTCAGATACAAACGTCATCATTCTGCCTAGTTGTTAATAAAGAAGAATTTGATGAGAGTGATTTATAATACAGAGTTTTTAAAATCTCTTGTGGCCAATTTGAACGAAATATAAGTTTTCACCAAACGTTTTCTAATCTAATTAAAAGTATACTTTTACACAAAATAGTAGATAAAAACAAAATCAATTCAAAGACTAAATAAATGTCTCAAATCATTAAATTTAGTTTGTATTTTTATATGTCTAACCAATTATTTTGTTGATTTTCCATAGATGTAAAAATTTCTTTGATGCTGAATTTTTGTAGTGTTTTGATCGATTATTTTTTTTAGAGAATAACATATTAATATAGTATAAAGTTTTATGCATATGTTACTGCATTTTATGCCTTTAATGGTTACTGCATTTTATGCCTTTAATGGATATATTTTCAGAACAAATATTGTGCTAAAACAATTTTTTAAAATAATGCATTCATAAATTTCTAGTATAGAAAATACTTGGATGCCATGATTAATCCAATGTCACTAGTTTTCTTACTCTTGATCATCTGCTTCATCAATTAATTTACATCCTTTGAAAGATGGGTTTTATTGAGTTCGTAGCTATAAGTAGGGCTTTCTATTTAGCCTTAATAAATCCACAATAATCAGTATTAATTAACATATTCTAAGTACTTATACTTTTAAAAAATAAAAATATTTACTTCTATTAAGAATTTTATATTTCTACATGTTTAGTCCAGTGGTTCATTACATGATTCTGGAACTAAAGATTGTACATCACAGCTCAGTACAATTATACCCAATGCTTAAACTTCTTATAAATTCCTAAACAATAAACCTTTTGATTATATGCCCTTATCTCCTTATTTATCATCATTATTATTTAATTAATTGAGCAATCTCTAAGATGAATTTTGGGATCTGGTTATTTTTACAACATTTTATCTAAAGTTCTTCCATATTTGCAAAAGTTGGTAAAATTCCTAAATAGGGTTGCTAGACATAAAATCATTTGCAAGTTAAAACACAAGTTTCAAACCCAGCTCCAAAGTGTTTTGCATTACACAAAATTATAAGTAAAAACAGTCCCCCATCACTGCTAAATAATATTTGGAGTATTTAAGAAGTAAGAAGGACAGTTGCAGAGACAGAATCTTTACTGGCATTGAAAAGAGAAGACCATAACCTTAAAGTGATCATGTTTACATCTTTGTAATCTTGAATTTCTTAAATTTTCAGAAGACTGAAGTAATTAAAGGGTTTGCACAGAATTCTTTTGCCATTTCTTAATGCTATTGTTTCAACAGTTAATCTAAGATGGTTGTGGCATTGTGTGATAAGAGCTGTTTGCTCTTAAAATTTTTATTCATATTATATAACAACTGTATGATTACATATAAAAAAGTATTCTTGTTGTTAATAGAAAATCTGAGGCATTTGAAATGAAATTTAGTGTTAAACATTGATTAGTACTTTTCTAACTTTATTTTTCATTTCTATAACAATAAAAGTCATTGGAACGGTTTCTAGAAGGATTGATAAAGTAGGTATTAAGATTAAATACACATTTAATGGTGTTTGAAGATAAATTTGAAGGGATCTATAATATATTTTTTATTATAGTTGGCATATTATATGCAAAACTTTGACATATCATTCTGCAGTATGCATGTACTTTAGGAATAATGTCTTCATTTTGTTTTAGGTATAAAAAATAATCCATGCAAATGTAATAGTCACATGATATATTAATATTGTAATGGTGATCATCTTGATATTAAGACTTGAATATTTAATGCTATTATTACTTACTATAAATTAGCTTTTTTCCAATGTGGGTTGTATGCTAATTAAGACAAAAAAATCTAACATTGAAATATATAATAGATAGAATACCATCATCATCAACAACTATTATCAAGCCACTGCAGGATTAAGGTCTCTCCAAATTCAATCCATCTTCTCCGATCTTTAGCTTCTCTTCTCCACATCACCCCTGCACACTTCTTATTCCATCCATCCATCTCACATGTGGTCTCTTTCTGGTCTTTTACAATCTCTTGGAATCCAGTTTAAGATTTCAATTGTCCATCTATTATCATCTCTTCTAGAAACACCATACCTTGAATTAAATATAAATAAATTTAAAAAGATGAGAACTTTAGTTATCCTGTATAATACATTTTTTACTGCAGATATCATTAAAAAATGCATTATACATTATAAATGGAATTGATATTCCATTGAATTTATTTCCATCTGATTTGAGATGATTGACTTATTTATAACATATTTGATGGAGTACAAACTGATTATGACAAGGACTTGAATTTATTTTCTGCATTTTATAGTAAGCTGTTGATTATGATATTTTTTCAAATCAATGATAGAAAAGAGAAGGATCTACTTATATAGTACTTAACATATATGCATACCTTGTTTACAATCTGAATTGAAGTCCAAGTCAAAGCCAAGAAAATTTTTTTAAGTAACAAATAATATGTAAAGTTCAGCCAGTCTGTAGTAACCCAACTTGTCATCTACTTTGTTAAGTAAATGGATAACTCACTATTATTAGTTAAAGGGTAAAGATTTTATGCTAATTTAGTTTACTCAGACAAGTACTGATGTACTAAGTATGCATGATGCAGGTTTCATCAACTGTGAAAATGTTGTCTTGATCTTTTTAAAGTAGAAAAATCATTAACAATTTTTGGCTTAGTTTCCTACCACCTTGAAATTATAACAGTTAAAATGTAAGATAGCTTTTTAGGTAAACAACTCCATTTGTACATTGAATAGCAAACCAGTCTCTAATCTTTTATTATTTTTCATAATTTATTACATAGAAATGAAACAGAAATCATCCATCATTATAACATGAAGATGCATAAAAATAGACTTTGTAGTATTTTGAAAACACTGCAGCAGAAACCTAAGATCAATCCTGTGTTCCCATTTTTCTGGATGTGATAATATTAAATCTACCTTTATATCAACACATCTCAAATAGCAAACTTTCTATAATAAAAAAAAAAGTATTTTATGGTGAACTTGATCATGCCTTCTGTCAAAAAAATCAAATCCCATTTTGATTACCAAGACTATTTTAAAAATATTAAAGATGTGCAAAGTGATTATTTTCCCAGAGAAGATATAGGATAATTAGACAATATATTAACATCTATAAAAAATAAATAAAAGACAGTATTGCTTTGTCAAATAGAAAGATTAAAGAAGAAACCATTTATATATGTGGACAAGTCTGTAGTTTGTAAATTGATTTGATATTATATTATTACAAAATTCAACTTTAACATTTTGATATTAATATTTCTCACTCTTTTTGGATTTAAAATAGTTATATTTCTTAATTAGTAGGTGGTAGTGAATATGATCTTAACAGAATTGATATCATATCTTAGTATTCTGTCCATTCATAAAGAATTAAAGATAAAAATAATTGAGTGATTTAATGCTTGTGAGTTCTTAAAAATTTCTAGCACCAGAAGAACAGAATCATGATCTATGAACTTTAGGCTCCATAATTTGCTACTCTACCAGTATACTAAACCTATAGGGCAGTAGAGAAGGTTTTGGCACATTCCCACTTATATTGGAATAATAGTTTGTTTCTTTTGTGTATTGCTTCTAACAGACTATCGAGACAGGATACTAATAAGCATAATTTATTTACCTCAATCACATATGTCTGTCATGAACATGATCTGAATTTAAATATGGTCTAGATATTCTGGTAATTTAGTAAATCCATAGTTCTTAATCTAACAATTCAATAATAATTAGTAAATAGGGATCTAGTTATTTTGAATTAGAAGATAACAAGGATCCTAAAATTATTCTCCAGTTAGACTGATAAACTGAATAAGTGTTAGATGGATAGACTATAAAAAATAAAAAAAATAAAAATATATTTGTATCATAAAAAATAGTCATAGATCACATGACCCCATTCTTTTAAGCTTGTAAGATGTAAACAATGAGTATTGCTAACAAACTTTGGCATGCTTAGCCAGAGAAAGCATTTAAAATACCTCTGTCAGGAACCCCCCTAAACCTCTGACCACTGGTTTCGTGCTTAGGCACTCCTCAGAAAGGCGCTAGAGTAGCTTCAGACATTTAACGCAAAGCTTGTTGAGCAATTAGCAATGCTCATTGTTTATATTTGTATCATATATCTACGGATAGTGATTGCGTGCTTACCGTTATTTTTTACTTACTATCTTAAAGTACAAAAGTTAACATCAGATATATTCCAACGAAGTTAAGCAAAGTGATAAATATGCAAACGTTGCATAAATTATTAAAGTATAGTGGGGAGAAAAAAGACGTTCTCCGGTTAATTCACGAAAATAAACCGTCAAACAAAATGACAAAATAATAAACAGATTGAAAAATAAAAAGATAATCAAATGGTAGATTGCAGTTCCGATAATTGTGAGGATATTGAGGAATAAACACGAATTATTTTTTGATTGCCGTCTGCTATTTTTAGAATCAAAAGCTTTTCATTTAAATTTTTCTCCTGGGTTTTATTTAATAATAGGTAATTAAGATTTCTAATAATTAGATCAGAATTTTATTAAAGTATTCTTATACAATTTCTGTCATCGCTGGCCCAATAATGAAATGACAGGCAACTAATTAATTATGATGAATTTTACATCGACTCGCGGTTGAAGCAGAAGTTTTCCATTTGTGACAATTTATTAAAATGAATTAATACATTCATCTTAATAATGAGTAAAGAGAACTGATTGCGTGGCTTAATTATAATGGCAAAGCGTCTTATCAAAATTTAAAAATATTGCTGTCACGTGATTAATCTCTAATTAGTCTTTGCTAAGTCATTTGATTCGAGAATGATGGAGGAATAATGGATGAAACTGGGAATAATTACATGAACACATTTAATATGATAAGATAGTAGGAGAAGGTAGTAAAATTATAAACAAGCCAATAATATAAACGTGTTTTAATTGTATTTTAGAATCGAATGATACAACTAATCCATTATTGAGTTAGTGTGAAATAAAATGTTTATAATAGAAATATTTTATTTTACATATAATTTCTAATAGCATATAATAAGTATCTATAGGTAAATGGTAAAACAGATCATCCCAGAGCTAGAATCTTTCCTGCATCTCTTTACATGAAAATAACGAAGATAGAGACAAAGCAAAGTTACGATTTAAACTAGTGTTAAGCTTTTATTTTTATATCAAAATAATTAGCAGCGCTGACAAATCTAGCTGAGGCCAACCATATAACAAAATAATCTAAGTTTCCTTATAAGTCAAGTTTCACCACAAATCGAACCTGTGTTAACTATTTATATAAGTTTATAATGTAATCCAAAATTTGAATTTAAAGTATTAGATTAATGAAATGATTAATAATGACAAATAATTATCTGTGGTCTTCACAAGTTCTATCTCCCTTAATTAAGCCTGCTTTAGGGGTTAAAAAAAAAGCTTAGTATATAAACAGCATTACTCTTAATCTTATTAGCATTTTGGGATGCAAGAACTACAACGAATCCCTAATATTTTTTTAAATTACTATATCATGTTTTCTTTGATTAAAATTTTGTATTTACAATATTTTGCAGCTTTCATCTATAAAATTGTAGTAAACAGAGGAATTAATTAGAATTAGAGTTCATCCCACATATGCACACATAGGCAAAACTTTTCAAATAGTAGCACCACTCAGTATAAGCCATAGTAGTCAATGAATGCAGAAAGGTTTGTGCATAAAATCCCTATCTATTGCCTACTCATCCAATATCCCCAGATTAGTTTCTGGCCTGTGGCTTTCATCAATGAGGAGCCTTGGATATGAGAGCACCGGACCTAGATCTTAAAATCTAATGCAATCTTCCAGCAGCCACCTCTTACTTTTTAACTGAATGGTGCTTCTATATGGAGAGTTTTGCATCTGTGAAAACAGTTTGTATAAGCATAAAGAATGAGATTATGTGATGTTTGATGGTTAAATACACACATAATATAATAACTTACATAGCTGACTTTTTCCAGAAAGATTTTAAGAATAGTCTATAAGTTCTTATAACATTCTGTTGCAAAGCTCTTTGTTATCTGGTGTAGTGAGAGGGTGGAGATGCTGGAATTTAAGAACTATGGATTATTATCCAGTTTTGTCACAGCATTTGAATTTCTTATAAACACCTGACCAATAAATCACTGAATTAACTTTTGATTGCTTATATCAGGGCTAGTTACTTTTTAGAAAAGTAGTAATTTCAGTAGCCATTTAGATTGTCTAAGCTTAAAGATTTTTTTTTTTTTGTGAAAAAGAAAATTTAAGATCAACTTTTAGTTTTTGCCTGAATAGTTGGTTAAATAGTAGAAACAAAGAGTCTTAAATTCAAAGCCTATGGAACATTTTTTGCTCTGTCACTTTTCATGCTCAAACCATATCTGATGACTCTTAAGCAATAAACTGTTTGATTATATAAAACAAGGTTAATGCTTATTAGAATTTTTGTCATCTTAATCTTGCACTTTTGTCTTACAGAAAAATTAAAGACCCTACATTTGGAATCAAAGAAGAAGTACTTACAATATGGTTGGTGAAAAAAAAATCTAATATACACTGTTAATTTTTAATCCTCTATGAAATTTTCAAAGCCATATTTGAGTAAATTCCTAATAAAAACTTCATATATTCTTCCTTTGCAACTGGTATACAATCTGGTTGTTTGCATGACAAACACTATTGGTGGTCTTCTCATTAGCATACAATAGCCATTGTAGTAATTTATTGATAATCACATCTAAGCTTTAACTTGATAATTTATAGTTGAGTCATCAACTGGAATTTTTGCTGTGTGTTTTAGTGCAATGATATAATAATAGAATCTGGAACTTAAGATCCATGGAACATACCTCAGGTTTGTAACTTTTCATACTGAAACTTCTTATGAACTCTTGAGTAATAAATAACTCAGTATTATTAGTTGAGTTTTTGTTTTAAAATGCATAGTTGTATGTAAAGACTAAATTTGTCTTTGATTTTATACTTTAAAATGCCATAATGTTTTAAATTACATTCTTAAAAATTACTGGGAGATGGAATTAACTTGATATTCAAAAATAATCTTTTATTTGAATACTTTACTCATAATTAAGTTTCAGTAAGAATGACCTTCAGTAAATTCTAAGTAATTTCACCGAAGTCATTTAGCCAAAAAACATCGTAAATAGTAATTTAAAGTGAGAATTCTACTCACACTCCTCAACAGTTCTTCAGATTTTCCCATATAAAAGAATTTGAGTTGTAGGAATAAGAGTATTCTTTTTATTCCTGCATAAATACTATATCTTGGATTGAAGAAGAAAGTATTCATTTATTTAACACTCTCAAAAGGCGTGTGCTCAATTAGCTTGAAAGGCTGATGTTTGAATGTAATTGAATACTTTAATGAAAGATCATCTTCAAATAAAATACCAATTCATGAGCATGAAGAACTGTCTGATATTAAGTATGAGATTATAGAATGTTATGAAGTTAGATGATTTGGAAATGGACTGGGGGTTTTTTCCTATAAAGGTATAAATATTGTAAGTACAGGTAAAGATTAAAAATCCAAATTTTGACAATTGATAATACATTGAATAAATAGAAAAATTAATTGTCCATATTAATAAAAATTAGCATATGCAAATAATTCAAGTTTATGCTCTAGCAAATTTTTGTTTCAATGAAATAGAAGACTTTTTATTGATATACAAGATTATTTTGGACTGATTATACATTTTAATATTGTTATGAGATATTTCTGTGCTAAAATTGGAAAATGAATTTGAGATACTATTTTGAATTGATTTTGAGATTATGTGAGAAAAAAAGCATAATTCTACAAAAATTTCTGCTATGATTAAATTTTTTGAACATCTTAACATAGACCAGAAAACTTCCAAATTAAAAGGCAACAGCAATAACACAGAAAGATTAACATGGATAAAGATGTATAGCAAAATGAATTATCTCTCCAACACTAATAAAGAAAATTTCTGAAAGTCATCAATAAATTAAAGTATTTAAGAAAAGATAATAAAAATAAATGGAAAAGGATGTTTTTACAAATAATGCTTTAAAGTTGCAGCATACGACCGATAGAGCAGATGAAAGCTATAAAGTAGAATTGATTTAAATGTGTTAGAAAAGGTTTTATTCATATATAAACATGAATGAAAACATAGTGAACAAAACCCAATGTAAAATTAAAGAAACAATGTTTTTAAAATAAAAATAATATTTAAAAATATATAATTACCTATGACTTCAAATTGACTTCAAATAGTTTATGAAATTCATAATAAATTGAAAGCATGCACGCACATTATTGCCGGAGATTATAAATATTAATCTTTTTTTTTTAAATCAGAAAACATGTTTTATATTGAGTTATACAATTTAGAGAAAAAAAAGCTTGTTAATTAATGTGTTCTATCTCTATTTACTAAGTGCAACACTTAACTATTAACAATACAGAAATTGTAGAACGTAAAACAAAATGTGGAGAGGTGTGTTTTTGGGATTAACATAGACAAATCAGAGGCACAATCCATTCAGTGGGAGACCAAAGTAATATCTGGTGGAATTAAAACTCCCAAATGGAAGTGGACTATACATATTGCTTTTTTTTAAATAAATAAATGAATAACTAAAACCTTAAACCAAATCCCAAAGAATGTAAAATTTCAAAAAGAATCAATACCCAAAATGGATGGATAGGGTAAAAAAAATTCTGGATAGTTGCAAAGAAGAAATAATATTAAATTTGTATCCAGATTTAACTGCCAATTAAAAAAGTAAAACAAGTAAAATTAGATCTAAGAAAGACTTCTGACCATCAAAATTTTAAAATGAACTGAATAGGAAGAAAAGAAGTTGTGATCAGAAGTAGATTATAAATCTCAGAAAGATTATCTTGTTGCTATAGATTGATAATAAATGGATGTGATAAAAATAAACTTGATTCACTTAATCTCATTTAATACAATATTTATCTTTAAATAAGATGTGTAGCACCTGACCTAATACTATCTTTAATGGCTATGTTAATAAAATATATATTTCACAGATTAAAACAAAAAATAGGATACTTCCATTTCTTTATAAATAAACCTAAAATACAATGATTATTCAATCTTCCACACGGCTTTGAAGTGAAGGAAAATCAGTCCTTACCCCATATGAGAATGATATAGTGAAAATTAACAAGTTGTCAACATTAAAACAGATTCAGATGTTTAAATACTCCTAGACCACCTTAAGAAGGAAAGTTGTTTCTGAAATCCACAGTTAGTGAAAGGTTGAGTTTCTTTGCAATTGGATGTTTGTGATATGGAGGAGCTGAGAGAAGAAATACACTTATTATTTATCTTTGACTTGTGATAGAATATAAAAGTGTATTCATACTTTATTGTGTATGAATTCTTTTTTTTAAATATTGCAGAAAATACAATTCTGTGTTACTTCTTCCAGTCTGATTGCAAATGATTTTGATTCTATTTTGAGTAAAATTATCTTAATTATTTATTATTAATTTTATTTATTATTTTATCTTCCAAATTATAATAAACTTCATGTGAAAAAAAAAAATTATGTATAGAGTTATTGTTCAAATACTTCACAGTTGTAAAAATTTAAAAACATGTATTGCAATAATTTGGTACAGTATAACTTTTTTTTTTTCTATATAATTAAAATTTAGTTCATTCTTATGTAAATAAAAGTTATAAAATAGCCCATTGCAGAGTAAAAGAGATAACATTAATCTCAGATTAGTCTCCTGCTAATTAGAAAAGATTACCTTTTGCCTTTCTTTTTTTCCCTTTAGTTAGAAATAATTAGACACAACATTTACTTATTAATTATTTGATAGTCAACTGACATGGTTTTGGTCTAATATCTCCAGTATATCAAAACATAGAGCTTTTGAATCTTTACATGTGGTTTTTTAAAGTAGGAATATACAGGAACTAGTAATTTTAATTTATCAACTTTTGCTAGGGTCGAATCACAATTAGGAAAAAAAATTGTCATCTGTATTTATTTATCCAATCTTTCAACACAATTATTTATTTTAAAACAAAACGATCAAGTTAATATTCATTCAGATCGTAATTACAGTGTTACTTATTAGAAAATGGTATGATGATTACAATGCTTAATAATAAAATAGCTAAAGGGTGATCAACATGAGATCTGAAATAAATAATGCTAAGTAATAATATATTATTATTATTTAATAATAATATATTTAAAATTATAATAGGGATAGCAACTTTTAGTACACAATCACCATCATCAACCCATTGCAGGATGAAGATTTCTCCAAGTTCAATCCATTTTCTCTAATCTCTAGCTTCTTTTCTCCACATCACTCAGCTCACTTCCTTATTTTATTTATCCATTTCACATGTGATCTCTTTCTATGTCTTTTACAATCTCTTGAAATCCAGTTTAAGATTTCTACTGTTCATCTATTATGATCTGTTCTAACAATAAGTCCAGTTCAACTCCACTTCTGTTTCTTAATTCTTTCAGTGATATCAGTAACACCCTGTTTGTTCTCTCATCCATGTATTTTATTTTTGATCTCTTTTTTGTTACTCCAAACATACAACTCTCCTTACTTCATTGAGTGGTCCGAAGTCTCTTTATTGCTTTGCTGTGTCCAAGTCTCAGATCTATAAGTATGGACTGATAACACACACTTATTAAAAATCTTTTTTTTTTTCAAGCATATAGACATATTTCCTTTTAATATTAAATCATTTATTCCAAAAGCACTCCAACCAAGTTTAATTTTATGATCAATTTTATTCTATATGAGTCCATCTATAGTAATAATCTGTCTGACTAAGATATTTATAGTTGTTAACTTCTTCTAACTCACCATTATCAATCTTTATTTTCTTTTTTTGAAAAAATCCATTGAACATTATTTTAGTTTTTTTAACATTTATCTTTAGTCCTGCTTTTTTACTTTCATCTGAACTCCTACAACATTTCCTGAAGCTGTAATGCATTATTTATAAAAAAACAAATAACTATATCATCTGCAAAATCTAGATGGCTTAAATAATCTCTATTTACTTTAATTCCCTTAGCTTCCCATTTTAATCCACAAAATACTTATTGTAAAACTGCTATAAAAAGGTTTGGAGATATGAAATCTCTCTTAATCTTTTTAGTGATATTATGTAATCTAATTGTTGTTGCATTTTTATAAATATTCTTCAGAATATGAGAATATCCTGGATATATATCTTGATGATCCAATGCTTTAATCACTGAAGAAATGCTTATAGAATCAAATGCCTTTTTATGATCTACAAATCCAAAGCATAATGGCAACTCATATTCATTGGTCTTTTATATAACTTCTCTCAATACTTGGGATGTGATTCATTATACTAAAACCACTTTTACATCCAGTTTATTCTTTTGTTTGGTTAAAATCCAAAATTCGCTGTAGAGCTGTAATTATTGTGGTAAAAGTTTTGTATATATCTGATAAAAGACTGATAGCTAGTACAGAATAGCTAGATATAAATTTGTTGAACAATACTCGGCGTTTATCTAGGTTGGCAATGTGAAAACTAACTGAAAAGTCCTGAGCTTGCCTAAATTTTTGTTTTTGCTTATGTAAAAAAGCCATAGCAATAGATGGGCAGTTAAACTGGATTCCAAAAAGTTGTAAAACTTAAAAGTCCACATACAGACGGATCTCAATGAGATTAAAAAACTTACTGATATATTGTGACGAAAAGATAGGCTAGGGTTCAAAAAATCTGGATTAAACTTGGATGGACTTTCTTTCATACTACAGTGAATCGATAATATTTGAAGATGATGATAACATTAAAAAAAATGTGATCACTCCGAATTTGAACCCTGAATTACGATAATTGTAAGTGAATACTTATGTAATTAATAATTTAAATTATTTATAGTATTGATTATATAGAGGAAAAATATCAATATTTCAGTCATAGTGCTCTTCTGCCAGTGACTTTTTAGAGTCATAAAACTTCCTTCGCAGCAGATCTTTTTAGCAGGTCAAATATAACCCTTATCTTTTATTACTTAATGTTTTTGTTTATTTATAGCTTTTGCCTTGAATAAATAATTATTTCTATCTATAATGTAGTAAATATTTAATGTAATGTGTGCAGTATTTTAATTAAAGTTTACTTGTTTATTTATTTATTTTACTTGTTTACTTTTCATCTCATTTTATTAAATCGAACATTTTCTTTCAGCTCTAGTAAAACGCGCCCTCTTGAAAACAAAAAAGAAGCTATTTCTTAACACGTAATGTATATTTTCAATTTTCCTATATTAAAATAAATTGATTTAGCTAATTTAATTGCACGATCATTTTATCCTAACTGCTGCTCCAGTCACAAGTAATTTGAAATCATTTCTTCATGATATTCAATCAAACTACGTGTCTTATCATCACTAAGATTAATTTACTAACTGATCTTCGAACACCTTGTGGCATTATTAATAAACTCATTTCTTGGCAACTACAGAATATTACTTCAGCTTATTTTGTAAATTAATTTAAAATGAGCAATATGTTGATTAAGCCTTAGCGAAATCTTTTTTCTTTTTTTTTTTTTTAATTAGAAACGGCAGTTTCAAATAATAAAAAACGTTAACAAAATTAAAGCAGACATTTTTCGCTTGAGGGCGCTAGTAATTGCATAATAAACGAAACTGGTTCGTTAGAAACTAATGTAATGTAAGTAAATATGTGAAATTAAAATAAAATAAAAAAGAGCTGTTCTTTTTAAAATATAAAGAAGCCAAATGTTACATAAATTTCGTGTATTTTGTTTATTTTGGCAACGGAATTTTAAACTTTTTTTAAATTTATAACGTAGTAAGTTAAACTTAGGATTTCAAAATAAACGTAATTTATGTAAAATAATTAAGCAACTTTTTTTTTAATAGCAAGTTAATAGAGCAGAAATAATATTTATTTATATGGCTAAAGTTTGCTTTTTAATTAAGGTAAAATAAAATGCAAAGTATCTTAGTATGATAGCCCATATGATGTGTAAATTATTCTGCAACAAAACAGTTGAATGTTTAAAAGTTGATCTTTTATATATACTGTATATATTTGTTTTCAGACAATTAACTCTTTATTTGCCTTCGTAATTTCTTGAGAATAAAATTTATTCTACATAATTGAATTATTCCAGGATAATTAGATAAAGAAATATTGTTGCAAGCGTTTTAACAAAGCTTTAAAAAGCACTGTAAATATTTGAAATCATCTTTCGCCAAAGAATTATGTAATATAATCGTTCCCGCATGGAAATTAAAAGTCGGTTACTTTTAAAATAGTTAAAGACAAATTGAATTTAAATGTGGTTAGAAATTGCAATCGCTAAAGCTATTTGCTGAGGAAATTAAATTTGTTATTATTTAAATGTGGTTTTTCTTTAGGAGAAGAGATTCTTGAAATAATTTAAATGGCACACAAATTTATGAGTATGTGTCTGTATGGATTTATTTGTATGTCCACATCTGGATATAACTAGACTTTAAATCCCTGCCGGTTGGGCTAAGATTTATTCAAAATAAAATAAGAATCTATAGTTAAATATTAAATATTTACATATTTGCTAGAAATTAAAAAAAAAAAGTTGTTGCAACTAAGTGTCATATCTAAAATGATATATCATCCATCTGGTTTTTTAGTCTTCTTAAAGTCACATTCACTTTTTAATTATAGAGTCCATTCACTTCATCTCTAATCCTCCTCCTTTTCTTTCACTCTCAAGCTTCCTTAGCATTATATACATTTCTAATGTACTCAAAATCAGAATTCAAAAATATTAGTGTAACACAAATCAAGATAAATTCATTACTGCAAAATTTTTTTACTCAGTTCTAAGACATTTGGAAACATATTAGCAGAAACTCACAAAACATTTGTTGACAAGTTAGCTTTAACTGTGTTCCTTTCTTTCCCTGAGCGTATTAAAAATGCACTAATGGAGTAAATGGAGCTGTTCTTATTAGATTAAAACTACAACTAAATGTAAATATGATATAATTTCTTTTTTAAAATTAAGTCAGAGCTTAAATAAAGCTATATACTTAACAGACTTTGCCAGTCAAGTTTAATGTTTCCTTTTCTTAAAAATCTATCTACTCCTCATACCATGTATCACAATCATTGAAACATTCTTTGAATGCCCAATTAATTTTTTTACTTTCTATTTTAATATAAGCCTGTTTAATTGATTTCAATATCTTATTCTGATAGTTATCATTCTTTTAATAATGACATATACAGGGGGAAAAAATTCTACCATTTTTTTTTATGTTCGCCATCTTTAGATTTCATTCTCACTGCATACAATTATTTCTAAAACATTTGCCAATATGCTACACTCCAAAAATAAATTTAATGTTTTTTTTTTATCATTTCTACATAAATCATAACCACAATCAACATTTTTATTTCATTTTTGTATCTTTCCTTAGCACTTGTTTTTATACCAAATAAGTTTCTTCTAGTATTATAGTTGCAGTCTTTCATATATATATATATATAACTAAGAGATTTTTCTATTTATATTCATTTTCCATAACCAAACTTATCTCTCCTCTTTTTTCATCCCTTGTAATTATGTAGCTACAATATATTCTCTACACATTTATTTCTTATATAAATAGCTAGAAATAAATTCTCTATTGTCCTGTATATTGTAATTCTTTTCTAGTCTAAGTTGTTTAATTTATTTAAAGACTATTTTTACTATGTGTTGTAATAGTACTGGCACATGCAAGGGTATTTGAAGTGATACTGAAGTCAATCAAAATGAGATTATATACCCCCCCCCAATTATTTGAATAAATGTAAGTACATGTTAATTCAGCTTCTAATACATTCAAAGTAAAAAAAAACAACTAATCCTTACACTAATAAACTATAGATTAAGATTTAATCTATATTTTCCATATATATGTGATAGGATAATAATCAAAGCTTAATAAGCTAGTGGAATAACCTCAATCTGTTGTCAATGCAAATTATAAAAATAAAAGACAAATTCCTATTGGAATTACCTTGACAACAGATTGTAGATATTCTATTGTTGGGAATATTCTGTTTTTATCTAATCTTTGGCTATTGTGCAGTTAACTATTGACAATTTATAGTTTAATAAATATATAGCCCTGAATAGTCTGGTGGAGCAGTGGATTCTGATATTTAAGATCTGTGGATTATGCTCAATTTTGTCATTTCCAGAACACAAACTTTTTATAAATTCTTATACAATAAATCTATTCAATTACTTCTATTATACAGAGACAAAACTCTCCATACTATAGCGCCATTCAGTGCAAGCTAGAGGAATCAGTGGATACAGGAAGGTTTGATTACTCTGGCTTGCACTAAGTGGCGCTAATGTATGGCGTTTTGCCTCTGTGTAATCATGTGATATTTAGTGGTTTGATAATTTTAGTATATATATACTCATAAGATTTTGGATAGCCATCATATAAATACCTTCTACTGACGTAAGCATGGGTTTGAGAATTTATAATTTGTAGTCAAAAAGAAGTCTTCCACATAGTATTTGATTAATTTAACTTAAAACATCGTCTTGTTTTGGCTACAGGCAGCCAATATTTCAAAATAGAACCAAGGAATATATATATATTCCACATTAAAAGTATTTACCCATTCATTATATAAAATTCACACTTTATTAAATGTCTGTGTTTGTTTGCTTTTAATTACAGAGTAAATTAAAATGGTTGTTTTCACTTAGCCTCACCCAAATTATATATATGCTTTATTGTAGTAAAATGTCAAATAAAAAGTTAACACGAAATGTCACAAATCTTCTAATTTTTTAAAAATGTTTTAAAAGTTGATTGACAATCTACGTGACTCAAATTTGAGTTACCTTCGCGTTGATTATTAAATTTCCCTTTTCAAAATAATGCGTAAATAAAAACTGTAAACTAAAATTAGCAAAAAGTAGTCGCACTTTATTATATATATATATTTCTAAAGAAATGTGATTTTCTCAATGATAAGATCCTCTGATTCAGGAACTAAAGATTCTTAGAAGTTCAATCTGTCATTTAATACTCAAACACCATATCTCCTCCGGGATATTAAACATCGATTTTTTTTTTTTTAAATAAATCAAACTCGAGTTCGAACAGCACATAGCATCACCTCAAATATTGGATGTTAATTATAATTTTTTAAAAATAAATCAAGCAAAACCTTTATTTATAGCTGAATAAATAAATCAACCCAAGTAAAAAATGAAACGGGATTTTTTCAAAATCTCTTTTAAAGATCGATGGAAAAGAAATCATCACTCACCAGATCATTCAATTATTGAGAAGTGTTTGCAACTTTTTGTTTGTTTTATCTTTTAATAAAGAATAGACAGATATAATTATCCAAAAGAATATTTAAATGGTGTTATTGCTTGAGAGTTTATATGAAGTTCACTTCATGTGCTGAAAGTGCTACATTAGATTCAGTCATAGGACTCTCATTTCAAAATCTGATACTTTTCACTGCACTAAACTGCGTATGACAAGTAATATTTAAATGACTTTATTACTTGATAGTTCGTAAGGAATTTGAGCATTGGAAAAGCAACACTGGACTCGACCTTAAGACCTCACATTCCAGAGCCTGGTATTCTATTGCCTAAACTGCACAGAAACTGAAGCATCTGTAAAAACAGTTAATTGAAAAAATATCATCTTAAAAACAATTCTAAGTTTTTCAGAAATATTACAAAATTTATCACTTCCTTTATTTTGCTGTAATATCTTATATAAATGCAATTTATCCACTACTTTGAACACTATTTAGCAAAATCCTTTTATTGTATCTATATGCTTACACAATCTTATGTTTCGACTGTCCTTTTAAAAAAAATAATTAGCTCTGAAAAAAACTGCAGGACAGTTTAAATGTAAGATTGTGTATGCATATAGGTGCAAAAAAATTTTTTTTCTGAAAGTATTAGGGATAAATTGAATTCTAAATTTTATTGGGATTTAAATCCCAGATTATTTTCAGTTGCATATTAATTATTTTGCTTTTGTAGATTTAGTTAGAAAGTCAGTTTTTTTAGGCCACTATTCATTACTATGATTCAATTAATAAAATGAAAAATGTCATTTACATGCTAATTGGTTGCCCACAGGTCCATTCAGATGAGAAAACTTTCACTTTTTATATCTCAGTAGGAATTGTCTAAATATCTCCAACTCCTAAATCTATTAATAAACTGAACTAATATGGGTGATTCCCTTGATCTAAAGATATTCTGCCCATAATTATTATTTTGGGATATTAAATTTCATCTTTACCTATGGTATTTGCTATAGTTTTAAAAGTATATATTTTTAAATATAGTAACTTGAAGTTTGCCATCTTAACAGATTCCATATTACCTAGGCTAGTCCTGACTAATACTCATGAATATTAAGACACAAGATTCTATCTTAAATGACTATGTCAGTAAAAAATATTAATCATTTTTAGTAAGAAATTGAACTAGATTATTTTACTCACTAATAAGATGTCTTATTATTGATCCAATCACACAAATTATTAATATATTATTAGATGCCATCAACACCATCTCCAAGTGATTATTTAAGTAGCATTACTCCAAAATAACCCATTATTTGTTTTCTGGTCAGTCTTCTCAACAACACATTCATTATGTGGTAGTTCATTCATTTTATTGTTGATCATCTTCTTCAACATCAACTTTTTTCAGCATTATATATTTCTTAATAATTCAGATTATCTCACAATATGAATAAAATAAAATACTTCAACCCAATCATTTGTAGAAAAAATTTAAGTGTTAACTTTCTGAGTATTGATGTGATTTTTTTTCTTTTAGTCCATAAAATTTTTTAAAACTTTTCACCAACCATCGCAGCTAAATAACATCAACACTTTTTCCATTTTTCTTTATAGGGTGTCAATTTTCACACCCATGAAATCTAACATATGTATATCAAAACTATTTATTATGTTCTTACATCTTTCCAACTTTTTTTTCATGTGTCAAAACATTAGTCGGGAAGCGAACCCGCAAACCTGGGACAACTGCTTGTAAGGCAGCTATGCTGACCACTCGACCACCAGTGTTGCTGTTGAAATATATATATTTATTGCAGACATAATTGTTACTATTTATCTATTGGACTATTTCTATTAGGAATATTATAGGTAAGTATATAAAATTTCCATTGACTGTTGCCTTTGACAGGATAGCTCAGTTAGTTAAAACATTACTTTAAAATTCAATATTCAAGAATCTAAGGTCCATGTTTGATTCCCAATCTAGTACTGTCACTGGTCAGGTCAGCAACATCTGAAGATGTTGGGAGAATAATAGCTTTTAAAACGTTGTGCGTATATACTAACCTGTGTGCTATTACTAACAGTTGAAAATTGGAAAATTTAAATAAAGTTTTAATTTTTTAAAGATGTTCTATAATTAATATTAGATGAAGAAATAATCCAATATATAAATGAAAATAATTGTTAATATATTTATAAAAAAAAATAGTGAAGAATTTATCAAAAATAACAGATTTCAAAAAGTGCTCAATTATACAACTTAGAAAGTAAAGAAGATAGTTTCCAGAAGATCATTTAACATGCTTCACATAACCACTCTATTTATATGTCTTTCAAGCACTCTACTGAAACTTAGGAATTGATTCATAATCAACATCAGCAAAATAAAAATCATATCATTTATTCATCAGGAATTTATAAAATGTTTGGGGACTGGAAGAGACAGAACTGAGCCATGATTCTTTGCCACTGCATCAAACAATTGCATAATGATCATTGTTAGTTATAGAATACCATTCCTATTTTCCAATAGAGAAAAAGTACCAGAAAAATCATTTCTCCAAAATTTTGTTACCAAATTTCTTTTTTTATTATGAGCCATCAACCTATATCATTATCTATTTTTTTCCCTAAATATTTCTTTCTATATTCTTCTCTGTTATTTAAATTCTTTTTTTTAATTCCAAGCCCATGTTTTGCAACCATAAGTGAAAGTATGCTAAACATATTGGTTAAAAAGCTTTCCTTTTTAATCACTATTTGGGATGTTGGTAAATATCTGATACCAATGGATTTTTGTATTTGAAGCATAATTCTATGCTTAGTAAATGTATTTTTATAATTTTAATATTCCATTTTTTATATTAATTGCTTTGCTAGATTTTATATAATTGAATATAATTATTTACTTACTTTATTTAGTCAATTAAACAGTAGAAAAATGTTAAACATTAGTTTTGCTAAAATTTACTTTCAATCCTATGTCGTATCTCAAATTTGCCACTGAACTATTCTACCACTGAAATAACTCTCTCCGAAAGACTGCTTTTCTACTGAATCAACTTCCCATTAGTGAACTAATTTATACTAACAATCTTATCACTGAATCAGCTACCAAGTTATCTATCAGTGACTCAATGGTACCACTAGAATGGGAAAGTCTTTTTAAACAATTAATAGATGCTTTTATTTACCTTACCTGCTTGGTTCAAACAATTATTCAAATGTTTTTCAGGCTTATAATTAAGTGATATTGGAATAATAAAATAACAGGCAAAATATTAAAAGAGCAGTTAAAATAACCCAAGTATGCTTTTGTTTTTCTGCTGAAATTTTGATCTACTGACAGTCATTCTTAGATGGGACAAGTTCTGTTGATAAAAAAGTAACTTCTTTTCAAAGGGAAAATATAAAAAAGTGCAAAACAAAATGTGATAGTCAATGTTGGTCAAGTGTTAACATGACATATAAAGATCTACTTTATTTAAAGTTTATTAGAAAGTTTATGTTAAAGTTTTTTGATGACCCAGTATTGTGGTACACCTACTAAACTATTGCTAAGTTCAAAAATGTTCAAGTAATCATAACATCACAAACTCTCTATAGCAACCGTGATGATAAAATACTGTGTGGAATGCAGCATTTCCATCATCTAATTATTAACTTAGCAGTTCTGATGACTTAGAATAGTCTTTCTCATTTATGAATGACTGCTGATGAAAATAAATTTGAGATGTTTTATCATAAACTATATAATAGAGCTGCAAACTATCAAGAATAATAATCATTTGATTACCATGTTATCCTGACCTGCCTTTGGGCAGAGAATATAACAACCCTCATTTGAATTACAGTAAAATTCTGTAACTTGCTGTAAATAATGGGAAAAAAACTTAGTTCTATATAATATGCTATTATATTACAAAACAAATATTATTTTCATATATACTTTACAAGGGTAAAAAATATTTTTCATTTTTTGGGTAAGTTGAAAGTAGACTGGCCAAATTTTTCTTCTTAAAATTTTGTAATTGAACTGAGAACTTAAAAATTTTTAATTATTAGTTTTAAAGAAATGAAAGAGTGACTTTAAATTTAGTACTGACAAATCTATAAGTTCTGAGTTTGATTTCTATGCTAGTACATCTACTAGTCACACTAGCAGTTTCTAAAAAAGAATGGAGATTAATCCTAATTGAAATAAGTGTTGTATACAAAAACTATGTATTTTAATAGGTTGATTTTTTCTAATAACATGGGACAATTAATTTAACTGATGGAAACATCCAACACATAATTTCTAACTGTAGAGGAGTTGAATATTTTTTGTGAATCGTATATTTTTAGGATAGTAGCCCTTCAATTGCCTCTATGAATAAAAATCAATTTTATAATTTAAAGGTTACCCAATATGGTAAGGAATCTAGATATTAATTTAATCATTGGGCAGATGCAAATATTCTAATTGATGTTCATAAATAATCTATTCTACATTGGTAAATAATACTTCTCAATCATATTTCTCAATTACTTCAGCTTTATTACATATCACATCATCTTCTAAGCTTACATTTACTTAATAAGAGATGTGTCATTCTGTTTAAAACTTAAAATGTAGGTGTTAAATAAATTAATAGATTGTAAATGAAAATAAAATTAGATAGGATTGCAAATGAAAATAAAATCAGATATCTAAGATCATTCTTTAGTTTATTTGTATTGTTTTAATAAAAAAAAGCCATATAATTTTGGTATTATATAAAACATTGGCATTGAAGGAAAACTAGAATATGAACAGATGGTGTAAAGTATATTATGAGACTAATTTATATACATTTAGCATCTTGATTTTAGAAATGTTTCCTAAATTTTAATATATTCCATATTACTGTATGCTATAAATAATACCTTAAACTTAATTTTTTTAATTGAATAAATGTTAAATGGTTTTTGAAGAATGAGAAATTGATTAAAATGGCATTAAGGGAAGCAATATTTTTTAAAGTAATGAACTGTATTTTTTGGAATCGATTATGTTTGCAAATACAGCTAAGGCTGCAATCAATTTACATAGATAGTTTTAAAAAAGAGTGAAGGTGAAGCACATGAAATTAATTAAAAATGAGGTGTATGAATGCACCTTCACAAATTTCTCTGAGATATTAAATTCATCTGGAACTGTGAATACTCTGGAGCACAGTTATTTCACAAATACCCCATTATGATAAGCAAACAAAATTTAATATTTTATAGCTTTAATTTTGATACTTCTTTAAAGTCAAATATGCATATTGAAACATTGTATTACAAAAGTATTGACTGTAATAAATAAATAAAAATGTCAAAAGGGTTTAAATATTTATGATTATCATTTGGAGGAATGGAGATGAGAGGGCATTGATTAAAAGAGAAAAAAATGAAGATATAGTAATTTAATAAGTTATTAACAACTAGACAGATAAAAATAATGTCATAGGTCATTACTCTTTAGGTCTTGTGACATTCTAGCCCCAAAAGTGACAATGTTCAGCTTTAATCCAAAGAATTTTAACTCCTGGGTCTCTCACTGTGCATTAAACCAAGCAGTGAAAATTACACTTTCAATATTACTTAACCTTTACTGCATATAGCCAACATTATATTCAAATGATAAGAGCATTATTTATTAATTTATCAGTACATCATTCAATACAGGTTTCTACATACAGTACTATTTTATATGAATATTTCCAAATGTTCAAATATTTAAATTAAGTACATATGCACTTATTTTTAGTAGTGACACTTTGGAGATTGGCACTCATTTTTATTCTCTCAGGAGTTCATAATGTGTTAAAAATGAGAGACCAACGCCACAATCCAGGAACCTTGAACTTCAGAGACTATTGCTCTAATGCTGTGTTAAAATACTTAGGGAAATGCAATAGTAAACCATAGAAAAATTATTTTCAAACTATTCCAATTATTTTGACTTAAAATCTACTAGGATAAAAGAAACTCAAATAGTAATACTTATTGTATTTTGTCATTAATCACTCTAAGACTCTTCTTCCATCATGCTCATAACATGGGGTTTAAATTCGAATGGAGCTTAAATTTTTTTTCAAATAGCTGATAATTTCTTCATGAAAACTTAAATTTCTTTCATATCTCTGAAACAAAGTTCACCCTACTAGCCCTCCAATATTTATTGATAAATAAATATCTAGCATTTTTGCTGAAGCATAAAGATTTCAAGATAATAATGTTTGATATATGATTATCAGTATATTGATCATGATTACAATATTCTTCAATATGCATCAATAATGAGAGAATATGTTACATTTAAGGTATCAAGATGTTGAATATTAAGTCCATATGATACACGTCTTCAGAATTATGTGTCATTTGATGTAAAATCAACTTTTTATGGCATTATAAATAAAATAGTTGATATATAAAGAATGTGGCAAATAATTAAGGAAATAAGCTTTAATAATCATTTTGATAAATCAAAATTAAAAAGTTTATTTAAAACATTCCAAACTTTTTAAATCTACTGTTTTCAGAACTAAAAAAATATATTGTGGAATGATTTTTTATTTTAAAGTTTAACAACAACTTCTCACTAATGATCATTCAAACATTTGAACCACACATGTATTTAATAACTAGTGGTGATGCATGATAGAGCAATGTCATCTGAAAGCTGAAGTCGTCTCAATAAAATGTCATATGTCTCGTTCTGCTGAATTCATGCTGTTTTAAAATTTTGAAACTTTTTGAATACATTTTATATATGATATTTGTGGAGCTAGACTAAGCAAGCAGGTAACTGATTACAGTGATAATTGACTGGGGAGTGGGGACCTGCAAGCTTCATCCATTCACTGCTTTTGGAAGCCAAAACTATATTTGTTAATTGTGGAGAAAAGGGTCTCCAAATATTTGGTTTGTTTCTGTTATTAAAAACGCTTAGTATGGCTTTGTAAATGTATACATATATGTTGATATGAAGATTTACATGGGTTCCATATATAAAAGACATATTTTGTGGGTTGATCCGTGTTAAAATATTTTAAAATACTGACGTTTCGACTTGGTAACATAAGTCATCCACTGAGTAATAAAAAATAAAAAGACGGTTGTAGAGGCATTACAATCACTGATTTAAAAAACGTTAAAGTTCCACCAATAGCAAAAATGTTAAATTAAGAATGTTTTTTAAAAAAATCTTTCAAATAGGAGGAAGTTTGCTTGTATCATCTCGCTTATTGATACAATCTGGCCTTTTAAGTATCTCAATAGCTTCTCTAATTTTGCACTGGTATAGATTATCACATCTGGATATGATCCTGGTACTAGAAAAATTAATTTTATGACCTGAATTTATAGTATGGAGTGAGGGTGCTGATGATGATGAAGGTTGTTTAAGCATTATCATGCTCATCTCTCCTAACACTGATGCAATGATTACTCATACCTATGTAAGAAGCCTTACAATTTTCACATGAGATTTGATAAACACCATGAGATTCAAGAGGGATCGAATCCTTAGGCTTGGTTATTATATTGCTGATCTTTTGATGAGTAGAAAATTCTGTATTTATATTATAGCGTTTTAATATATGCCCAATACTGTCTGTAGTTTCTTTTACATATGGAACACAAATCCTAATAGCTGATTTATCATCTTTTTGTTTTCTATTTTGTCCTTTTTGGGCTTGAAATAAGGCTTTTTTAATAAATGTATAATTGTAACTATTTGCTAATAAAACACTAATAATATAATGTATTTCTTCTTTCAGAATGTGACTTATCTGAAAAGTTAATTGCTCTATTTAAAAGAGTTTTGGCTACTGAAACGATCTGAGTTGGGTGATGATGAGAATGGAAATGTAAATATCTGTCCGTGTGTGTATTCTTTCTATAAATTGAAAAAGATAAACTATTTAGTGTTCTGGTGACTAAAACATTAAAATATTTTAACACGAATGAACCCGCAAAATATGTCATATATATATATATATAAATTAAAAAAACACACACAATTACTTCTCTATAAAGATGCTTTGATATTTCAACCATCAGACTGGTTTTCAGCAGAAAGCACAGCAAAATGGTTATTTCCAGAATTTAAATACTAAAAAATTAAAAACATTTACAAATAGAGATGTATTAAACCATTAAACATCACATGATTACCATTTCTTATGCTTGGTCATAACTGTTATTAAAACAGGAAAAACTCTCCATACAATAGTGGCATTCATCCTAAGATCCAGGTGCAGTGCTCTCAGATCCTAGGCTCCTCACTGATGAAGGCCACAAGCCAGAAACTAGTCTGGTGATATTGGATGAGTAGGCACTAGATAGGGATTTTATGCATAAGCCTTCTGGCATCCATTGATTACTCTGGTTTGCACTGAATGGCACTACTGTATGGAGAATTTTGCTAAATAGAGAAGTAATTGGGTGTTTTTTTATTAGTATTTTTGTATTTTTACAGTTCCTTGAGTTAGTTCATATATATGTAATCATCAAGTGAAGTGAAATATATATACGGGTGTGCATATTCATATGCACGAGTGCATTTAATGTTTGCATAAAGGTAGATGTATAAAACTTTAATTTTTTTTTTGAAAAAAAAAAAATTGCATAAAAAGATGAAGTAATAATTTTCAATGCACCTATCAAACTTTTTAAAGTCATTTTAATAAAATTGCAAATCATGATTTATTGTTGCTTGCATTAACGTGAGAGGATGTTATTTGCAAGTTTATTAAAATGACTGACTTAGGAATAATTATGTGCGTTTAAAAATCATTAGATTTTATAAATACTATGTACTCTCAGTATTGCATATTTAATAGCTATTATTAATTTAAAGAGTTAAAGAATTAATAGAATTACAAATAATCTAATATTAAATAAATTTATTAAGAATTTTATAAAGTAATCAATGATATGTTTGTGGTGTAAAAACTATGCCAATGTTAATTAAATAGATTTCTATAGAAATATTTTGCATATATATTATCTTTATTATTTTAGTTATACTTTCATGATTTTATTCAACGCATAATTTCCATTTCCTTCAATCATTTATTCTTGTTGATTAGTGTTTTTCTTCTTGTGAGAACGATTTCTGCTTCAATTAAAGGTTTGAAACTATCAGATAATTGATATGATAACAAAATGTATAAAATATTCTTTCTATAAAATTACAACAAATTACACATTTTTTTAAAAACACTTTATTTTACAAGTAAATATTTTATAAATGTGAATTTATTATTAAATAAACATTTTCTAAGCGTGAAATATTACCAATAATGCAACTTGATAATTGTTTTATTTTTCTCTAATGAAGTATGTCTAAGAATTACTTTTGCTGGTACTAGAGATGTTGGCTAATATGTAAAATACTTGATTGGACAAAGATAATGTCGAAATGGGATGGAGCAGGATAGAGAAGAATATGGGAAAAACTTAGGGTGGGAATAAAAAGGGAAAGGAAGATGGCTAACAGGTTTCTCTGGGCATAGTGGCTGAAAAATTTCTGACTCCAAGAAAGGAGAAGCCATAGTGCATTGCATCACTTGAATAAATGCAAAAATGGAATATATTGCATTTTAACTAACTTTGGCTTAAATATCCATAACACAATATCCGAATCAGATTAGGATTTATTATATACTAATTTAAAATAAAATACTAATATAATTCTATTGGTGTTTTTGTCTAC
Source organism: Epiperipatus broadwayi (assembly GCA_028023455.1). Taxonomy (NCBI): domain Eukaryota; kingdom Metazoa; phylum Onychophora; class Udeonychophora; order Euonychophora; family Peripatidae; genus Epiperipatus; species Epiperipatus broadwayi. The sequence goes on along the minus strand of JAQFVV010012393.1, from coordinate 24,122,857 downwards.
TTTAAAAGAAATTTTGAAGCACAAATACAGTTGAGTCATGATATCCATTGCATTTTGGTTTAGATTTTTCTAAAAGATATCGTGTGTAATCGGTAATAGTTCTTGCTTTAAGTGTAAGATTTGTTTATAATTCAATATGTATTATTTACCATCCTATCCTGTAGATACTTTTAAACTCATACATATATGTAAGTATAGCACAGATATTTTTATATGTATAATGTAATAAAAAATTTTAAAAAATAATAATGCAGTTACAAATAATACATTTACATACACACTTACAGGGTTTTTTTTATATGTCATAGCATTGGCCGGGAAGCGAACCCGCTAACCTAGGACAACTGCTTGTAAAGCGGCTGTGCTGACCACTCGACCACCAACGCTTGACCACACAGGGTTGAGAGTTAAATCCTTTACCTAAAATGTGCAAAAAAAATTTTATGCTGTAACTTCATTATTTTTTACTAAATTAGTATAAAATACCAGACTATCGATCTTTTGAAGCCATTGATATATCACAACAATGCGTTTCATTACAATTAAAACTTCCTTATTATGATGATAACTTTAAATTTATTTGTTTTAAAATTCTACAGAAATATAGTAGCCAGTTCCTAATCATTATATACAGTCTCCAATTATTTTTAAGTCATTATTGACTTCAGAATCTACACATCTATTGTCTACTGCAGAAAGTGATCTCTCCAATTGTTTTTAATTCATTATTGGTTTCAGAATCTACACATCTATTGTCTATTTGCAAAAAGTTGTCTCTCCAATTGATTTAAGGTCGTTATTGAATTCAGAATCTACACATCTACTGTCTACTTGCAGAAAGTGGCTTCAAGTTACCTATTTTTGAGTTTGGCTAAATATTTTACGTGAACATTAAGCATTCTAACTTAATATAAGGTCATATACACAAATGTTTACTAGTTTATATTCTGTATACATATCTTCAATTTCTTTGCACTTTTTACCAAAAATTATTTTTAAACCACAATTAGTATTTTTGTTTCTATTTTTTAAATATATGACCCACTCTAGGACATTTTTTTTTCTTTCACTGTTAGTTGAAGAGAGTATAAATTCTCTTTAATTTTATAAAATATCTTATTAAATAAAATAATGTATTATATTGATCTTTTATAAGTTAAAGAAAAAATACTTTCAGCTTACTTAACATAAAAAATATGGTTAGTAATGGATTGTCTGAGTCTTAATATGTAGCATTTGAGGATATTAGATTTAGCAAGGAAATTCCATGATAAATAAAAGGACTTCTGGCATATGTTAAATATGGTATCAATATAAATGTTGGTTTACTTACATTATTTTCATTACAGGTGATATTACTTTTCAATTTCAGGTTAATTGCAATCAGACTTTAATTACAGCAAGTATTAGAACAAAAAGATCAGAATAGTTCAAGGTGCCTTAATTATTGTGAGACTTTATGAGCGCGAATACTTTTATTAAAAAAGGAAAATAAGAAAAATATTTATTATTATTTGATGTGGGATATTGCAAAGATTTTTTTAATTTAAGCCTAAAAGTAACAGATTATAACCTGTCTTGTCTATTTGTGTGTTATTACTAACACGTTATTCAATTAAAAGAGATTTGAACCCAGATGTTAAAGCTTCCCTCTTTTGTCCAATCTAATATGTCCAATAGACATGACTACATACATGTATAAAAGATAAATGATCTTCAATATATTTATTTTGTGCTGAACCAGCACTTATCAGTTGGTCCAGATCGTCATCTCCCATATATATATATATATATTGTACCAGTCAAAACATGTTTATCCATCCAGCATGAGCTGGAACTCACAAAATGTACTTCAAACCCAGTCAAGCCCAAGATTTAGGTCAGGGACCAGTCTAAATTCGAACCCACTCTCTAAGCCCCAGATCTGACACCTAATGAATAACATAATAGTGATGGCACATGAGAATTAATCTTAATCCGGCCGACTAGCAAAGCTGAGCAAAACAATGAGACATCTATTAACTATGACTATATTAAAATAATAGATAAGCATGGCTGTAATATGTGGAAGTGGAGGAAAAAGGAATTCGAACTACTCAAATAAGTTAGACAATAAAATATATTTTAATATAATGAAAATTATTTATATACATTTATAAATTAGGTACATTAGTATGTGCGTGAATGAGCAAGCAGTATATGATTACATAGGGTCATTCACACTATTATTTCTCATATGCTCTTTATTAGCTAAATGATATATGATAAATAAACACATGTCTTTGGTGGGTCCAATATTAAAATGCCAATCAGATATTAGAAAGAATTACATAATACTGCCATTAACACTTTGATTTATGGTTCAGAAACATGGTGACTAACATTATTTAAGGGAGCATTCTGAAATTCATTATATATATGATATAAATTATTTCCATGCCATTGAGGTCGTGAAAATAAATAAAATACATTTGAAAACATTTGATTATATTTGAATGTATGACAAAATATTTAATGACAAATTATTTTAATAATAGTAAGATGAACACTTTATTTTCCCCAAGGCATATGGATACTATTAAATATAGATATATAAATTATGAAGGTAGGATTGTATATGATTGAAATAAACTTAATTAATAAAATATAAGTAATTGGCATTTATATATATCTTTTAAGCAAAGCTTAATTTTAATATTAGAGCATTAAAACTGGGTCATGAAGCAAAAGAAATAATAATAATACGAAGAAGTTTGCGGTGTGACATAATAGCCTAAAAATAACTAAGAGGAAAAGGCCGTGCTTCTAGATGAAAAACAAAATGGATGGGCATGGTGTGTGCCAAACTTAGGGGGCCACCAGAGGCCTTTTTATATGAAGAAATGGAAGGGCATAGCATGTGCCAGACTTAGGGGTCACAGCCAGTGGCCTTTTATACAAAGAAAGAATATGCATAGCATGTGCCAAACTTACAAGATCACTGCCAGAGGCATTTTTATATGAAGACTTGAGAAGAAATCTATGGGTTTGAACTTGTGGTAACCCCCAGATTAAGAAGCATATATATATATAATCATGAAGATCGGCTATATGTCAGGAATGCAGTAATGATACATGTCTCTAACAACATTGAATAAATTTTACTGCTTTAAAATAAATGACCCTTGTTTGAATACTATAATACGCCATGCAATTATAATATATATATATATATATAGAGAGAGAGAGAGAGAGAATATTTCATTTAATAAAATATACATTAAGATTTTGCCTAGTAAAAGAAACATTCAGATTTACATTTCAAATTAATAAAAGATACGTTAAGATTTGATTTAGTATTCACCCCCATCCCTTTTCTGATATTTAAAATAAATCAATCCCACTTTCGTTGATTTTACAATAAATGAAATATATAAGTACTTTATTTGATATTTTAAGCATACATTTTAAGAGTATATAAAAAAAAACTAGCAGCTATATATATATGTAAAACAATTAAGTCACCTTATTTTAGAATTAAATAAATAATATTTTATAAGATTTCAAAGTGTTAATTAGCTTAAGTTCTGGATTTACACCAGTAAAAAATCCAGAGTTAAACAAATATATATATATATATATATATATATATATATATATTTGTTTAACTATATATATATATATATATATATATATATATATATATATATATTAAAACATAAATAGAATGTTGGCTTGAAAAACAATCTGGCGAGTATATTAATTAATAATGCATTGTTTTAAATGGACGTTTATAACTTGCTTCATGAAGGTTTACTTAAAAAATGACAAAAAAGATTTTTATAAATTGAGCTCACCAGTTTGTTTGAGATTAGCAAATTAATAAAAAAGCATATATATATATAAAAAATTAAGTAATAAATATCTGACCGCACCAAAATTAAAGAAAGGTTAAAAGCATATGAGATATGATTAGATATAAAGAAATCATTTGAGAGCAAATTACATGTTATTTATATATATAAAAAAAACACATATTAATTTAAAAGATAGAAAATTAAACAATACATTAGAATCTTAATAGCAGGATTTGAGATTAGTGAGGCTAGATTCGTAAAAGTTACCTTGCACAAATTTAATAAGTCTATTTTCATGCATGGCAAATTGAGGATCCAAAATGAATTCTTCTTGGTGACAGCAAGCTTCTCTATTAGCATTTTTAAAGTTCTCCATCAGGCCTTTATTTCACTTTAGGGTAGCAGAATATTATGGCCGTGGAAGACGACCCACAAGGGTCAGGAAAAGCTTTTACTAGATATTTTGAGATTTTAAAACAGCATAGTCTAGTAGCAATCACTTCTCTCAATAGTAGCTAATCTCCCTCTCAATAGTGGCTAATCTAATCTCTGATTCAAAATTCAGTCATTATATACTTTTTTTTTATCAGTTGTTTTTGAAAATAAATTCAAATCTATTTCCAGATTAGAAATAGATTTAACAACATATTTTTAACAAAAGAAAATCTTTAACCTACTTAATTCCCTTTTAAGTAAAACTTTAATTAAAAAATACCTTCCCCAGATTAAAACAATAGTGCTTCCAAGCCCTAATTATTTTTAGACAATTAACAACAGTCACATCTTCCATATTGGATTTTATAAAAAATATATAGTTTAATAGAAAAACAAGCAATTTAAAAAGAAAAAGTTAAAAATGACATATAATAAATATTTAAAACATCAATATTTTGTTAGTAAGTTTTGCTCCTATGTATATATTTGAGCCACATCTATAATACTTTAATAAAAAAGAACTAATAATTAATAAAAAGAATTAATAATAATTTTAAAACATGTTATTGAAACATTAAATTTTATAATTTAGGTGCGCATCTCAAATATATACATGAAATATATATACACGACAAAAGGAGCAGGATGGGAAATAGGGATATAAACATGGGTTAGTAGGTAGAAACATGAAGCACAATCTTAAGCTAAGATTTACTGCTTCAATATATATATATATAAGCAGGTTTGGTTTATATTAAAATAGCAAAATCTACAAACTTTAATGGATAAGCTTTAATCCTCTCCACTCTCCAACTCTTCAGCCATCCATATCATTGAAAATCTGATGGTGGAAATGCTCAAAGCATTTGTTGATGCCAATATTATTGTCATACCCATGTTGACTTTTAAGTCACTCTGACCCCTCCCATATAGGACATTAAAATTTTCATTTAAATGCACAGATTGAATATATTGAATACTGCCTACATATGAGGGGTCAGAATGACTTAAGATCAACATAGGTATGACAATAATATTGGCATCAACAAGGACTTTGAGTGGAGAAAATTGAAGCTTATCTTTTAAAGTTTGTAGATTTGCTGGCTTAATATAAATTGAACACTGATTATATATGTGTGTGTGAGAGAGAGAGAGATGATGATAATGAATTGGACCAACTGATGAGTGCTGGTTCAGCATGAAATATGTATGTTGGAGGACTTTTGCACATATATGTGATCATATGTATTGGGTATATTAAATAGAGTGGATAACTAAGGGGAGCTTGAAAGTCTGAAGTCAAATCCTTTTTAATTACATCTGGTTTAAGTATATATACTATACTTGTACTTAAATATAACAAGTTGTTTGTATTTGAAAATTTTAAATTAAATTTAAAATTGTTTATACATTCAACATTTACTGTTAGATGATTGAAATAGACCAACATATTATCACATGTAATTTTCTTATTTTTGTCATATTATGTAATAATATGATTTGAGTAAGTTCAGAGAGATATCTGATGAAAGAGAATGATTCGCATGGAAAGAATGTTCTCAATCTTATAAACAAAAGAATTTTTTTTTTAAAAATAAACTACATTTAAAAAGTTTACACAGTATATGAAATATCTATTTATTCTCATTTAGATTAGTTCCTATCAGTCAATGCAAATGTAATTTAATAAATAACTGTCATATAAATGACATGTGACAGACTTAGAATTATATTTATACAACTGTACTGTTATATTTATAGGTTTTTTTTACTGCATAATGATTAATACATGTAGTTATCATGCCTGTTTTCTGAGATTCAAATCTAGGTCAGATTAAATGGAAATTTAATTTTTTTTTTAGGTCACCAGTCCAATTATTGATTAATAAATAACTAGTGGATAAAAACAATAGGATAAATATTAAAATTCACATCCAAACAATGATTGGTCATTTACTTTCTTCGTTAATATTCCTTCCTGAAGAGTTTTGTATGACAATGGGTTATTCAAAGTCCATTTTTTCTTTTTATATTTATGTTTAAAAATAATATTTATTAAATCTGTATATTTTTACCAGTTTGATAGTAACATTTTATGATTGGATTCAAAAATGAAGCAAGTTTACTTATAATATAAAGAAGTTTGGAAAATAAAAAGAGCGATTAAAGAAATGAAAAAAAAACAAGTTCTGGTATTTGCAAAAGGTAAATGAAGCATGGATACTTAACAAAAAGATGAATTAATCATTAAATCAAAGCAATTCTAACGGGATACCTAGAAATAGAAAGTATTCAGCTTAATCAAGAATCTAATCTGAAAAGAGATAAAAGGATTACTGGATTGTTCTAGACATAATTATTGGAAAATATTGACTAAACGTTATGTTGTAAATGACTCCTAATGACTGGTGTTGATAATATATATAATGTAAAATAATTTTGTGAAGAAAATTGAAAAGGGTAATAAGCAGGTACACTATTAATGGATCACTATAACGTATACTCATATAAAAAACAACGAAAGATTAAAAAAGGAGTACAAAGACAAGAGAAGAGTAAATGCGTAAGAACGATGCTTTTTTGACTATTTACATTGTAATTTAAGAAAACATTTACCTTTTTTTGTTAACGGCGGTATATATGTTTGTAAAATTAAATTAATATTAACGTGTATCTATATATATATATTTTTAAAAAAGGGATTATCTACCAAGTTACTGATCAATATCCCGCGTGATAAAATGGTATTATTTCAAACAATGATTTTAAAATACGAGCACAAAACTTTCACAAACTACGAATTTCCATGAAATTCAGCGTGCAACGTAATTCATTACTATAAGTTATGACGGCGCATGTACATGACAATCAAACGTGTGGTAAAGTTGTCACTCGTCCTAAAGTACATCAAAAACTAGCACGCAATGTTTCTTTTGAACTTATTTACCAAGTGAATCTTACAAGCCTTTGTATTCGGCCGAACAATGTAGTTGAGTGATTAGATAGATTTAAGAGCTTAGGCTGAGAGACGACCTTCAAAGTGCTGGAAAAGGCTTTCAAAGATGTTAGCTCTCCCTTGAGATATCTCAACTAGAAAAAAGAGCTTATTCAGTAGAAGAATATTAATCTGAATTACATGAAATATTTTATTTCAATTATCAAATTACGGTTAACTCTTTACCTTCTAAATATTACCATTGACAATATGGCGCTGATTAAATACTCTTAAATATAATCAATTTATTATAGTTTACATATATAATATAGAAAAGCAGTAATTGATATATACAGTATAATAAACATAAGATTCAGTTCTTTGTATATATATACAATTTTGTATCCTGTTTACGTATACGTATGTTTGTGTGTGTGTGTGTGTGTGTCTGAGCCTGTGGTGTGTTGACAAGATCTAAAAGCTTGTTTATATTATTCCTGGAGCAGTCATACTTTATTTTGAAAATTATTATACTTCTATAATTTTTTTAAGATCTTCATACAGCTTTGGACCACCATACATAGTCACAAAACAAATCTTTTGCTGGACTATTAGTTTTTCCATTGGGAGACTGATAACTTTACAAAAACAGGTACGTTGCATAATTTAGTATAACAGTAGCGAATATTAGAATAAATATAAAATTTTATTTAAAACAAGTTAGTTCTCAATTTTTATTTATTTCATATATTCAAAATTAAATATATATCATCATCAACCATTATCAATCCACTGCAGGACGGTCTCTCCAAGTTCAATCCATCTTTTCCTATTTTTAGCTTCTCTTTTCCACATCACCCCTGCACACTTTTTTATTTCATCCATACCTCTCACATGTGGTCTTTTTTTTTACAATCTCTTGGAATCCAGTTTAAAATTTCAATTGTCCATCTGTTATCATCTCTTCTAACAATATGTCCAGCCCAACTCCACTTCAGTCTTTTAATTTTTTTAATGAGGTCAGTAACACCTGTTTGTTCTCTTGCCCATACATTGCATTTTTGATCCCTTCTTGTTACTCCCAACATGCATCTCTCCATACTTCTTTGAGTGGTCTGAAGTCTCTGTATTGCTCTTCTATTAAGTGTCCAAGTCTCAGATCCATAAGTAAGAACTGAAAAAAAACATTTATTAAAAACCTTCCTTTTCAAACACATAGGCATATTTCATTTTAGTATCAAGTTATTTGTACCAAAAGCACTCCAACCAAGTTTAATTTTATAATTAATTTCATCCATTATATTTCCATCTGTATTAATAATCTGACCAAATTATTTGTAACTGTTAACTTCTTCTAACTCATCATAATCAATCTTTATTTTCATATTTTGAGAAAATCTATTAAACATTACTTTAGTCTTTTTAACATTTATCTTTAGTCCTACTTTCTTACTTTCATCTGATAACTCCTGCAACATTTCCTGTAGCTCTAAAGCATTATTTGCAAAAACAACTACATCATCTACTTAAATAATCTCCATTTATTTTCACTCCTTTAGCTTCCCATTTTAATCCACAAAATACTTCTTGCAGCACTTCTTTAAAAAGTTTTAGAGATATGGAGTCACCCTGTCTTACACTCTTTTCAATGTTGATTTTCCTAGTATCATTATGTAATCTAATTGTTGCTGTTGCATTTTTATAAATATTCTTCAAAATATGACAATATCCTGGATCTACACCTTGATGACATAATTTTTAACAATTATTAGTGAGTTTAAATATTCGTTCATTCTTTTGTAACTAAAACTTAATTTAGAAAATAATAACTTCGTTGCTAAGTTAGGAAAAAATAAAAACTTAGATAAAGTAAATTAAACAATACCAAATAGGTTTGAATTTTTACTTATAATTCTCAAAAAAAAATTTATAATACATTTTCATGAGTACACACGGATTCATCTATCACTTCTTATGCTCAAGTGATATTCCATAACCTTCTGAGTACCTAATCATTCAATTACTCGATATTCTTTTATGAACATAACTGAACAATAAAAGGCTTTAAATTAATGACAAAATAATAGCATTTTTAATATTTATTAAATATAATATATGTATGGCCAAAATTTTTAGAAGTGATATAGGGATATTTGACACACACCTGCAAAGAAGGTTCATTTTTACCAGCCCCAAAATTATTCTGTTTTAATCTTGGATAGACCAGTACCTTTAGGTAAGAAGTCAATTTATTTCTGAGAATCAAATGCAATTTATAAAGATCCTGTAAATCACATGCAATATTGTTTTTTTTTTTTCATAATAAATAAATACAAGTAAGCAAATAAAAAAAGTTGAACTTAAACCATATATTACCAAAAACACTATATAATTAAGCATGCTTATATTAAAGACTCCTATGAACCAAAGATTTTTAATCACACACTTATATAGATAATATATTTAAATAAAAAAAATATTTTAGACATCATGAGTTAGAAATTGTATTATGTATGATAATGTATTGATACAAAAAAAAGTTATTTATACGGCATTTTATAAAATTCTAAACTTCACCATATACTCGTTTTTTAAATTATAACCCATACATTTGAATTAAACTAATTGAATAATTTTGGATTTGATCTATGAATGATGAGGTTTTTATTTTAGCAGAAAATTACAATAGTAGTTAACAAACTCATCTTACTGAAGACTGGAAAATATTAACAGTAAATAATTCGGAGAAAAAAATTAGTTATATAAAATACAAATGGTGCTAATTAAAAAGGAAGAAAAACGTGCAATGATGAACAAGATTTTTGATGAAAAGTAATTTTACTTTCATTTTTTTTTCTTATTTACATAAATCAAATTAAGTTGGAGTTTTTAATATATTATTATCTGAAGGTAATAAAATAAATTGGAATTTTAAAATAAAAATCTACATCGGTATGAATATTCAGGTATTATATACCTCTAGTTCAGATTATGATTGAAACTCATTTAAAAATCTACACAAAATGAGAAGATTGGTGGTTGAGAGGTCAGCGACAGCCGGTTTACAAGCAGTTGTCCCGGGTTGTGGGTTCGCTTCCCGGCTGATGCTATGACACATGAGAAAAAAAAATATAGCACTTAAGTCTCTCTCTTTATATACTCTTAATTTATATATTTATATATATAATCTTATAATTGAATATCTATAAATACAGTAATTAGATATACGTAAAGTATAACTTTAATTATAGACATCGAATTATTATATATATATATTCAGTTCAAATCAAAATTTAACTTTCCAAACGTTCAAATTTACACATGAATAAGTTTTCTATATAATATTAATATATCAAAAATCAGAGAATCATTTATTAAATTAATACTTATTCTAATATAACTCATAACATGTGCTGGTATAAGTTTTTAACTAAATAAAAGTAATATATACATTAAAATAACATACTCTTAAATTTTTTTTTTTTAATTTGTCAAAAGAAACAAAAATTAGCATGATATATATTATCAATAAATTTAATAACATTTATTATTATTATTATTATTATTAATGATATTTTTTTTTTTTAAAAAAATCTTATAGATATTTGGTCAAGATAAAATTAGAATTAAAAAAGTATAATATTAATCAATAGAATACATTGGAATCTCACACAATGAAAGAATTGGTTCAAGAAGGCAAAACAATGTGTTTGCTCAATGGTACTTATAATAAAACACATTTACTTAGAGATAATCTATTTCAGATTTCTAACCAATCACCACACAAAAAACATGTAACAAAAATGCATAGACAATTTATTGTTTTTTAATATTTCTACACTGCATTGATGAAATTGAACTTATGAAAATATAATAAATATTACGTCATTGTTATTCTGCCATTTTCTTTTTTATTGACAAAACATCATCGTGATATTATTACATGCAACATGGCTTTCTTAATATGAAAATTCCCTTCATAATATTATGTATTTTTTTAATCTCATTTTTAAAAAAGACATTTCATATTTAGAACTTATATTTCTGATAATTTTACCATTCTGCAGCTTAGAAATTATTTTTTACCAGATGCTTATGTGGGTTTTCTAATTTCATTTTTTTTTATCTCATGTGTAATGGGATTAGCCATTTTCCATATGTATTTTACGCATATATGTAGTCTTGTATGATTGCGTGTATGTATATATAACGATACACGTATATGCATAATGGTTTAAAAGAATATTTATTCTTAAATTATTCCATTTTATTGCCCCAGCATATTTATGAGCATCAATTTATAACCTCAAGTGCCAATCCCATATTTCTATAAGAATTATGCTGGGAGAACTGGAATACCAATATGAAAATGCCCCTGGACTAGCTCTGCTCAGGGCTGGTGGTAAAATTTACCGGCAGTAGATCTAACTCTCTCCCTTTTTTTTTATTTTTTAAAAAAAACTCATAACATAAAAACAAAAAAAAAAAACCATTCATTTTATATACATTTATTAGCTATGATATTTACGTGTGTATAAAAAAAAATATATTATTTACTTAAGTTAAACTCTTTTCTCTTTTAAATCAAAGATTCATATCAGTTTTCTTCTTTTTTTTGTTTGCTTCTTTCTCTTTTTGCCAAAACTTCCACACACCCAAATATGCTATTATATGTATTTTGCACCAAAGATTTAATTGGACTAATTTATATACTAATAAATTCCGTAGTAAATAGTTTGACCTCTCCGGGCAAAGAAAATAAATTTTAAGTTCACAATTATGTCAAATAAACAGTTTTCTCAAATTCGTGGAGTAAGCTTACTAAAAGTGACATATATAGATATAATTAGAAAGAAAATACCTGGTTTCCCCAGGGAATTGATCGAATCCTCTTGGTGAAAATGGAATCTCCGGTCCTTTGTCGGTGAATGAACTTTGTTTTTTTTTCTTTGAAGTTCGGGTTCCATGGCTAAAGTCTGTTTATTTATTTATTTTCTTTCTCTTCTGGCGATTCAATATTGTTGCTTATTGAGATGAATTCTCTGGGCTTGACATCCCTTCTCCACTATCGGCAGCTGCTATACATTTAGGGGCAAAGGATTTGGACCCTCCGCACATTGAAGCATCTACCCCAGCCTGACTATATTTTATCAAATGTATATCACGTTGACCGTCTGATTTCTTCTACCTCCAAACTTATACTAATCTTTAATTCTTTTTTTTTAATTATCAAATTTATCTTTCTTTTCATTCATTTTCAATTATATTTCCATTCACATTCCATATGCCTTTGTTAAAATGCACCACAAAAGCTTTTTACACCTATTTCTTTCCAATTAATATTTAATTAGTATTAGACATTCCATGATTTTTATAATAATTACTTCCATTGTTCTGCAAAATTAGTCTTCCATCTTGATATTTAAAGTTCTTTTGTTGACTTAATATGTATATATTTAAAAGTTTATCAAACAAAATATTTTTTTATTTTTATTTTGTGAATTTTCATTTTTAATGGTTCAAAAATGCACTCACACATATACATAGTGATGTGTATAGCTGGGTTTGGAAAAAGAGAGAAAAAAATCAGAGCAAGTATATAACCCCCTATACCTCTTCTATGAGTTCTTTTTAATTAAAATAACTAAATAAATTCTGTACAACCACGCAAATGACCATTGATTGTACATCAAACTGTAAATATTAATTTTGTTAGTAAAGTAATATATATTTTTAATAATATGTTAGTAATAAGATATATATTTTTTTTAATAATGCATTAAGTATACAAATACGTATTTGTCTAATTATCACAACAGGGTTTGATTATACCTGCCCTGTTGCAATACCCCCCTCCCGGAAGCCTTCAAATACGGTCTATGGATTTGAATGGCTCCTAAATATTGTGAACCATTCGTAATGGCCTCAAATCAATTTTTTTTTTACTTTCACCCTGTAGCTATAAAAATATAAAAGTAAACGACCACCAGCCCAACGATATACACTGGGTCTGACCACAACTCACACACATATGACATGCTACAAAAGAACACAGCCAACTTCACCCTGACCTACCTGGTTAAATGACTAAACGAGAAGCCATTCCCTAACCATACTGCTGCTTCCGGGTCTTATGGATGTGGGTAACTAGGACAAATGCCAGCATCTCCTAACCACACTCTGCTGCTTCAGAGTCTTATGTGTGTGGGTAACTAGGACAGATGCCCGATTCTTATTCAGAATTTTCCAACCATGTCGGGAATAAAAAAACAGCTATATACAGAACGCAACACACCACATGCCCGAACAAGCAGCCAACCCCATATTCCACCGTCAGACTTAGACCGCCTTCCTCCCAAAGCTTCACAGCTACAACTTATTTATTCTCTATGCTGCTAGATTCCAAACCTCCAAACCCCCAAAACATAGTGCTGACCCCTTCCCGGACTTCCTTACGCCTTCAATATTTCTTAAGTATATATATATATTTATAATTTTACTGTGGACCGATCGATATTTCACTGTTATTTTGACTTACTCTTGTTTTCCCCTTTTATAAAACCTCGCTTTGAAAACTAGTACAGATAGACTATTGTTATTTCAAAACCTTCGTTTCAAAGTTAGTTTAAAATTCAGAAATTGTCAAAATGATTATAAAAGTAAAAAGTGTAAAATATATCAAAATAATAGCTACTATGTGGGTGTAAATTAAATATAATTCATTTCTCGAATTTATTTTAAAATGAAATTAATTTAATGTATATATAAATTATTTTTATCTGGTTATGACATCTTATAGTAATAAGTGACAGAAATCCAAATAATTATTTTGTATCTAATTAAAATGGATTAATTATAAAGGTTAACCACTTAAAACACTCGTTTACTTTTTTCTTTTAAAATATCTGTATTACTTTTTTTTTTAAAAAAAAAAAATCAATCACGAACAATAAAACATTTACGTTCGTTATTTACAAAAAAAAAAATCCATAACAAACTGAAGGTTCTTTTAAAAAACCAGTCTAACCTAAACTGATTACTTTATGAAACGCTTTTATCTTCTGCACTCAGTTGGTATTTTTCATATAGCCTAAAAAGTTTTTTTTTTTTTTACTTATAAAACTCAATATTAACTACATCCAACTCTGCCAATATAATATAACTTCTGTTATTAGCTAAAACAATAATGATCTGACAAAACCGATATGTATACATTTATTTACTTTATCAAAAAAAAAAATCATGCTAAATTCTTTCATATTTTTCTTTCCCTCATTGACCTACTTTTCTTCAATGTCCTTTCATTGGGTCACCATTGTAACGGGATTAGCCATTTTCCATATGTATTTTACGCATATATGTAGTCTTGTACGATTGTGTGTATGTATATATAATGATACACATATATGCGTAATGGTTTAAAAGAATATTTATTCTTAAATTATTCCATTTTATTGCCCCAGCATATTTATGAGCATCAATTTATGACCTCAAGCACCAATCCCATATTTCTATAAGAATTATGCTGGGAGAACTGGAATACCAATATGGAAATGCCCCTGGACTAGCTCTGCTCAGGGCTGGTGGTAAAATTTACCGGCAGTAGATCTAACTCTCTCCCTTTTTTTTTATTTTTAAAAAAAAAACTCATAACATAAAAACAACAACAAAAAAAAAACATTCATTTTATATACATTTATTAGCTATGATATTTACGTATGTATAAAAAAATATATATTATTTACTTAAGTTAAATTAGTGTCTCTTTTCTCTTTTAAATCAAAGATTCGTATCAGTTTACTTTTTTTCTTTGTTTGCTCCTTTCTCTTTTTGCCAAAACTTCCACACACACAAATATGCTATTATATGTATTTTGCACCGAAGATTTAATTGGACTAATTTATATACTAATAAATTCCGTAGTAAATAGTTTGACATCTCCGAGCAAAGAAAATAAATTTTAAGTTCACAATTGTGTCAAATAAACAGTTTTCTCAAATTCATGGAGTAAGCTTACTAAAAGTGACATATATAGATGTAATTAGAAAGAAAATACCTGGTTTCCCTGGGGAATTGATCGAATCCTCTTGTTGAAAATGGAATCTCCGGTCCTTTGTTGGTGAACAAACTTTGTTTTTTTTTTCTTTGAAGTTCGGGTTCCATGGCTAAAGTCTGTTTATTTATTTATTTTCTTTCTCTTCTGGCGATTCAATATTGTTGCTTATTGAGGCAAATTCTCCGGGCTTGACATCCCTTCTCCGCTATTGGCAGCTGCTATACATTCGGGGGCAAAGGATTCGGACCCACAGCATGTTGAAGCCTCTACCCCAGCCTGACCATATTTTATCAAATGTATATCACGTTGACAGTCTGCTTTCTTCTACCTCCAAACTTATACTAATCCTTAATTCTTTTTTTTTTAATTATCAAATTTATCTTTCTTTTCATTCATTTTCAATTATATTTCCATTCACATTCTGTATGCCTTTGTTAAAATGCACCACAAAAGCTTTTTACACCTATTTCTTTCCAATTAATATTTAATTAGTATTAGACATTCCACGATTTTTATAATAATTACTTCCATTGTTCTGCAAAATTAGTCTTCCATCTTGATATTTAAAGTTCTTTTGTTGACTTAATATGTATATATTTAAAAGTTTATCAAACAAAATATTTTTTTTTTTTTATTTTGTGAATTTTCATTTTTAATGGTTCAAAAACACACTCACACATATACATAATGATGTGTATAGCTGGGTTTGGCAAAAGAGAGAAAAAAAATCAGAGCAAGTGTATAACCCCCCCCCCATACCTCTTCTATGAGTTATTTTTAATTAAAATAACTAAATCAATTCTGTACAACCACGCAAATGTCCGTTGATTGTACATCAAACTGTAAATATTAATTTTGTTAGTAAAGTAATATATATTTTTAATAATACATTAGTAATAAGATATATATATATTTTTTAATAATGCGTTAAGTATATGAATACGTATTTGTCTAATTATCACAACAGGGTTTGATTATACCTGCCCTGTTGCACATGGTTATAATCATTATGCAGTACGTAGACAGAATAATTTTAAAAATTATATGGCATTTTCAATGTTAAAGATATGTTGAGGTTAAAAAATTGAATTAGTAATAAATCCTTACAAAATGTTAGAAAAATATCAGAAGAATGAATGGAAATAACCTGAAATCTCTTACATATGTGGGCTAAATCAACCAATAGCATTTATCATAACATTTGTAATTATTATCTTTAGCCATTTCTTTTTAAGCATTGTAATATGAAATATTTACAAGAAATTAGTAAATATAAAAAGGTTTTTTTTTAATTTCTTGAAATAATTTTATTAGGTAGTTAAACCACTAAACATCACATGATCACCATCTCTTATGCTAGCACATAACTGTTGTTAAACAAGCAAAACTCTCCATACATTAGTACTACACTGTGCCAACCAGAGTAATCAATGGATGCCAGAAGGCTTGTGCATAAAATCCCCATCTAGTGCCTACTAATTTACTAGTCTGGGGATATTGGATGAATAGGCACTAGATGGGGATTTTATGCACAAGCCTTCTGGAATTCATTGAGTACTCTGGTTGGCACTACTGTATAAAGAGTTTTGCCTGTTTTATTACGTAGTTCTATTGTGTCAGCCGCTAGATAGCACTATTTCTAGCTAAATTTCTAGAAATATGCCATTTCCTTAGCCACAGCCAAGCAGATATACTTCTTTCTACAATTAAACACAGAAAGAGTGCATTTACTCAGATGTCAACTACTGGTATGGTTTTTTTCTATTCTAAAAGCACAGAAAAATGCTTTCATTGGTTGCTGTAGTTGCTTGTGTTGTGCATTTTATTGTAATGTTGACTTGTCTATTTTTGCTACAGTATCATGAGAGGGTGTGTTGACTGCATTGTGTTTAAATAATTTAACTTTTCAGGGCCAATCTTTTTTTTTTCATGTGAACTGACCTATTGGTACCTTTTAACAGTTTTAATAGTGTCATCACTGTTTTACCAGGACTGTGTAACCTTCACAAATTGGATTTTAGGGTGCAGCACAGCCCTATTCAAAAATCTCAATGAAAGTAATGTATCGCGAGAAATCGTCCGAGACAAGGAAGATGGATGCTTCAAACTCTGAAAATTGGCAATTGCCAGACACTGGAATCGGATTTCATTTTAATAGTTTATTATAATTATTAACTTTAGTGGGTAAATTGCAATCTAATTTACTTTCCCCCTCCCAAATGCAGTATCTGATTAATTACTGTCCAAAAAAAGTGTAAAATTTACTTTTCTTTTTTATTAAAAAAGTACCATAGCTTTTCCGATCCACTATATTTACTATTATTTGTTCTTAAAAAAGTAACATAATTTTTTATATATACACACAAAGAAAATGCCACTCTGATTAATTACTGTTCCAAAAAAGTCAAAGTTGGCTTTCATCATAAAATTTTGTTTGAATTACTGTTCAAAAAAGTATCTAATGTACTATTATTTGCTATTTGAAAGTAACATAATTTTTTATCAACACACACAAAAAAACCAATATCTGATTAATTACTATCCCATAAAATCCAAAAAGTTGGCTTACATTTTTAAATTTTGTTTAAATTTTTTAATTTTATGGAATTGTAATTCTATAGAATCATTGTCCTGAAAACATTATATCAATGTGTTTTTGCTTAACATCAATGCCATCAAGTGGCTGACATGATAGATCAGAACATTACCTTTCATTATTTTAGTATATTTTCATTATTTCTAAAAATATTTTTAATAATAATTAAGCTAAAAATAAATGTATTTTGCCTTAAGTTTTATTTAAATTGAAGATTACATGTATGACATATTAATAAATTTGTTCATTTATTTAGTTACATTAAGTGTTTTATGCTGTTAATTTAAAATACATTTGTTCATAGAGAGTACATAAATTAATCCATTAATATATTCTAATTTTATAATTTAGAAAGTTAAATCTAAAGTGTATATCATTGATAAAATAGACTAATTGTCTGATGTTTGATGATATAATTACAATAATAGTTAGAAGTGAAGCTAATAATTTGAATTAGGCGGATTAAATAGATAACAAAGTCTTTAAAGTATGTTCGTTTGTATGGCTTGTTAATTATAATTAAAATTTTAGCAAAAAACAGTGTACATTGCATGGTTGTATATTGTATTAACCTTATGTTCCACAAATTTCTTCTATATTGTATAATTCTGTATTTAATTATACATCTTAAATATATATTGAACTGAATAGCATCCATCTCAAAAGTTGCTTCACTAAATATAAAACTAACTTTTGGATTGATTAAATTTAAATCTATAAAGCTATTTAAAAATTGTTTATAAGAGTGTGTGTATTAAAACACATACTTGTTTATATTTAAAATAGATCATTTTAATTTATATATATATAATTGATTTTAAAATAGTTTTCTTTTCCGCTTGTTTTTTGATTTTTTTTTTTATCAATTTGATTAAAAACAAGCAAACTTGTTAATTACATTCCTGTCTCTTTTATTTTAATCATTTCTAAGTTAATTCTAAAAGCGGAGATTTAATTTTGTGTTGTTGCTTTTGTTTAAAATAATCCCTGGTTAGAATTCCTAAGTGAGAGATTGAGATTTACCCTGCCCTAAGATGTAGAATTCAAAAACAAGAAAAGTTTATATGGAAATGTAGCATGGGTATGAATAACCCTGCAAATTTTAGGACAATAATTTTTGTATTATTCTGGCTAGAACAAGCTGCTTCAAAGTGATAGGTTCAATATTCATTTTACACTTTGATTATAGCCTGCTGAGAGTCATATCATATTGTTAGCAATTTGGACAATAATTTCTTTTAAAAAAAAAATTTGTGGTTGTTACAAGATTTTTTTTTCATGATGTCAAAACTCATTGCCATATGTATTCTAAACTCCAACATGTCTTGCTAGTTTAACCAAAGCATGGACCCATGTCTTCCAGTTGTTCTTTAGTCATGCTTTGAAAGTCGAATATAAATCAGATCCCCAATATGCTTCTACACTTACCACTGTAAAAGGATGGAACATCTGAAATATGAATTTAAATAAAAGTGCACACTCTTGGGAACTATGCGAACTTTGCTTTACCGTAAGGTAAATATTTTCTTTTATTCTTTCCATGGTATATTATTTAGTTAAATCTCCATTCAATCTAAAAATAAATCTGTAGTCTTAATAAAAATTTAACCTCCTATTTATTAACTGTATTTGTTTTACATTGTATTTAGTAGTGTGTCTAGGAATCTTAGTTTTAAGATTCCAAGTTTGCTTTCAATTTTATTTATCGGAGAGTGTCTGGTGAGTTTATATTTTTATAGGCTTAATATATCTCTAATTATATGCTTAACTTTTTCTAAATACTTTAGCTGTCTTGTGTAATTTTAATTTTCTCACCTATATTGATTTTGTTGGCCAAAAATTGAGTTAAAATACTGTGTTTGCGAATTTGCAAACCGAAAAATCTTTTGGCTGGTGGTTTTCGTGTTTATTGTTCTAGTTTTCCATATTTGGAGATTTTGTTTCTCCTTTTCTAAATTACATAAGATTGTAATCTATTTTTCTCTTGTCTTGTTGAACAAGACAATCAATCATGATTGCTTAAAACATAGTATAACATGCAGCAGTCCTGCAGCATTATGACCTCATTAGTCCATAAGCTAATGAGAGCTTGTCCATGCTGATTTTGTTGATTTCCTCCAAGACCATATTTGTGTTTATGTCTCTGAAATAGGAAACTGGAATTGTTGTTCTTTGTAATTTTATAAATCAACAGCAGGAAGATAATATTAATTTCCTTTTGTAAATTATAGTGAAAGAAAGTTTCTTTCTGCTAAAATATTTAATGTCTTAATATTTTCTACTCATATACACTCTCTTATAAAATAACTTATAAAAATCTAGGTCAATGTTTATATTTTGCATGCTAGATTTATTTTGTCTTTTACCTGTTGCTTTAAATTTTATCAGAGCATATACTAAGAACTTGGTTTGTAAATTTATTTGTCATTATAATTATTTCACTTTCTTGAAATGCTTGGGCAGATGTAACTGGTTTTCTAATTATTTACCTGTCTCCTACTGAGTCCTCTAATTACTATTCTCAGTTTAGTTTTGGACAGTCATTTGGTTGGGGATTCACCAGTTTTAAATGTCAGTTGTCCTTAAATCATAGATTTAATATTTTATTAATTTGAAATCATTTACATTGGAATATTTTCTAATTTTATTATTTTATTAAATTGGAGACATAACATTCCTCTCGTTTTATAATTTATACTCCAATGTATTCATTTTTTTGTGTTTGTTTTTGGGGTAAATCAATCTCGCGTTATCTTAAATGTGGTGTATCATGGGCTGTTCTACTGGCAATATGATGTTCTTGATCCTGACACATGTTTCAGGTCAAGAAATGCTCACCGATGCTGTGATTTCTTTCAAGAACATATTGTTTTCATATCTTTGAATAAGGAAATCAGTGTTTTAGGTGAATTGTCAACTAAAAGAAATTTGTTCCCTCCTTTTTTAAATCACTATTAGAAAATTAGTCTGTCTGCCAGAGTGTTGAATTTTATTGGTACATGCCTGATATAACCCTATTTATTGTATTATAACTTTTACTTTATAATTTATATTTCTCGTAAATAAAATTTTAAAAGTGTCTAAACTTAATTTGACTGACATTTGTCTTAGTGCTTTTATTTCTCAATTGTCTGAACAATATTCTCGAGCTCTTGCTTTCTCCCTGGGTTTAGTCGGTGCAAACCATCATCCTCATCCATTTTTAATCACAGTTAATAAATTTTCCAGATACATAGCGATCTGATGGCACTCTCTATGATCAGGGATGGATTGAGTATCTGGTACAATATATATACTAATGGCTTTGTTGCTTGGGAATTGATAAAAAGTTTGATTGGCAGAGCTGCAAGCACCAGAATCAATCCTGGGACCACATGATCCCAAGTCAGACACACTACCAACTACACCAAACCATGATGCCTTTTATGGCCTTATCTGCATTATTATGGAGAGTATTAACTTTATATAATCTAGTCTTGCTCTTATGCCATTTAGAAAATTTTTAAAAACATATATGAAAAAATATGTAGAAAGTAATTTCTATTTATCAATATCTATCACTAATAATTTTATAGTTGGCCAAAAAAAATTATTATTATTATTGGTTTAGTATAGTGGTATAGGGTCAGAGTGAAGCAAAATGTCCTCCAAGTAATAAAACCATTAGATTATTTTTTTTTTTTTTAAAAAAACTATCACAATTTTAACTCATATTAATTATCCATAACCTTAATCTATAATATTTCCTTAAGCATCTTCAATTTAAGACAATCTGCTGTAGAAAAAATTCTTTTATCTTGAGTCACTACACTGTTATATAGAATAAGTTAAATCTGACGTCTTTAATGACTCTTTTCTAATTTGAAATAAATAGATTTGTAAAACATTATTCTCTCACAACACAACAGTTGAAAAACAAAATGTTTTATATTTATCCAAACTATATTGATCTTGCATGTCAGTTTTTTTTCTTTTCTATCATTCCCTTCTCTCGATTATTTATAGTAGTTTTGTTGAAACTGATTCTCTTATTGTTTTTAAATAATTTAAATTTTAATTAATTCTAATTTTGAAAAACGTATTTATGTTAAACTTTAATTAGCCAAAAGTAAAACTAAAAGAATATAATTAACATCTTTGCTTTTCTAGAAAATTATAAAACAGTAAGTAAAAATTTGTGCAATCAAACTTGATTTAAATACTTTCATCTTCAAAATCTCTATATGGGATGCACATCTGATTTTGCATCCAATCATTAATAATATAAAACAGTCCTTAGCGATCAACAATCACAAAATTACCTCCTTATATAAATTTCTCAAATTAGAACTCAAATTTATTACCTTATTAATTAAGATTAAACTGAGAGACTGCAAACCTCTCAAGCGCTTATAACTATCAACAGACAATCAGATTGTAAACACTGAGACAGAGAATTTAACAAGAAAAGGGTGGTTCCATCCTCTTCTTTACTTGTCTTTCTATATATCCAAGCCAGTCTAAAGTACTTAGATCTGAAAATGTGAATCTTAAATCTCTTCACACTCAACTCACAGTCCAAATTACAAACATACCGTGTGAAATCTTTCGATTTACTATGCAGTAGTTTTTCAATGTTATAACTTGCAGCAACATATGTAAATAATATTTATTTTATAAAGTGCAAACAGTATTGAACTTAAACTGAGAGACTGCAAACTTCTCAAGCGCTTATAACTATCAACAGCCAATCAGATCGTAAGCACTGAGACAGAGAATTTAACATGAAAAGGGTGGTTCTATCCTCTTCTTTACTTGTCTTTCTATATATCCAAGCCAGTCTAAAGTACTTAGATCTGAAAGTGTGAATCTTAAATCTCTTCACACTCAACTCACAGTATAAATTACAAACATACAGTGTGAAATCTTTCGATTTACTATGCAGTAGTTTTTCAATGTTATAACTTGCAGCAACATATGTAAATAATATTTATTTTATAAAGCGCAAACCGTATTGAAATTAAACTGAGAGACTGCAAACCTCTCAAGTGCTTATAATTATCAACAGCCAATCAGATTGTAAACACTGAGACAGAGAATTTAACAAGAAAAGAGTGGTTCCACTCTCTTCTTTACTTGTCTTTCTATATATCCAAGCCAGTCTAAAGTACTTAGATCTGAAAACGTGAATCTTAAATATCTTCACACTCAACTCACTGAGTAAAGAAGAGGGTGGAACCACCCATTTCTTGTTAAATTCTCTGTCTCAGTGTTTATGATCTGATTGGCTGTTGATAGTTATAAGTGCTTGAGAGGTTTGCAGTCTCTCTGTTTAATTTCAATACTGTTTGCGCTTTATAAAATAAATATTACTTATTAATTAAGGTAAATCAAGATGCAATGCATACTAATCACTTTTTACACTTCAAGAGATATTTAAATAATATTGATCCAATATGCCTGCTCTGCAATACACAAGAGGATACATTTGACCATATTATTAAATCATGCCCTTGGCTGGTAAACATTAGATTGCTAATATCTCAAAGCTCGAGCATTGACTTTTACAAAATTCTGTCATTGAAAGACTTTTTACAAAATAGACAATTTTCTTTTCATTAGACTTTCATTGTTTTTAGTTCATACAATCTGGAGCATCCATTGCAAACTAATTTTTACCTTCCCACCTCCAAATCAGGACCTCATATTTATCGACCACCTTAATAAGTTAAAAAATAAAGACTTTATGCTGTCTTCATAATTTCTCTATAATGAAACAAGGAGACTCTTTCAAATACTAAAAATTACCTAAAACGTACATAATCACACATGAAATTTGATACTAGCATTTCCATTAAAATTCTCCAGGGGATTAAACATTAGATCCATCACAGATTCTCAATCAGGATATTAAGCTCATTTATCTATCTCCTAGAACTTTTTGCCAAGAAAGACAATGTATTTCCATATTCTTAAATAATCAATTATTTTACACAAATAAAGTTATTTTGAAATTAAATACTCATTCATATTATTTAATCCAAAAAAAAAATAAAAAACTTTTAATTAGAGGACTGATTTTAATATATCATTTAGCCATGTTTTGTTTTTTCTCCATATTTTAAAAAAATATTTTATCTTTATAAATACTTCTACTAGAATTGCAGTTAATAATATTACATTTACATCGAGGATAATACACCATACACAAAACCTAACTGAATTTTGCATTTCAAAATATTTTAGACTATCTGTTTGGTTCTTTCTCTTTCATTATGTATAAAGAAATTCTTAAATTAGATTGCACAAATTGAGTTACATTGTTTGATATGATCTCAATTGGTCTAATGAGAAACATGATGATGGATTTGACTGACAGAAACAAATCATGCAAGAGGTTAATTGATTTTTCATCAATATATATATATATATATATATATATATATATATATATATATATATATAACATAATAAATCAATGTAAATATTAGAATGACCAACTCTCTACACAAGCTCAAATATCAAATTGCTAGTCTTTCATTAAATTAATATTACACATAAAATGTTCTATTATATATATTTCCTCCTGACATTATCAAGAGATATTTTGATAAATGATCTTACTTTAGGCTGAACTAAGTGGTCACTTTATAGTTTGATTAAAAAGACCTGGTGATTTGGTATGCTAATACAGATTTTCATGGTTAACAGATATAAGAAATATTTTATCCAAGTTTATTTCTATGCAATTCATAATGCTATTGTACTGAAATTTTGGTTGAAATACATCTACCAACATCTGATTAATGAATGTTAATTTAAAAAATGGTGTAGAAGCAATATTGAGAGTAATAAAGAAAGTAAAAATGAAAGTTCTTAAATAAGATTTTAAAATGTTTTTTTTTTAATGTAAAAGAAGTGTTTTCATTAATGAATTTTAAAAAATGTTTCCAAATGGGAAGTAACTTAGGTGTATTATCAGTCCCCTTTTTTAAAAAAATATCAGTTCTTTCTCTGATTTTTAGAGACCATCAAGTTTCTTAACAACAAATGTGATAAAGTTATCTTATTTTGATTTTTAAAATTCAGTTAATCCCCTCACCCCTTTCATCCTTTTAATGTTTTTTTTATTGGATGGAATTTTAAATGCGTTTAATGTGTTGATTGGTTGATTTTTAAAAAGTATTCACTCCAAAGATGATGGCAGTTGCAAAGTTGAAGTTGGCTAAGAAAAGAGTTTTGATTTCATGCTGAGATCTTTAAAAAAATGAATGACAAATTTAAAATGTTTTTACATATGTTCTTCTTAATTCAATTGTTATCACAATATTAGATGTTCACATGAAAAATAAATGTGGATGTATGACTCATATTAGAGTGAGTTTATAAACTTCTACCAATAGTTTTGGAGTTAAAAATATATTTGTATTTTTCTTTGAAGCTTGATAGTTTATATACATGAAAATATTCATTTTGTATTTATAGCAAGTAAAATTTAATTTTAATCACTCATTTCTTACAGATATAAAGACATATTTCATAATTGTATGTATGAAGACAAGTGATGTTAAAAATCTTCAGAATTTGAACCCAGGCTGCCATTTGATTATATTCTTTTGATTATTCACCTACAACTGTAAATTATTTGCCAATGATGGATGATTGTATAAATAAGAGCTGAAGAAATAATTCATTTACAAAGCTAACATCTATTTTTTTTAGAAACCTAAATATTGAAAAGTCAAGTTAGAAGAACAAAATTGTGTATGTTTATGGCAGGGGTTCCCAACCCTATGCCCATGGGCACCATGGCACCCACAGATCATTTTATGTGTGCCTGCCACTATCCAAACACGATAAAAAATTATTTACCTGATACAAATAAATTTAATTTTTAAAATTTCTTATAAATTATTGTATTATATTGTAATCAAATTGTAGGGCATACTATACTTTTACAGTGTAAAAATATAAGTATTAATTATAAGTTAAAATTTTATTTTTGAAATAAATATTTTTTGTACATTATGTGTATTATTAACAATATCCAACTATAAATTTACATTGAAAAAATAAATAGTGCCCACCATCTGGTTGAAAAAAATAAATGGTGCCCACCACTTGGCCTGCATTATAGAATGTGCTCTTAAGTGCAAAAAAGTTGGGACCCCTGGTTTATGGTATATTCAACAAATTATCAATGTTCAGTATCCACTTTAGTAGAAGATACCAACTGCAGATAATTTAGGATTATGCTTTACTAAGTGCTTTTGGACTGATAACACATTATAAAATAATTATGGGAGACTTCCGTATTGGAATTATAAATTTGAAAATAAGAAAAGTATAGTGATTACTTTGATATTCAGTGAGAAACAAAAAGAGCATAGACTTATAGGTTTGTAGAAAAAACTATCCATTATAAAATAAAGTCTTAAAAATGAGAACATTAATACAGTCCAATAAAAGTACAGTAAAATTTCAACATGTTTTCTTCAATAAAAAAAAGTTTTTCCATGCTTATACAAATTGATATTATAAAAAACAATATAAAAATTGATAATATCCATATTTAGAAATTTTCCAATAAATTTTAATTAGAACTTATAAAATGTTACAAAATATTAAAAGATTCTGAAGATTACTCATAATTGAAGATCATTAAGTAGATAAGTGATAAATCCTTAATAAAGAGAGGTCAAAAATTTTGTATATTAAATACTTTTAATTACCATGCATTAAAAGTCAAAACAATAATGGTTTCTTTAACCACATTGAGTGTTTTTGGATTCAACTTGAAATAAAAGCATGGAGAGAGGTCCAGAAGTTAATTAAGTCAATCCCTTGTTATGAAAAATAGGTGTTGAGTTAATTAATTTCTGGACCATCTCCATGCTTTTATTTCAAAATAAATCTAAAAAAAATCCATTGTGGATTGAAGAAACAATTATTTAATTTGCTTTTTAATAAATGGTAAATAAAAGCATTTAATTTTAAAACATTTTATCTCTATTCATTTTTAACTTTTTAGTGTTGGCATAGTAAATAAAAATGTAAAATGATATTGTCCTTTAAATTGACTTGATACTTATAGTTTTATATATCTCATGACATACAATAACATAGTAATGTGTGTGCATATATATATATATATTGTACCAGACCAAACTCCCCTGCGGATTTCCTAATCCTAATCTTGCACTGAGCATGAAGTGAACAAGATTTAACAAGAAAAAGAATGGATATCAATTTAGCCGATTGTCTGTACTTATATATATATATATATATTGGTACTTTCAGCTAAACTGATAGAAAAAGTGCATTGACCGGACTCTTCCATTCAAGAACACCCTTTAGTTGATATCTTATTTGAATGCCCGAACATTTAGAACAATGGTAAGTACACATCTTTGAAAAATCTATTTACAAAATAGACCTTTGCGCACCACTTCTAGAAAACAAAACAACAAAAAAAAATGAATTTTTTTCCTTCCTTCCCTCCTAGAAGGATGTGCAATATCATATGTTCAGTGGAGCATAAGAATAAGATTTAACACCCTGGTAGAGCGATATCCCTTTGTGGCTAGCTCATCACTCTACATCTAGGGTCTTCAAATGGGTAAGTTAAATGATTATTACAGGTTCATGGTTGATAAGGAAAAAATATATTTTTATCAATATAAATAACAATACGAAAACGAAATAAGTTTAATAGTATGATTAAATATTTATTTAATCCCAAATACCCACCACCGTTTCATACTAATGATGATATAATAACAAAAATACTAAATAATTAATTATCACAAACCTATATATATATATATATTCACGGCATTGAAATAGCTAAATACAATTCTAAATAAGAAAAATAATAAATCCCTAAAGCTATTTACAATGTTTATAAGTAATGGAAGTGGTCTGAGCTTTTTACCCTGTAGAAATAAGTTATACTTTTGTGTGATCTGATATACAGATATGAGATTTTCAGTCATACAGGCATACGCTTTTACTGATTACTTTAAAACCTTTTTATTGATAGCAAATATAATAATAAAAAGAACTATGCATACATATATCTGCATTATAAAATATTTCACTAATTTTATATTTCCAACAAGTCAATAGGTTGCATTGGCTCAGATACTATATCGTACTCACCATAAGGTACTGTATCTATTTCCCTTTTGCTATCGATAAATTTCTATACATGTATATATGACAAATTTCAGGAGTAACAACAAGAGGAAATCGAATAGCAGCAAAAAAAAAAAATCTCATTGCAATCTTTGTTGAAAATACTAAAATTTAAAATAGGAAAATTGACTTAAAAGATTTAAGTAAAAGCTTTAACATTTATGCCTGTAATCACTGTAAATTCAATATACATATGCGAGAGACAAACTCTCTTTTTTAAATGATTAATAATAATAATAAAGAAATAATAATATATTTAATCGGAAATATAAAAGTTAATTATCTCAATATTAATAAAACATCTTAAAATAAACTTATGTCTGCATCTTCATTCTTCTCCTCTGGGCTCTGAGTGGGCTTCAAGTCAACTGGCTGTGTGGTGAGGATTTCATCTACTTAGGCATAGGCAAGACATCGTGGGTGGATGAAACTGGCATGGTCACATCTTGGCAGCTTGGGACAGAGAAAGGGCAGTGCACTGGCTGGTTGTCTACCCCATGGTCATTTCACTGGACTCTCTGGTAGATTGCCTCATATTTTCCTCTGTTTGTATATGATAATAATTTTTTTATTAAATGTTCATTTGCTATTTGACTGGTTTATTAAATCTTTAAGAAATCATTTGTTCTTAAAAGAACTGTATAATGGCTTTCTTAGAAAATGTCAGCAGTAGTCCTGTTCGTAAATTAATCTCTAAGTAGCTGGTTGCTTGGAGAATTTTGGAGCCAAAAAGGTGAATGACTTGCCCAGAACGACTGCCAAAAAAGAATGAATCTCCCAGCACTGACTAACTTATCAAAATCACCCATAAGAACCAATACAGATAGCCCTCTGAGAAGTATGAATCAGCCAATCCTTTTAATTTAGCTTATCACTTAGATTAAAACATTTCTTACAATTTTTCAGATTAAATTTTACATTTTAGATTTAATATTGACTTCCATCTTGAATAACCTAGACCACTTGCTTACAAAATCAATTCAAAAGAATTTTTAAAAAGATAACAGTTTAATTATAGCCTTATCAAACATTTTTGCTTTTGATCAGATTTTTGCAAAAGCAATTAACATTATTTGCTTATGGAATAAAATTACAATCTTTAGAAAAGTAATTAAAAAAATATATACAAGTATGTTGGAAAATAAAAAAAACAAATACATATAATGACATATCATAAAAAATATACAAAAAGTAAAAAAAAAACACACATGAGTTTATTATACAATATTTTGTATGTCAATTTCATATTACTTTAAATTGGTGTGTGTGGGTATTTTAATGCTCAGACCAACTTCCATTATTAATATAGCACATTTATATATTTGTTGTGCCTAATATGTACAAATCTATATATGTATCTGCTGTGATATTTTTTACAGCAGATTTTGTGCAAGGCCATTTGATAATGCCTGGCACAATATATAAAGTTGAAAGAAAAAGTAGAAAAAAACAAATAAAACTTTGTTGTAGACATTTTTTATATTACTTTGGAATAGCTGTTACCATAGATATACTGGTAATTATAAAATTGCACTATTTTTAATTAGATTAAAAAAAATTTTTTAATTAAAGCTTGTGACAAAATTTAAGATAATATACTCTGTTGTTGGAAAGATTAAAAATACTTTTTAAATAAAAAAAAATATGACTTTAATTAAAGTAAATTGAAAAACCATTAACTCTTTTTTCATGATAAAAAAAAATTAACTTTTTTTTTTTTTAATTTTATTGTACAGTATAAAATATGGATGTTAAATATATAGGGATTACAAAACATACAGTATGATTATTATGAAGTTATAACTGAAAACAAGAAGAAGAGCTGCTGCTAATGTCACAATGTTAGACTTTGAATTTACATGGAGGTTAGTGCCAGCTTTTTTGTGTTTCATAGCCCATATATGTGTTTTTGATGTCTAAAGTTTACCAAATTATAGTGAATAAATGCCAATAGTTACTAGATTTATAGCTTTCCCAAAGATATAAATAAACCTGTTTTAGAACAGACCAACTTATCAAGAGAATCCATGGGTTGGCTGTAAGATTTTCATGCTATGTCATATGGTGATTAATTGCTATCAAGAAAATCACAAACATATAATTCCTGCTGATTGTATATATAAATATATATATAATGAATACAGTTGGGGAGTAGAATATTTATTGAAATAACTTGCCATTTAAAATCTTTATATTACAAGATTTAAAAGTAAATAATTTTGTCTAAATTATTCAACTAAAACTATGATACATTTTCCGTTTTATTTTATTAAAAATGGAAAACTCCAAAAAACCTTTCTAGATTAAAGAAATTGTTTGAATATTTTTAAAGACATTTACAATTAATTAAGAATAATCTGAAATAAATAAAAACTTTTATGAAGGACTGTATTTTATGTAAAAAAACATGTCCTTAAAATGTACTAATAACATTGAATAGTAATATAGTAATATGTGCATATATGTGCATTGGTTTGATGTGTATATGTTTTAACATTGAATTATGACTTGTAAAAATATATAGTTTGTAAAGTTTATTATTGTTTGACAAATGAAATATCCTTGGATATAAACACCAATGTATACACACATTTGAATGCATGACAGGTAGACCCATATATTGAAGTGGTCAGATCTATGTTCGACCCGAGATTCATGACATCTCACCTTTAACCTATTTCAAACCCTGTCACTAACAGTGAATATTTCCAAATGTAATGAGACTTTATACTATCTTCAATATACATTAGTTTCAGTTAAAACTGCGGTTTTTATTTAAATATTTATTGAGACTAATTATCTTATGTTTAAATTTGTTAATGTTATTAGTTACCTGACAATAAAATATTCATAATATATATATAAATTATGTGAATTGTACATATATATTTGTGGATAGTTAAATATATATTCATATAAAGTTTTATTACATTGGAATGTTTTATTTCATATTTTGCCATTTTGTTCAAATTTATATGATTAAAAGTTACATTCTTTTGATAAGCTTTCGGATCATCTTTTCCCAAAGACAATAGGAAATCTTTTATTAATTAATTAAAATAATAAGTTAAAACTTTAAGGACAGTGCTAAATTAAAATGATTTTTTCAGATTTTAATAAATTCATTTTCTAAATAAAAAATGAATTCAAAGTTAATGGATTTGAAAGTCTTATTGAGGAATGGATTGGAAATCAATAAGAGAAAATTTTGGTTTGTAATAATGTAAAAGCTTTAGCTTTAAGGTATCAAAATCAGAGTGGGCAGGAAACCATAGGAAAGTATATAAATAACCTGGAATGGTTTCTATAAGAAAGCCATTAGTATTAAATTAAGGGGAGTTGCCACCAAAAACTATGTCCTTTTTAATAGTATTTTCAGCATGGTACATGGTTAACTTCAGGGATCTGATTGCTGGATTCCAAAGTTCTTTACAAATCTCCAAAATGTTGTTGCTAAACAGAACTTTTCAATATCAATCATAAGCTGCCAAAATACAGAAGGAAACTAATCCATAAATGAAATTCATATGAATCAAGTGCACACCTATGTTGTCTCCTAAACCCAACCAGACTCTGTCATTATGAATCAATGAGTGAGCCATGAAAAAAGTGGTAACCCTTTTTACTTTATAAACCACAAACTTCTGGTCTATTCATGAACTCTATCTCAAATCATAATTTAAGTTAACTACTGTCTAAAAATTTTATTCACTTTGTAATGCATTAAAATTTGTTATAGTAATTCTCTATTTTATTATCTCTAGTCTTAAAATTAATACCTTGTTAACTTTCTTTATCTTATTATGGTGGTTCGTTTTAAGTAATTTTAATTATATGAATGATTATTAATATCATTTATTTGCAATAATATGCCTGTAATACTTTCAATTTGATAATAATCTCTTTCATTTAAACTCACCTAACAAAAATAGTATTGCATTAAATTTTATAGCTTAATTATTGCCCATTAGAACTAAATTAATATGGTTCTATTATTTATTGAGTTGAAGGATTTATTTAATGTCTGATATAATTTTACCAATGGCTGAGAAGTATTATTAGCTCAGTTTATAACCTATGCTCTTGGCTATTTTATTTAAGTTATACAAAATTATATATTCATATTCATCATATTTATTAATGTTTTATGAAAGGATAATAATGAAAATAAAATAAATATATTTTAATTAAAATCTTGTATTTTATGTTTGTATTCTGGAAGGGCATGATAAAGGATAATTATTATTATAATTATATGATTGCATTTAAGCACATTTGCTCCAAATAAGTTTGATTTTAATCTGATATAATCGGGTCATTACATTAAGCATTTATTATATAACTTGGGCTATATTAATCAAATATGATGATCACTATATCAATCACCATTCAGAACATTGCTAATGCGAGCCATCCTCCTGCTTCTTGGGTTTGGCATTTTGGTGATATTATTGATATTTTAAATATATAGAAAAAAATCACTTCCTTCATCGCTCATTGCTGTATTGGAACACCAAAGGTTTATGGCTGTATCCCAACCTGGCTTTTCCCGTGTTCCATGGATCATTTGTAGGGCATAAAGGACTTGTTGAATACAAGCCATGCTTCTACTTCTTGAATCACCAACAAACCATTTTATTTCATATTCATTTTGCTGCTCGTAATGTGTTAGTACTGTTTTATTTCTTAATTCAAATAAAGGCCTGCTCTTTTGCTTTATAAATTGTAATGAATTGATTTCATTAAAATCAAACAATTTTATATTTATCAATAATTTAAGTAATTTTCTTTGTTAAGTATTGAAGTTATATCCTATGTATTTATCATGCTGTTTATGAATTGATTTATGGATGTGTGGAAAATAACTCTCATCTCCTTCTTACATAAAATTAGAACCATATTTTCTTTTCCAAATAAAATATCAAATAATGAATAATGTATGTAATTCGTTCAGCACTTACACCATAGGTATCGTTATTTAAACATGCCTACTTTGTTGGGGTATAGATAAATATATTTCTTAAATACTTACATATTAATTATTGGCATATGATTACAACTGCCACTATTTATTGTACATTGTAATTCACATTCCAAAGATTAGAGATAATTTATAATACTCATCATAAATATTTGAACAAATATTTGCTTATTATTAAATATTTTATATACATACTTGATGATTTTTTATTATTTATTAATTAGTTTTAAATATTCATGCTTACTGTTTGTATTGGCAACCCAAATATACATATGTAAATTTATTCAGAAATATCTGTAGTCTATTTATCATACCTAAATTAGAATCAGTTAAGTGGTCTCAGTAATCATCATATCTGTTGAGCTAGTTCATGGTTCATAGTCTCATGTGCCATCAATATGTATTATCCATTAGGTTTTGATCTGAGCTCTTGAATTGGGTTTGAATTCAGTTTGTCTTTGATATAATTATTTGGTTTGACTAGATTTGAAGTCCGGTTTCATGGGTTCAGGTCATGTTGGATGGAGAATATATTTGACCTGTACAATGTATGTTAAATCAGTCATTATTATTAAAATGAATTGACTTTTATTTTTATTAGTTAATGACAGTTCTAATATGTTAATATTTAATTATTATACAACACATCTGCTTATATATAGATGTTTTATGTAAACCTGTTAAGATATATGTAAATTACAATGTAATAGCATTTTTTTTTTATATTATTTTAATTAAAATCAGAATGTTTATAGTTTATTCAACAAATCTTAATTTAATTTTATTGTTGTTAATAAATTTATTTTTTATTAAGTTACTCCAGTGAATTTATTTAATCTTAGACTATGTTTAAAGCATTGTATATTATTATTATCTCTTTCTCACATTAACAATTATAGAGTTCTTGCTCCTTTAGCTGGATTTGTGCATAACAGTCAGTTATATGATTGGGGTTTATATTTAGTGTTATGAACATCCAGTTTATAATGATTTCACTACTTCTCTAATGCTAGATGAGATGGTGCAAAGAGATATCCTTTAAATTCCATGCACTACACTTTATTTAATTTTTATTATTAGAAATTAAGTTTATAGTAGGCCAGTACATTAATGGCACTAAATGACAAGGGCATTGATGATGATCAGCATGTTTCTATATTCCACAGTATTTTTAATTGTTATATTCTAATGAATTACCACTTAAATTTGTGTATCTAAATAATTGTGTTGTATTGCTGTCTATGTTTAGCGGTGGCTAAATAATTAATCTGGGCTATAGTAGACCCATTAAAAATCCAGTAACAATGTTAATTGATGATTTTAATTTTTTAATCATTCATGGTGAATGATTATTATTTTTCTCTGTAATGCTGGTAAATTTACACTTAGTCTTTTTTTGCTGATCTCTTGTGATCTTACTCATATCATTGTATATTTAAATTTGATTCATTATCTGGGGCTGCTGATAATGATGATGAGTTCCATCACCCCAGGTTCAAACCAGTTTCTCCATATTGTTACAATATATATATATATATATTATTAAATATTTCTCCTATAAGTTAATATGTATATTTCTTTATATGTATAAATTATTATTATTGGGATTAAACCGTGTGATATTTTGCATTACAAACCGATATTTCAATGAACTAGCTAGCATCCACCATTGTCAAGGTTAATGATTTTTTCTTTCAAAAGTTTAACCTTGACAATGGCACATGCTAGTTTGTTGAAATATCAGTTTGTAATGCAAACTATCACACAGTTTAGCCCCAAAAAAATAATTTATCTATATCATACAACCATGAAAACATTATA
Source organism: Epiperipatus broadwayi (assembly GCA_028023455.1). Classification (NCBI taxonomy): domain Eukaryota; kingdom Metazoa; phylum Onychophora; class Udeonychophora; order Euonychophora; family Peripatidae; genus Epiperipatus; species Epiperipatus broadwayi. The sequence continues at coordinate 24,088,021 of JAQFVV010012393.1, read as the reverse complement.
TATATATATATATCATATTTAGTATGTATACACAATTATATATGGGTATAATAAAGCATTAAATAATTTCAAATATGAAAACAACCTTTTTGTTGAAAAGTTTTTGTCTTTTTTATTTGAAAAAAAAAAAAATTTACCAAAAAAATGCTTAACAAAACTATATTGTAAACTAATTTTATTTTATTCTAACTTAAATCAAACTTACAATTGAAACCAATAATATCATGTGTCTTATTTAAAATCTATTGAAGTTCTAAAAGCAATTTTTTAATTTGATATCAAAATAGTCAAAACTTTTTTACTCAGCATTCTATATTTTCTAAGATATCACAGTTTCCTATCACTTTAGTAGTGATTTAGAAAACAATGTACTAAATTTCAACAAATTATATTGAATTTATATTTATTAAATCTTGATTTTAAAACATTATAATTTTACTCAAGCTTTCAATTGAAACCAAAAAAAATATCTATATTTCCCTCTTATGTGCCTTACTTAAACATATTGAAGTTCTAAAAATGAATTTTAAATTTGATATCAAAAGACACAATATTTTCCTACTTACTGGTCCAGATCTAAGAAATTAGGTCACAATAAAATATTATAGTGCCCTATTGCCTTGGTAATGGTTCAGAAAAAATGTACGAAATTTTAATACATTATATTCAATTTAAATCTATTAAACCTCAATTTTTTTAATAAGTGATTGTAAGTGTTTACAAACAAACAGATAATGTAACTTAAATAAATATGTTTAATAAAAATAAATAGACTTCAATTTTTTAGGTGCAATTATTTACTGTGCATTAATAAGCAAAAAAAATATTGTTTCTTCAACAACAATTAAGGTTTTTAGACTTAACATGAAATAAAAACATAGGTGAGGGGTCAAAAATTAAGTCAATTCCTTAATATGAAAAATAGTTTGTCCTAATTAATTTCTGGATCTCCATGCTTTTGTTTCAAGTTAAATGTAAAAACTCTACTTGTGGTTGAAGAAAGAATTATTTTTCTGCTTTTTAGTGCCATGGTAAATAAAAGCATTTAATTTTTTAAAAAAATTATATTTTTAACTTTCTAGTATTGGCATAGCAAATAAAAGTGTAAAACTATATTGTACTTCAAATTAACTTGACACTTATAGTTGATATATAAATATGTATATCACTAGATATTTCTGATATAAATTAACATGTATGGCCCTTTGTATATATCATATTTAGCATCTTTATATAATAATATATGTTTATAATAAATAATTAAATAATTAAAAATATGAAAATAGTATTTTAAGTGAAAAATCTTTGACATTTTTGCTCTTAATTGGAAATTTTTTTTTTTTTTAATCAAATAATGCTTACCAAAACTATATTGCAAACACACTTTATTTAATGTTTATGATTTTGTTTTAAATCAATTTGACAGTTATAGATTATGTATACCACTAGGTGTTTCTGTATTAAGTTAATATATATGTTCCTTATGTATATATTATATTTATTATATGTGCATAATTATATATGTGTATAATAAAGCATTAATTAACTTAAAATATGAAGACATCTTTTTGTAAAAAAGTGTTTGACATTCTTGCTTTTATTTGATTTTTTTTAAATGCTTAACAAAATTATATTGTAAACTAACTATTTTATTTTAACTTAGATGAAGCTTTCAATTGAAATGAAGAAAATCACATATACTACATAAAACATATTGAAGTTCTATGAATAGATTTAAATTTGATATCAAAATATTTAAAATTTTCCCACCCAGTATTCCATATCTAAGACACTAGGTCAGCTACTTAAAATATTATAGTGCCATATCAATTTATTGGTGATTTAACAAAATATATCAAATTTTAACAAATTATATTAAATTTACATAGTTTAAACCTCAATTTTAAAATGTTATTATAATTTTAAATTGAAAGCAAAAAAAATTCTATGCTGCCCTCTCATGCACCTTGTGTTAAACATATTGATGTTTTGAAAATGAAATGTAAATTTGATATCAAAATATTCAAAATTTCTCTACACACTATTCTAGATATAACAAACTAGGTCACTTATTTAAAATATAGTACTATATTTTTTAACCTGATCTTTTTCCCTTCTTTATAAACTTGATCCAATTCTATTGAATTTAAATCTATCAAACCTCTATTTTAACGTTTTTTTAAACTTAAATAATAAAAGTGATTACAACAACTTATTAACAAATTGTAACTTAAATAAAATGCACTTAAAAATACATTATTTCTTTGCATTTTTTATAATACTTCTTATTCAATTCAATTATCTGATAGTTCAACTATTTAACAATCTTTTGAAGAATTGTTAGATTTAATAAATAGAAAGGGGGAAAATTATCAGTTTTTTTTAAAAAAAATACTGTTAGACAATCAAAATTGTTGGATAAATCAAATGAATAAAATGCTTTCTGAAAAGTACAAAAATATGAATTTTTTTTATTTATTTTTAGATTATATAGATAAGAAGATAAGAGAATAACAACTCTGAAGAAAACTACACAGTTTAAATTTTCAGGTAATCAAAAATGAATAAAATAGCTTTGTGGAAAATATAAAAAGAAAAATATTGAACATTGTGAAAAAATATTCACTTATTAATTTTTGTATTGAGATAATGAAATGTACTTAGAGATGAAATGTATAAAAGTAATTTAAAACAAAAACTGGATATGAAAACAAATTTATAATGATTCAGAAAAAAGCTAATATTGACATAAAAATTCACCTGTAAAATGATAAAAAAGTTATATGTCTCAAAAATATGGAACATTATATTAATATTTAAGAAAAAAGTTGTTTTAATATTAAGAAAATATGCCTCCCATAAATAAAGACAACATTATGAAGAGTTTTGACTTATATATAGAATTGTATAGCAATAAAAAGTATAAAAACAAAGTTATTTATACAATAAACTCAATATTTCAAATTTCACACATTCTGCATGAGAAGGTATATAACATGCTATTAAATCTATGAAGAACATAAAAGTCTTAAAAAGTAATGAAAGATAAAATTATAAATATTCAGGGTCAATCTTAAGTTTGCCTTATGTGTCAAAATGACATTCTAATCTCATTTTTCGTTTTTCTCATTTACATTTATTAAAGAAAGCAATAACACGTTTTCACTTTACCACTTTTCAAAAAATTTCTCTATCACCATAACAGCAGAAATCTAATGTTATTTGTGAATCTCTCTTTAATTGACTTTTATATTTATTTATTTATTTATTTCTTTTTCCTTCTTTTTTTCCAGTTTAATCACTTTTCCAAATGCTTTAATAAATATACTGTTTTATTTATTATTGTTTTACATTAGAATTTTAGTATATTAATTTCATTAGGTACTGAAGTTTCAAAATCTTAATTTGCTTTTTAAAAAAATCTTTTTGCAAACAATAAGCCTTCACTTCAGTTTCTGAAAATGAATTTATAATTTTAATGGCATCAGAAAGACTTTTTTAATTACCTACGCATAATACCTTCCGATTATTTTTTTTATTAAAAAATTAAGGTTAAAGTTGCTTATATCATGATTTAGCATTCATTTACTGAGTAACGAAGATTACCGTTCTTTCACCAACTGGAGTCAACTGATTAGATTCTACTGTCTTCGTGGAATTTTGTATAGATAAATGACTGAAAATTATCTAAAATTAAAGCCTTGCTCTTTATTATCACTATCAAAGAACTTAGATCATCGGCCTTATATAGCTTTTATTCAGATGAATATTTTTTTTATATATAGAGAGATGTTTATCAATAAGGCGCCTAGGAAAATAGTCACTTTCTTTATTCGCCTTTCTTTTGATATTAGTCGGACTACTGGGAATTTTGATGAATCCGAGCAGGATTTCTATAGAAGCATACGGGATCAAAGTTGTTTCTTTCCGCGAGGGATGTTCACAACTTATTCACGCGCCTTCTATTATAGTATTGTTCTTAGAGCGCGGTTTATAATTTGACACTTTTTTTTTTTTTAATGAGAAAGATAGACTCAGTTGAAAAAAGAATTCTGAATTATTAGTTGTAATGATATTTCAAATTTAGATTTTGACTCGATAATGAGAATATTATAGCTCTTGTATAATTGGAATATTTTCTTTCAAAATGCGTCACATAATAAGAAAAGCGTAGTTGGATTTGTCAAAATTATCTTCTCTCTCTCTCTTAAAATATAATAATTGTTTAGTAAATGGGATAAAAATTCCATAGCAGTTTATTTCAAGGCACGTTTTCTGTAAAAATTATAAATTCATATAATAGACATGAATACATTACCAAGAGCTACAAAATAATTACTACTTCATAAAAAAATAAAAAATTCTGATACTCAAAAATGCAAATGCGAATGCGCGTGTGTGTGCGGTTTTACGGACAGATGAATATATAGATGATAAACACAGGTGTGCAAATGTATGCATGATGCAAAGCAAAAGATGGTTAATTAAAGTCAAAAAATTTTCGTGCAGTTTATTAAGAGCAAATTTGGGAGGGGGGGGTGAATTTAGATAGCCCGTTCAGTATTGGTCAGTTGTATTGTAATCCATTATTATTAGGTGCAGGATTAATTAAAGATTTAAAAAGAACTATAAAGGTTTTTATCTGTAATTGATTAGCTTAACTTTTCCAATCCTCTTTCCTATATTATCGAGGACTCTTTGACCTATAAAAGGTATTTAAAGATTTTATTGCTGGGTGGGGGATAAATAAACAATATGATATATAAATAAATATTTCAAGAATTTAGTTTGGAATTCTGTTAAATTTATATACTTTGAATAGTTTTTGAAAACAGATTTATTGACTCCAAAGTATCTAAGATACTATAATTAAATAACAATTGCAACGAAAACAATATGATTTTATATTTAGAATATGTGGCTTTAGAGAGACAATTGCCTCAATTAACATTACAAAAATAAATGCATCCAAAATAGATAGAAAATTATATTTATTTTTTTAAAAAAGTAAAATATAGATTGGAGTAGATATTTTAAAAATTAAAATAATATTCTAAATGTGATGAAAATCTGTAAAAGATTAAATATTTTATAAAGAGCTTGCAAATAAGCTCTTAACAAACTTTGCAGAATATCCTCAACCCCAGACCGGTTTCTGCTACTGGCTTCGTCAGTGAGATGCCGCGATTAAATATAAAAAGATTGAAGATAACAAAAGTGATAAAAATATATACATTTATGCAGATGCCCAGTGATGCTAATAAACATTATGTATAAAGACAGAGATGTGCAAATAAGTCGATAAATATCTGATTAAATTACACATATTCTCTGAAATAGATTATTATTAGATGGGGTATTAAATAAGTAAAAGAAGATATATAAGAATATATTTAAGAACTTAATTTAGAAATTTCTTAAATTGTATTTATACTCCAAAATCTCTAAGACCTACTTTAATTACTAAAAAGAACATTTCATATATCAAAAAAAGATCTATTGTGAAGACTAAACATTTCTATAGATTTGTTAAATGAAACTATTTATATGTACATTAAATGCTCATAAAAAGTTATACTTCTATAAAATCAAAATCAGGTTGAATGAGGAACATCAATTTTAAATTACTATAATCAAAATTACATAGATTAGCAAATACACACTTAAAATTTAATATGCAGATGGTTACTTGGATAACTGATAAAAAGATTTACTTAAGAAAAACAAAATTTATTAATACCAATTAATCACTAAGCAGATTATTATTTTATAGTTCATTTTATAGAATGACAGTAATAAATACAAGAAATTGTGTAAATAACACACTTCTTCATCACTGCAGGTAACTGATAACCAGAAATTACTCTGAGAGGGATAGCACTTTATAAAGTTTATTGATTATTGAAGCTTATAATATATGACTTTGGATCAGAGTAAAAATATAACAGAACAGTTATAAAAAGCCTGCTCTCAATTGTTGCCCCTAACAAAAGAACTATGACCAAGAAAGCATTACTCACCAGACTTTCCATATGTTAGGGAATGATGGTTTGGATATTTTTTATTCTCATTTTATCCTCCAACTAAAAGATAATTATTTATAGATCAATTTTATATAGATAATTGACTTTGTTATGACTAGCTAATTGAAAAAAATCCCAAATAAAATATTTACCTATCCTGAATTTGAACTGGATCACTACCAGGACTAATGCCTGTTGTGTGTTGTACAAAGATGTCTTATCAAGAAGAAAGGTATTGTGTCACTATGATAATTAATACAATTTATATGTAAATGAAATTGCTTTTATTTCTGAATCACTCCAGTGTTAGAAGCACAATCTGATTACTAATATTTTTTATTTAAATTGGTCAAAAATATACTACATATTGTATACTCTATGGCACTATTTTGAATGGTCCATATTGGCATTTTAGAGCAGATTATTCAGAAGATACTATACCACTACTATGAAAACTGATGTAGTAATACATTCCTTTAATGAAAATAACTTATATTTACATATTCTAATTTAAGCCAATAAACAACACATGACCACCTTCTCTTATGCTTGTGTAAACATATATATAGTGAGTTTTGCCTATTTTAATATTCTAATTTATATAAAAATCAAAACATTATTATTAAAAAATTATTTAAAAATAAACTTATTTAAAAAAATTTGTCTGAATAATTACTGTAATTGTCGAGTATGTTAGATGACAGTCTTTGTAATAGGTAATTAAATGTATTACTCCTATCTTATAAATGTTATTATGATCTGTTAAGCATAGCACCATCATAGCATGCCCAATTCTGGAATATGGGATTATGGTGTTGTCTCAAATATTTTTAATACCAATATTATATATTTTCTTTTTCTTTAAATATTGGTATTATTTTATTATATATTTTACTAATCTTCTTTTCTTTGATTATGATTTTTATGAGGTTTTGTTACCTAGCTAAAAATTCATAATTGATTCAAAATATTTTTCAAATATACCCTCAAAAATTTTTTTATTGCAGGCCTTGAAATTACTTTAGCTGCATGATAGTTAAAATTTAAGGAAAACAGAATTAATAATAAAACCCAATGTTTAAAAAAATTTATGAGCCAAAATATTTAATTTTCAAACTTCATTACATTGATATTATCATTTAATGCCACTCTATTATAACAACCACATAATATCAATTGAATGCTGTTCTAAATTGTTGGACTATTGGGAAAGTGTCTAAAATATATATTATTTAGTGGAATAAACCAAATGTTTGATTTTTTTTACAGTTATCCAACATAAACTCAGGCTAACCTGAACACAAGAATTTACCAACATAGGTATGTCTACAATAGGGTTAAAAATAAAAATGAAGGATCTTCAGTATTCTGGGACCACCAAGCAGTTACAGGCCATGTATTTGAACCTAGTTCTGCCCAAATAATTTATACAGAAAAAAATGATGCCAAAAGAAAAGTTAAAAAAGCTTTATATATAGCAAATGACATCAATACCATTAATAGAAGAGAGGCATGTTTTTCTCTCTCTAAACAATGAACTAAATTCAAACACATTTGCATAAATCATAACAATCTTTATTTACAAGCTATGAGTATGAGATTCGAACATGAAATCTCGAAAGTGCTAAGCAAACCTATTATAAATTAGTGTAAAATTTATAGTTTCACTATTTAATGTGAAAGAAAAGTTGCATATTTATAATCTAACATTAAACAAAATAAATCCCAAACTCATATTAATGGTTCTAAAAATTTATTGAATAAATAATATAAGTATAAAAATTTAAAGTGTCAGACTGTATAATATGTATATAATATAGTATATATAATAGTAAATTAAGAAGCATATAAAAAATAAATAATAAAGTAGTGTAAATATTTTATTTTTGAACTAATATAAGTGAAGCTAAATTTGTTAATAGAAAATGTAAACAAGTTATGCATGAGACATTATGAATTTAATTAAAAATAACTAATGGTTTTAGAAACAACAATAACTTTTTTTTTCATATGTCATAGCATCAGTCAGGATGCAAACCCACAACTGTCTGCAACCAACTACTTGCTTACAAGGCAGTTGTGATGACTCTCTGCTAAGCTAATTGACTTGCTGGTTAAAGATGAGTTAATTATTCCAGAAAAGATAATGAAGACAAGCTAAAATAAAAATGAATAGAAAAAACAAAAAATCATGTATTCTCTTTATGGAGCTGCAAGATTATTCAAACTTTGAAGGCAAAGCACCAGAAAACTAATTGGAGGTTATATTTCAGAAAATCAGTCTGTGGATGTAAATAATGAGCTCAACACCTTATTATAAAAAACCCATATAGTAGATAAATTAAAAGTAGAATTACTTATATAATATATATATATATATATATAATATATATATATATATATATATATATATATATATATATTATTAATTTTGAAAGTTATCTATAGTTTATATATATATCAGGTTTTATAGATATGTGACTTACCATATATGTGTATATTTAGTTTCAAATATGTTTATTAATTCCATTGTATATATCAACAGTGAGCAAATGCGGCTTTTAGTTAAGTTAAGTGCAGTTCCCATTGAAGTCTGATTTTACTTTTATTATTTCAGATTTTTTTAAATTGCACATAAATTTGTAATATAATAGAAATTTTTATCAAACATTTTTATTACTTATTTTATTATAAATTACATCATTATGTATGTATATATTATTTTCAAATATATTATCAAACTATGTTAATAACATCCTCCAAATCTTATAAAAATTACTACATGTGTGTATGGAGTGAATACATAATATATTTATGATTTGTACAATTTTGTATATTTCAGTGATAGTTTTCCTATCAGCTAAATGTTTTATTTTGTATTTTTTTAAATCTGATAGTCCACTGTTTTATTAAGCAATTTAAACTTGTGTATGATGTGAAATTTTTCCATAGCATCAGTGCAAGATTTCTAAAGACATATATACAGGTTAAATAAATTATCACATGATCACCATTTTTATGCTTGCTTATAACTGTTATTAAAACAGACAAAACTCTCTATACATATTGCCACTCAGTGCAAGCCACAGTAATCAATGAATGCCAAAAGGCTTGTGCATAAAATCTCCATCTAGTGCCTGCTCATCCAATATCCACAGATTAGTTTCTGGGTGGCTTCTCTCTGATGAAGGCCACAAGCCAGAAATTAGTCTAGGGATATTGGATGAGTAGGCACTAGATGTTAGATTTTATGCACAAGCCTTCTGGCATCCATTGATTACTCTGGCTTGCACTGAGTGGCAATACATATAGAGAGTTTGCCTGTTTTAATAAATAAATTATTTTAATTGTTTATAATTAGTGCACTTACAGTTTCATGTTTTTTAAAAAATTATATAAAAAAACTCTTGAAAATAAAACTGGAAAGCATTTGCTTCATTTTGGGTGTATTGGTTTTTTTTGGTGGTATGTAATAATAAAACAGATATCTACGAATTGTCAGGAAAATATCAACCAAAAATAAATATAGTTCAAAATTGCTTTTAATTATTCTAAATTGTTTTTATTCTTATTTTATTTTAAGAAGCCCTGTTTCTTTGAAAATTTGTTGCACCATTTATGAATCTTTTAAAACAAAAATTAATATTGTCAAGCATTGATGATCGAGAGGTCAGTGACAGCTGCTTTATAAGTAGTTGTCCCGGGATAGCGGGCTTGCTTCCTGGCTGATGCTATGACACATGAGAAAAAAAATTAATATTTAGACATTTTTATTTTAATTAATTATTTATTTATGTATTTTGTTTGAATTTCGGACTTTGGAAATACTTAAATTTTTTGTTAACGTGGTCTCAGAAATTTTTAAAAAATTAAAATAAAACAAGAAAATAAAAGCTCTCAGAAAAAATGGGTAAAAAATTTTGCTTTTATTGACAACAATGGAAAGTCATTGTATCTTATTTGTAGAACTATAATTGCAAACTACAAAATAAGCAATTTGCATTGAGATTATGAAGTAAGTCATCCTTACTTTTCAATTTAATATTCACACAATTCAAAATTGCATTCAGAGAAATTTAATTCATTATAATCAGGTCTTCATAAGCAATAAAGACTTTTGTCTTCTTTTAGTTGCGAAGATGGCAGAGAGAATGAAACTAGTTTATTTGGTAGCTTGGAATATTGCTAATGCCAATGTTCATATGGAGAAAAAGAATTTATTTAAAAAACTTGGAAAAAATTGTATCCAGATAATACAAAACTGCATAAATTTATCACACAAATTCCTATATCATGCTGCACAACTAAAAATAGGCAAAACTCACTATATGTGTTGCCATGTGATGTTTTTGGCTGCACAACTAAGCATCATATTAATAAAATTAGAAAAAAAATGTTAAAAATAGTTTGATGTGTGATTTGAAATTGTATAGCATTCAGTTTAGGTCTCAAAGATTCTACAGATATTTAGGATGTTCCACAATTGACTATTTTTGTCTGCTATGTATCTGCAGACATAAATGTGAAGGAAGAAATGTTCAACCTACTAGCTCTTACCAAAACAACTTGCAGTCTCGATGTCAATGAACAGGTTTGAATAGCCTTGTGATAAACTTGTAAGTGTTGTGATCATGATAGGGAAAATCCTATGGCTTATTAGTCTTTTAAACAATGATGCTAAAATTCCATGTTTTGTATCTCTTGACTGCATAATTTACCATAAGCATCTGATAGTAAACTACTTAAACTATGAAAATGTGTGAAAGATTGTTTTGCAAATTGTGAATTTAATTAAACAAATGCTAAAACATACTATCAATTTAAGAATTTTTTAAAATAGTTAAATGATGAAACAAATGAATTCCTGTAATGATCTCCTCTTATGGTCTGTCATAAGTGTTTTGAGCCATTTTGTGGAACTCCTAAATCATATTATAACATTTTTAAAAGGAAAAGTAAAAAATACCCAAAATTAAAAAATTAAACTTGGCTTTCTGACTTAATTTTCTTTACAGACATTATGGAACATTTGCATACACTTAATTTGGCTTTAAAAGGAAAGGGAAAAATGGTTAGTGATTTGTCACAAACTTTATTTAGGTTTGAAGCTAAACTTAGGCTTTTCATAAATGATCTTAAGTCCAGAATTTAATCGTTTTATATAAATAAATGCAAATATAATTAATATCAATGAAAAATTAGAAGGATTACAAGTGGATTTCAAATACAGATTCGAAAGTTTTAAATCTATATTTGCATATTTTGTGAACCATTTGTGATATTACTAAACATTGATTCCCAATTCTTGAGATAATACTTATCAAAAACGTGGCTGGGGAATTGGAGTTATTAGAAATAAAAGAGGATCAGGGATTGCAAATGCATCACAAATCTAGTTCTTTAATTGAATTTTGGAAACTTGTACCAAAATCAAAATATCCATATTTAAACATTTTTTTGAAACAAGGTGTTGCTATAAATCATTGTACTCCACAGTGAGGTTTGTGAAGTCAATATATTGCTCACAGTTGACCAATCAGCATCTCATTGGTATGAATAGCTTTAACAAATTTTGTGCCAACTTTCAAAGATTTGACCAAAGGTCTTTATTAAATGTTAAACTTTTTATTAATAAAGTTTTATTATATTTTATTTTTATTATTAAAATTTTGAAATAATTATTTTGTATTTTATTTATTTCTCCTAATTATATTTCCTTATATACTTTATACAGTACTTAAAACTTAAATATAGAATATGTCATCATATTAATTAAGTTAAAATTTAACTATATGTCTTTATTTTTGTTTACTTAAATAATATTTTGTAGCTCTTTCCAATACATGAAAAACTGGCATGTGGCTCTCATTGACCTCATGCATATCCACCCCTGGTATAATAATTAATTGTTTGCATTAAATTAATACTAAATTACTCATCTTGTTATTGAGTCATTGGGTCCTGTGCATATTTCTTATGTAGTGCTTTTGGACACATTTATATTCATTTGTAGTAATCTCCTAGTCAAGGACATAGCATAGACATAATGACAAATAAGCCATCTAGAGCTCAAAGCAGAGAAAGAAGTTGAAAAAACAATGATTCTAAAAGTGAAAAACCTGATTTTGCATTAAATTTTAATATTAATAATCCAATCACTTGGCCAAAAATTATGAACATAAAAATTAGTTGACAATTCTATTAGTTAATTAATACAAATTTTCCTTCTTTGGTCAAGTTTTCCACATCAAAATATCATAATTTATCATATGGTGAAAAAAATTCTAGAAGTCATTTTGTGGCTGCCAAAGTCAGGAGAGTGAATAGGCAAATAAGAAGGAAAAGAGTATATAATTGTTATTAATTATAATATTTTAATGTTCTACTCCTTTGTTAAATAAAATTTTTTTAGAATTCATTTTATTTTAAATTCCAAATTTCATTTCATGAGATTGAGAGATTGGGAGCAGTAAAATTTAACTTGCACAAAGGTGTCCCTTATGCATACAACAACTCTCATTATTATTACTAATGCAAAAAACACTTCTTGCATTAAGAATAGCAAACATATTATCATTTAACAGTTTATTCGATCTTTTTTGTACTTTATCAAAAATAAATTAAGCAATAGTATCAACAATAACGATGATGATCATCATCATCACCATCATTATCATCTTTAAGCATTTATTAAGAACTCCAATTGTAAAGGTATGATGATAATGATGATGATGATGATGATGATAATCACCTTTAAGCATTTATTAAGAACTCAAATTGTAAAGGTATGTATCTTATTGTTTTAAAGTTAAAAATAAATAATTAAATGTTTTATTGTTCAGTAATTTATAAATAAGATGAACACCAGAAGTGACAAAGCTGAAACCACGATCTGTAGATCTTGACTTTCCGAGTCCATGTTTCTATCACTTCACAACACCCTGTATAACTCTAAATAATCGAATCAAGAAACAATAGCAAACTATCACAAATGAATACTGTTTGGTTAAACTATAGTTCTTAGTTATCCAAAAATTTTAACCCTTCAAGATCAAGACCTTAATTTACTTAATTCTTATATACATGCATTAACGTCTCTCTACAATGTAAGTTGAGGAAACTATGCTGCAGAATATTAAATCAAATAATATTGGTGATAATAGTCTTCTATTCCTTTCATCACTTAACACAGTTTATTCTTGATCAACAAATTAATTACTTGTTTTTTTAAAATATATTTTTGATGACTATACTCAAGATATGTGTTTTTATGAATAAATAATATGCAGTTTCCTTTATGTTTTTTATCTCATTTCTTCTTTTTCATTATTATTGTAAAAGATAATCTTCTGTTTTTAATAATAATCCAATATTTTATTGTTTGGGAATTGATAAGAAGTTCAAGGACTGAGAAAGATATAACATGGCTAAGATCCATGGACATTGTGCTATAAAATCTACAACTCTATTACTGTATCAAACCATATAAGAAAAACGATCAAGTGGTTTATTGTCAGTTCACAAGAAGCTGTATACCAGACGTGACAGAGACCTATGAACACGAGTTTAAATCTATTATTTCACCAATGCGTGGTGCATTGTTACTTTTTGATAAGTATTTAATTTTTCATCATCATTTTACTAAAAAAAATATTACATTTTTTAAAAAATCAAAATATTACCATACAACTACCCCCCCCCCCCCAAATCGCACTTTACGCTGTTCAGAAATAAATATCATCCATTTATTTGATAAATTGTTTATATGATTAAAAAAAATAAAAAAATTTATATCCAAATGTAAAAATCCCCCCCCCCTCAAAAAAAATGAGACGCAATTGTTGATTTTTTTTATAAAGCAATTTATTATAATCTTTTTTTTTTTAATCATGATAAATTAGATCTATTTCATAATTTCTTACGCTCTCTTTGTAATCTTAAAAAAAATGCTTTTACATTACTGAATATTACTATTTTTTTTTATTTTCCAAAAGTTGCAATATAAAAATACAGATCACATTAAAAGCATGTATTGAATTTTAGATCCATTCATAAAAAATTGGAAAATTGCTAAAATTATTACGACTGATATATAGAATATTTATCCATTTTGCTATTTATATATAAATATCAGTCTTCATATAGACGTATATAAAAAGAGAGGTAGAAAATTGAAGAGATTGAAATCAATATAATAAGGAATAAATTAACATATACAAATATTTATATTCTATTTAGAAAGACTATCAATCAAAATATTTTAGTTCACTATGTATACCTTTAATCTATATAAATAATATCAGAAACTTTGTGTGAAATATTATGTAACCATATTTGGAGTGCAGACATCGCTATATCTAAATAACATACAAACTAGATGTCACTGTTATGAGACTTTGCATGTTATTCCTATGCATCAATTTTTAAGGTATTTACTTTTGATATAATTACACATATACTATATGTGTATTCTAAATTTTTTGTTCCAATTAGAAAATAAGGTGCAACAACTAAGTGATTATTCTAAATTATTAAAATAGTAGTTTATTATTGCTTGTCACTGCTTTATTGACATTTAAATTTTAACAAACAGTAAAAGAAAAAGTATTATATTTATCATACAATATTAAATAATTTTTCATTTTTATTTTACATTCTGATTAAGAATAGCTTTATGCCCATTTATCAATAAATAGTTATATGGTAAACTGGTTAATTGTGGTCAGATACCTGAAATGTTGTCAGCTTGCTTGATCTGTCCAAATTTAAAGTTTATGCCATCTACATTTTGATTCTTTTCAGATTATATATATACTTTGTGTAACTTATGTACATAATAGTGATTAACTTTTTTAAATATAAGAAATCATAATTAATAATGAATGAGCATTGATATTTTTTGTGTCCATCTAGTGGTTACCTTGCTATTCAAACTAATGATTTATAACTTACATATAAGCTAAATATTTAAACCAAATCACATTTGTCTGTATTATGGCTCAAAATACCTTCACTTAAAGGATCTTGTCCAGATTCAATCTTATCTTGATCGGATTCAGCATTCATCACCATATTTTAATTGATATATAGATAGATAATATATATTCAATAACATAAAAAAGTCAATAGGTAATGATGATTAATGAATCTGATTTCTTTTATTATGGAAAGAGACCTGGCCATAAATTAGCAGTCTATTCAAAAGTAAAACCAAACAATAACCAAATAATTCTCAAAGCTAAATAGCAGTATGCACATTGTCCACAATATTGTTAAAGCAGTAAGGTAAGTTCATGTTGTCATAGAAACTGCAAGAATATAAACATGATATGAGGGAAGCTGAAAGTCTTGTTGTTCTTACACATATAGCAAGATTTCATGGTACAGTTGCAAGTGGTAGACAAACTCAAAAGGACATCTGAAGTCCCTTATTTTAATAGTTGCTTGGCAACTAAACACTATGTCTAAGGAATGTATCAAACAAACAGTGAAGCAGATGTTTTATGTAAAATGTACTGTAAATATATATTGTAAATAAACTTAATAAATATTTAAATGTGTGTGTTTGTTTATTCTATAAATTTATAAACGCAATAGTTTGTGTAACTAGAGTAGATCTAAAGCAAAGTCAACAAGTGTATATTTTAATAATTTTAATTATAAAAAATTTTCAGACAACTTTGATCTATTTCTAAAGGATGATAAAAAACTGATAAAAATAATTTATTTTATCAGGTTACTTAATATAATCTTTGACTTTTGGCATCAAATAAATATCAAAGCAAGCTAGCTATCTACTTTGTAGGATAATAGGAATATAGAGAATTATTCCAAAGAAAGAAAAAAGTTAAATATATTTGAAATTAATTAGATGAATAACTTGCAACTAAAATAGCTAAGTGCTTTTTACTGAACATAGTGAATCTCTAGTAGATTATTTGTATATAATGAAATACTAACTTTACTTAAGAATTTTTCAGCTTTCTGTATTGCTGAAGTAAAATATGTTGAACTATCAAAATAATTGTTTACAAGATATTTATTAAATTGAAATAAAAGTTTTAAAACGACAATGTAAATCACTTTTTTTTGTTAAGCATATCATACATAACCATAAATTATACAACTGTTTAAAATGTTTCACTTTTTCCATCTAACATTTGAATCTTTTCAAAAGAAAAAAAATGTATAGGATCATTTATTTTTACTTTTATTATTATTATTATTATTATTATTATTATTATTATTATTATTATTATTATTTAAGTAATAATTTACTAAGGCTGTAACCTTAGAAATAAGCGTCTGAAAAATACGAAGGTAGGGACCTCTATAGGTCTTAAAAACACAAGCTTACGCTATGAAGAAAAGAGAGAATTATTATTATTATTATTATTATTATTATTATTATTATTATTATTATTATTATTATTATTATTATTATTATTATTATTATTATTATTATTATTATTATTATTATTATTATTATTATTATTATTATTAAAACAGGCAAAACTCTCCATACAGTAGTGCCACTCAGTGCTGTTGTTGTTTAATATTTTTTATAGTCAATAAAGCTTTCATGACTGTTCAGTAAAATTTTTCAGCAATTTTATTATGTCAGTGCAAATTAAAATTGTTTCTTTCATTTTTAGATAATTATATTAAAGAAGGCCTCATGGTATAGTGAAAATACATTCACTCATTATGCCTATGATCTGGTTTCAAATCCAGGTTCAATAAACGGTTTTATCAGATTTAGGCAGCTAATTTATAGTAATCCACAATTAGTTAAAAAATAAGTATATAGCTGTTTTTAACAAGAGGATAAAACAATGATCAAAATCTATTCAAATCCTCATTAAAAGTTTTAATCATATTTTCCATTTATTATTCTTAGGTAACTTTATGCTTAGATATAATCACACAACCAATAAATTAAAAAATGGCATTGCAAACTGAAATCATGTTATCTAGTAATAGACTTTTACTAACTTACCTTTAAACTAAAAATAAACTTACTTTAAATTTATTACTTAAAGAATATAATGGTTATACATCAGACATTAGTGTTTTGTACATATAAAAACAGGCAATGTCATAACTTTTTAAATACATTCATAAGTAAACAAGCCTTTTCCATAAATAGTTATATATAATAGTTTGGAGATTTTATTTTATTTATAAATATATATTGAAAGTTTAATAAGATTTTTAATTTCAGTTATGAGTTTTATTTAGAAAACTGCAAAAAAAAATCATAAAACATTTAATATTTACATACATCTAAGAACACATTTATCAATAAGCAATAACTGCTTGGTTCAGATTTTCACTTGGTAAACACCATAGAAAACAAATATATATATATATATATAGATAGATAGATAGATAGATAGATAGATATTTGTGGACACTAAACATTTTTTCCTGGAGTATAATAGATGACTTGCTACAGCCCTTATTATCTGTTCATAAACATAACAATAGATAATGATTAAGTAGATATGAAAATGTATGAACAACATTACATTTATGAGGAATCAAAAATTATTTTTATGATGCAGTTCCTTTATCATCAAATTTAACAGATTGCCTTGATCTTAAATGTGCTTTTCTTAAGTGGTTAAAAATGGCATTAGGCGGGTTTTTTGTTGATGATTTATAAAGATATCCCTAAATATATATATATTATAATAGTTGTATTTATGTATTGGGGTATGTCCATCATCTAATATAAGTAGTGAATGTCTTTAGAAAAATTTATTTAAATATTCCAAATACATTCAACTGTTAATAATATCACACAGGTTAGTATATGTACATGTTTTGAGAGGTATTATTTTTTTTCTTTTCTTCAGTTGTTGCTGGCCTGGCCCGTGACTGTATTAGCATGGATATCGAACTTGGACCATTAGATTCTTGAGTATTGAATTTTAAGGTAATGCTCTAATCAACTGAGCAGTTTAAATGCATATCTGCTCTTACATGTTTTGGTATATGGACATCATCATTATTCTATTAAAAATCAAAAACAGGCAATTCACTTAAATGAGAATCTTAAAATACAGAGTGTCTCCATCAATTTTAGTCTATATAGTTAAACAAGTAGACAGTGTGGATTTAAAAATTTAGGCCACTAAAACTTTCAGGATTATGTCTTGATTTGTATAATTAGAATAAGTAAGTTATCACAGGAGGCAATTCTTTACTTTTATCTCTTACAATTCTTTTTGACCCATTAGTTTTTAAACATTATTCCACTCATTCTGGTTATGATTGTATATCTAAATTAAGCAGTCAATGATAAGACAATCCCAATGTCAATAACAATCTCAATCTGTTGTCAAGGCAATCTTTGTATAACAATAAAGGTAGAATTCCTTTATTCCACCTTTATTGTTAAAAGGAGGTTGTCTTGACAACAGTTTGAAAATGTTGATTGTTGTTGACAATGGGATTGTCTTATTGTTGATCGGTTTTAAAGATTACTTATAAACCCATTTAGCCTTGAGCCTCTGTCATTATTATAAATAATATTAACACACTGCAATAAAAAAAATAAAAATAAAATTTAAAAAGACTGTCCATATATATATATATACCTTTAGACAAAAATAATGCAGCATTCTCTGATGTAGAGATGGCCGCATGCAAAATTTTATGCTACTAATACATCAGCCATTTACAATCATGAAATGGAGCATGGCCATAGCTTTGATCCAAATCATGTTAAAATAATATGTGAAGAGAGATATGATTGAAAATGTAAACTCAAAAAGATGTGGTTCATTGCAAAAAATTAATATGTAATGAACCAGAGTCAAATCATCAAAAATTGATTTTTTTCAGCAGAATAACTGTAAATATGGCACAAAAGCATTGAGAGTATACTTGATAATAATTCACTAAACATATTAATATTCTGATTTAATATTTCTTATATATATATATATATATATAAGAAATATTAAATCAGAATATTTATGACTATATATATATATATATATATATATATATAATTGTAACAGTCAAAAATGCAAGATGAAAATTGCCCAAGGGCAATCTTCATGATGATCCACTTTCTGATGTCACATAATCAAAACTTTATTTTTATATTCTACTAGACTCAGTTAGATACAAGAGATTCTTATTATATTTTAATCACCATTCTTGATTACAATAAATGGCAAATGCTAGAATAATGAGAAATTATGATTTATTTACATATCCTTGGGCAACATCAGTCTATTGGTCTTTCATCTAGGATTGATTTTAGAATAACAACACTTAATGATTTATTGTTTCATTTAATGGCCTTAGTAGTTTGTTAAAAAATTATGATTATATATTAATTGCTTTATTATGTGCAGACAATATACATCCCTATGCATCTTAATTGTCTCTGGACAGATACAGACTTGTTGTACAGACTAACTGTAACTACTAATGCTTATTAAATAACCCACTTTTAAGACTTATTTAAGCTGTAGGATATGTTAAAAATCATTTAATGAACTATACTATTCAAAAGAACAAGAGTAACATAAATCTCTCAGGCTGTAGAGCTTAGAAAACAAATACTGAGATTTTCAAATAAGGGGAAAAGAGCATGTGGCCCAGGCATTCTTTAATATCTTTTTTAATCCTAATCAAATATTACCAAATGCCAGGTATGAACCAAGCACCTATCTGGCATTAGTGATAAAACTTATACATTAATTGGTTTGAATGAGCATCTAACTGGTAAATAGTGGCATGAACAACATCTAAGTTACACTTATTTATGAACAATCAAAGAATATACAAAACATATGATATATGGTAGTAATGTGCATCTACCAAATAAATATGGCTCAAACTAAGTGGCTGAGCATGATTGATAGGAAAAGCATCTGTTAATCACTTATTTCTGGACAATAAAATCTTTATGTACACAAAACATCTGATAATAATAGTACTTTAGTTTAAGAAAATTTGATACTTATAAACATCCTATCCCATCCTTCTCTATCCCAAACCTGTGAGGGTATCTTGCTTAAGACTGGAAACTTTTATAAGTATAAAAAAACAATCTTTCTTAATTTATTTTATCCGTTTATGCAGCATGTTATTTTATCCAAAGGCCATTAATCTGCATTATTTACATGGATAGTTAAATCATTATTCTTAATATAATGTAGGCTACTGGAAGTGATTATTATTAACTCTTACTTTAAGATAATTAATAAAAGAATACTATTCTACATATACATACATTTACATAAAATAAATCAGAACAACATTTTGATAGAAATGAAATATACAGATATAGAAAATTAAATATCTAATGTTAATGAAATAAAATCATAATAATATATAATCAAAGTTCATACAAAGTCCCCTTTTCATCATTAAAGTTCTGAATTGAGGTATCTGTAGACCCTTTGCAGAATGATTGATATAATGTAGCTATGTCTGGCCTTTTGTGAAGGTTCTGAGATCATTCTTGCTGCTTGACACAGTCTTCATCATTAAGCATTTCTATTTTATTCAATGGGCACCATGTGACAGTGTTTTTCTCATTGAGTAATGACTGATCTCTTCCCCAATGCTATAGATATTTTTGAAGATAGGTAGCACACACATCACAGATAATCTGGATACAATGATCAATCTAATGGTTGTTCAGTACATTACATCAACTTCTCTTCTTCATGATGGAACTAAACTCATGCTATGCTGTTTTGGCCAGAATGGAGCAGATGGCTGGATTTTCTAAATCTGTCATTTTATTTAACACTGCTTCTGAATAACAATAATAATAATAAAGAAAGCACAATTATAAACATAATCAAAGCATACTAGTCAATCTTCTGAGAGACCCTTATTTATATTTTACTGAGCTACTTTCTCAGTTTTCATCATGGTTCAATTCAAAATCCATCCATTGGTTGCAGATTCGCTAAACTTCATTGTGGTCAGTGCATAGTGACCAATTACAGACTTTACCAAAAAAAGAATATAACAAAATAAAATATTTTGACTAACAACTTACAATATTTATCTTCTAAAATATCCAGAATTTAATTACTTTTATCAACATGATGTAATTTTCACCCACCTAATTATAAAATACCTTCACAATTGTTAATTAACAAAATATTTCATTTTTACTTATTTAAATCACTTTAGATTTAATGAGGTCATATACATTTTGTCCATACACATACTTACATATATACTTTCTCTCTAGCAAAATGTTGAAAATTTACAACAATTTTTTTTAAATTATATACATGAAGAGCATATATATTGCTTCATATCAGTACCGTCTGCCAAAAATGATGATAATAAAAACTTTACTTGGTTAATAAAAAATACACAGACAAACTATATGGAACTTACCAATAGCTCTAATCAAATTTTATAAGTGCTGAAAGAGAAAGAATTCAAAATCTCTACCGGAAAGTCCCTATCTCCAGACCAATTGTTTTTGAGCTTATGGCTTACTTCAGTGGAGTGCTGGGATTCTAGAAACTAGATCCAAAATACTAACTCAAAAGTCAGCACTTATAAAACACGTTACTATACTTTGAAAGCCTGAACTTTTCAGACATGTAAATGTCTTTAAATCCAGCCTTACAAACCATATAGCTATATGGGTCTGAATTCAGCTCAGTTTCATCATATAGTAATAGCCTCTGCAATATAGCATTGCAAAATCATTTAAAGGTACACTTATAGTAATTAATAAAACAAGTCATAAATTTGGTAAGTTGCTTTTAAGCTGGCATTTAATGATCACTAGATGGAGTTCACCAATAGCTCTAATCAAGCTTTATTTTGAATTCTTTTTCTTTTGGTTCAAGCTTGATTAGAGCTATTGGTAAGCTACATCTCATGATCATTAAATGCAAGTTTAAAAGCAAGTTATGAAATTTATGCCTTGTTTTATATATATATTTATATATATATATATATAAATATATATATATGTATTATGGATATATATATATATATATATATATATATATATATATATATATATATCCATAATACATGAAAAAAATTGTTAGACCAGTCCATCAATACCTGTCTCCTGGCCATATCTGGTGGTTTTTTCATTTTTTAAACTAAGACTGACCCTCTCCATTTGAGTATTGTAGGGCTTCTGTAAGAGATCTAAGTAGATTCAGTCTTTTAAATTTGCATGGAGACTTTATCCCCAAGGTATGCTAACAATTTTTGACCATCCATGGAGATGATTACAGGCAATTGTAGTCTTTTCCTTTCCCTGACAATTATGAAACTGGAATAATTCTTTCAAACTTTCTAGATGTGTTAAACATATAGAAGGCAGTACTCAAGAGACTATTCAATTGCCAAAATTATGAGAGTTGGAACAGCTTTTCTTTCTTGTTTTATCTCTAATTAGAAATAACTAGATACCAATTCAAGCAGTTAATGTTAATAACAAAATTGTCTTTGAGCCTCAGAAAATAATGTCAAGAATAAAAAATTTTAAATTTATTTTGCCCAGATTCAAACTCAGATTTGTAGGCATAGATTTTCAACACTTTTTAATTTAAAAATTTTTAAAAATAGCAGACCGATGAATAAAATATTTTACTACTGTTGGCTGTAATTGCTTTTCTAATTTCCATTTTATGTTTTATTATATTACTTCTTATATAATTGAAGAATATCATGGTGTTTTTTTCCCCTTCTTCTAGATAAAAATAGGTAAATGATTATTTGCTGATGGTTATTGTACAAATAGCTGGATTAGTTATGAGTTAATTACATATAAAAAATTGTAAGCTTCTTGAAAAAAGTTCTCATCTCATAAATATAGCAATAGATGTGTTATCTTTGAACCATGTTATATATATATATATATTAACTTTTGAGATGCAGGCTCTAAATGTTTATTTCACAAAGGATGTAGCTGAAAATTTCTTAATTTTTGAGATGATTTGATATATATATGTATGTATGTATGTATATTTATATATTGTAATGGTAACTTTGCTCAATATAAGTAGAAGCAGCAAAATGTACAAATAAAATAATATAATCATAGTAGTTAATTTACTAGAGCTCATTCTTCATACAAATATTCATTTGCTTTAGCAACTATTCACTCCAAACATAACACAAAGACAGCATATTCTCAGAGCTATGGGGGGGTGTATTCTAAGGTCATGAGGGTATGTTAGTTATGTATATTTTATCAGCAAGTATTATATATGAAATGACAATTAATCAATATGTAAATAAATAAATAATTTATTAATGATAAAATAAAATAAATATAATAATAAATAGCTAATAAAATAAACAACTAGAATCTTCTTTGGAAGATTTTTTTAGTGCTTTTCAAGTTAGGGATTATAATAAAAGTTTGAAGGTTTTATCATTTTATAACTTTACATGATAACTTCTTATATAAAAATGTTGATCATTTATTGCTAGATAGCTTTTTTGGAAATAGATTAATTTAATTTATTATTAAAGATTATAATATAGTTCTTATAAATAAGTCAAGTTCAAATCTTATATGCTTATAGTCCCTTCATGAATAAAAACATAATAATGTCATTTTGACATATTCCGCAATAGTTTTATTATACTTTAGTTTTTTAAAGTTAGTAAATATTCCTTTTCTTTATTTTTTTGAATATTTACAAATAACTAACAATATCAAAGCATTAAAATTTGTGGCTTTAAAATATTTTACCATTACTTTGAAAATCTTTCCTTTTTTCCTTTATATATTTTCCTTCTTTTCAATATCATTAATTTAAAGCATTAAAGACAGTTGTGTAAAACATCAGTATCTTTATTTCTTCTCTAAGAATCTATTTGAAGATTTCTATTTATCAAAAGCTGTTTTTAAACTAGTTGATAGAAAAATAGATTAGGTAATTGCACTAGGGTTGAAACCAATGAGCTATTTATTTTAACTTATCAGTTCATCTTCCATATAATCTTTAGTACAAAAAGTATCTCCATCCTTTTAAGTAAATTAAAATAATAATTATCAATTTTTAATCCTTGTGTATAAAAAAAAGGATTATTTGATAGATACTTTATTTTGCTTTTTTCCTTTTCAGATAAAAAGACTGTGTGAGAGAGAGTGAGAAAAAAATCTATCTCATTTTAATATTTTTCATCTTCATTTACATATCAACACTTTTTGTTGTATTTCCATAACTTTTGGGATCATCTCCATAATAAATTTAAAATATCTTATTTTTTTAACAAAGGGAAAATTAATTAAATGGGTGTATCTTGTTATTTTCCAAAAACATAATAATGTAACTTTGACATGGCCCAATATAACAGTTATACATCCCCTCTCAACAAAAAGAGCCAAGGGACTGTGAAACATTCCATTTCTTTGCTTCAATCACAAAATCATCAATAATTTTTTATATAGTTATTTCTTGACACTTTTGTCAAATAATTTTTTTAAAGAAAAGATATTCCTTTATGGGAAAAAAACATTTTTTTATTCAAAATCATTAATTCTTTAATAAATCTCAAGACAACAAGGATCAAACTATCCTTTACCTTCCTTAATATCAGCTTTCACATCTTTCTTTTACATAATTGTCCTTTTTCTTGATCCTGGAGACCTATTTGAAATGGATGGATTAGCAGAGCCCTTACTGTCTGGTATGGTCTTTTACTCTGATACTTTTTTTCACAATATCCCTGGACAGTTTCTGTTAGTATCTTCAGTATATCCACTTTCTTTATCCTCTCTAAAAGTTCTTTGTTCAAATTCCCAAAATCTATGATGGTCCACAGCTCTGCAATTTCTTCTTTCCCACATTTCTACAGCCTAACATTAATTGCTCTATATGGGGTGGCATGTTGCATCTATGTTTTTCAGATGATTTGTCCATTCGATAATGGGAAAGCTGTTAATGACTTAAAAAGAGATACTTGCCAGAGAAAGAACTGTGTGTGTTTTCCCCTTGAGCCATGGTATTTTTTATGAGATATCCAATATAATATTCCATCTTGTCTTTCATCACTCCAAGAACTTCTGAGTAGTGCCAGATGATAATCTCCAAATGGTCATTGGTTTCTGGACCAAACATCCCCACCAATCTTGGGCTGTCTTGTAAATGATTTGTAGCCATTGCTATCTGCTCATCTTCCATAAGCTCATAAAAAGAAATAATTCACAAGGCTCTGCAGGTGGACCATTGGATTTTCTCATCTATCTTCTTTAAAACTTTTAACATGTATGAACCATACTCATTTCTACATTCCTCAATATTTTCCCAATTATTTTCATTAATATTAAATTTACTAACTTCTTTGCTGCGGGTCTGGGATTCACTATCCAGTGACTTTTGTTTCAGCTGTTCTCTTGTTTTCTAGATACCCCATCCTTTTATTTATTTCTGCTTTTTCTTTTCTCCTTTCCTCCACTTCTTCCTTTAGACTTCTTTCCATGGTTTCTATTGATTTACACAGCTCTATTTCCTACTGTGATTCTGATGTATCCATCCCTATGTTTTTTATAGTATTGGGATTTCCACCTCCAATATACTATTTGAAAATATGATGATAGTATCTGCTTCTATCTCTTTACTCATCTCTTCCTCCGTGCCATTCATGTTTAAGAAAAAAAATCTAATTTCTTCAATATTTGTCAATATCTTTTTTTTCTCTTTTTTTTCAGTGTTGATAATCTATCAAAGAACTAAGACATTCTGGTTCTCTTTTTTTATTAATTATTTCCCGTCCCTTATCATCCATGTGATGGTTGTCTTTCCTTATCTTCCAGGTTTTGTTGTCTTTAACAGTAACATTTTATTTCTGCCTGATTAATCATATCTTTATTTATGCCTGAACTTAAATCTATTTCCCTTCTTGCTACAATACTCTATTATTTTATTTATACATGTGTGAATATTCTGTAAGACTAAGTGATAAAACTACATGGTACAAGTATAAATAATATAAAAAAATTACTATCTAGCCCCTTTTCTTCTTTAATCCTTGTTTAATCACTTTGTTTTCCTGTAAAGTAAGAAAGACAAAAAAATTAGTATCTTATTTTATTTTTAACCAATCAGTTTCACTTTATTTGTTATGTGGAACATATATTTTCAGCTAAGGTTAATAGAGAGAGCACAAAATGCGATAAAAAATACATTTTCATACTTTACCAGATTGTACAAAAAAAATTTTTCCTGATCGTCAGAATTTCTATACATAAACATTTCAGAGTCTATTTTTAATGGTAATGCCATACTTTGGAATGCCAGATTAACTTGACCTTGAGACATAGGCAAAGTTAGTTTGAACCTTACCTGCTTCTCCAGTTCATAACTAAGTGACTTATTCTCTTGACCTCATGAGAGTTAATCTTTTCTCAATGTCACCCATTGATCAGATAGAGATGAGACTCAAAAGAATCCTAACATGTGATGATCAGGTTTACATATATAAGTAATAATCAATATCTACAACCTCATTATAAAGATGAATTATAGTTTATTATTAATATAAAATTGTTATTAATAATTAAATAAAGTTCTTTACAAAAAAGTACCTGCAGATATATACATATATATAAGATCAACTGATCCTTGTACTGGAAACAACAAAAAATAAATAAAACACTGATACACATCATCAATTATCCAGGTCATTTTTTATTCAATAGAGAAACCATGATAAGATTGCTCTATAGTATAAGACCAAGGTGAAATTAGCCTTATTAAACCAGCTAAATAAAGCATAGGTTGAATTTGAACACAGCCTCATTTATACATAAAGTTTATACATATAACCCCACAATGGAAATGCACCAATCATATTAAGAAAGGTGTAAATATAAATAAATTGGTAAAACATTGTGGTACTTAGTGATTAAATATATATATATATTTTTTTGAAGGCGGGTCTCAAAATATGATGACTTCATCATAATGCCAACTTAACTCTGGATAGCTAATTTGCCTCTAATCTATTGTTAGAGAAAGGAACCTATTCTCCTAAGAATGACCTGGGGTCAGGAACAAAGTTTTTATAGCTTAAGTCCATTTATTTTCCTCTACTAATTGATGGGATCCAACCTTTCAAGCAATTGAATAAGTCATAAAAAAAAACAAGAGCAATAAGTAAATATTGAGACACCAATGAGCCACCAAGAAACACATTATTGAGGACTCAGTCAAATGATCATAAATCTAAAGCTTTATAATGTTCATTCATATAAATCTAGGATCGACTATAATACCATACTATGAAAATTCATTATACATAAATATACATCCCCCTTTTTATCAAGCTATCAAACTTACTCCTAAGTAGGTATTATGCCAGCATTTATTGTTACCATTGTATTAATCAAAAATTATTATTTAGCTAGTATCTGTCCATAGATTTAATAATACTATAGAGATTATTTATTGTAATGAGTGCTAGAGATTTGGCAGTATCTTGATTTACTTCAGTTTTCAACTATCGGCACTTTGCAAATGAAAATATTATTTACATACTTTACTGCTTGTTATGTATTCTAAAAACTACTCCATAGTAAATCATAGGATTTCGCATTGTACGTTTATGATTTAGACTCAGTGAGTTAATTGTGAAGATATTTAAAGCTTCAAGCTTTCAAACTTAAATGCTTACGACTGGCTTAGTATATATAGAAAGAAAAAGTTGAGAGAAGGGTGGCTGCCCTTTTCTCATAAAATCTTTGTTGTGTGTTTAGATTTGATGTCATTTTAGACAGATATCTTTGACATCTGATTGGCTGTCAGTTATGTATTGTAATGAGCGCTAGAGATTTGGCAGTATCTCGATTTATTTCAGTTTTCAACTATCGGCACTTCGCAAATTAAAATATTATTTAGAGATTATTTATATAAACTGTTCACAGTATACCCTCTATTACACATAATGAAATAATAATGAATGCTTATTTATATTGTATCCCTTATAGACACACATATATATATTTATATTCACAACTCTTAGATTGCCTTTAAATGTGTATCATTAATAATACTAGTAGGTACTCTTTAAACATAAATCAAATATGTATAAAGACAATATAGATGCATGTCTATAATAGAAATGCCTATCTTATTCTGGCTATAAAATTAAACATCGCATCAATTAACTCTACAATAATGCATTCTGGTTCTTTCTCTTTTTTTTTTGAAAAAAAAAAAAAAAACTTTAATGACCAAACAACAACTGCGGGAGAAGATGGACAGGATCATTTTAAGTCAAATCACTTTTTGTAGTGATTTTTTTAAGTATACCCTACCTTGTTATAATGGGTAAGGTGAACTAGAATAAAACTACTTATTCAGTCCTCTTCCAACTCCCCCCACGTGTGTATATATATATACCACATTATCAAGAAAAATCATTTTTTCTTTTGAAAAAAATCAAAAAAATCATGTAGTTCAATATTTATGCTAACAGTATGCTAATATGTAACTATATACATATAAAGAAAATAAAATTAATGATCACCATTATACATAATCTAAGCCTCCTTAATTACATCTGAGGAGAAATTAATGAACACATTTTTAAGTACTACAGTATAAATATAATTATGAACATAAAAATTAGTGGTAACTTGGATGTGTGTGTATAGATAGATTGGACCTGTCCTGGATTGCAATGAGTTACAAATCCAACTTGGAAATATTAAGGTGCAATCACCATTTCATGATGGCTGTTGCAGCTCCTGCCTTGAACATCTGTGACTCTGTACTTTTTCAGATTGGTCTTTCTTTCCATAGCAAACAGCAGGCATTAGTCAGTCATACTTCTTTGGTTCTTTATCTGGATTACATTTCTCAGACTTTAGTCCAAGGATGGACAGGAGAATAAAGAAAATTTTCTCTACTCAAGTATATTTGGCACAAAATACATTTCACTAGGTCTGGTTTTCTTTACATAAGTGAATGAATAAATAGTAATCAAATAAAAATTGCTAACAATATATTTATTTCTTTTATTCTTCTTTTCCATCAATTACCTTAATTAATGTCTAACAATGCCTCTATTGTTTCCAGTTCTTAAAATATATTACTCTTTTGTCTGTGTTGTTATACAAACAGTTCTCATTATCTCACACCTTTTAATGAATTCTTAAGTTAAATTCTTGTTTAATGTATTTTGTGCATTAGTCAACTTCTTTATTGGCTGATACAATGTTTTTTTTTCTTATACATTTGCAAGTAAAATAATTCATTTTAAGCTTTTCTATTTTTTTTTATAAATTTTATTAATGATTACAATTTATTTAATGTTATACATGTGTGTATATCTTTAAATGTTTCTTTTAAGGTACATTAATTGTAGTTGGCTGTAAGGTCTCCTGTTAGTACACAGTAAATTATGAAGCCCACATGTATATGACTGTATATATGTACAGATTCAATATATATATATATATATATATATATATATATTGTGCCCTTGTCTGTAGGTCATGGTAAGGTAGAAAGGTCAATTACTAAAAAAATTTTAAATTTTAAGTTATGTTTGTATGATATATAAATAATAATAGGATAATTATATTTTATAGTACAAATTAAGGCTGAAAATACTTGGTATATAAAAATGTAATAAATTAATTTTAAAAAAAAACAGTTAAATAAAGCTTAATTACATCCTTGCTTATGGTTGTAAAAGCTGGCCATATAAAATAACACAGCTATAAATAGTTTAAAAGTATAATAATAATTTGAATATAATATTTTAAAACTAATAAATTAAATAAATGCTATATGTAGTGTTATAATTGTATTTAATAATCAAAATTAATAAAGTATATTTTATTAATAAACGTTAGGATGGTGAGAATTATATTTGGTTCAACATTTTAAAATTATTTTCCAAATTTTTATAAAGAATATCAGTTTTGGTAATTTAGACCGAGACGTAAATAAAAAAATTATTTGATAAAGTTAGTAAACACGTGACTGTATATTATATACCTTCACACACACGCTTGTTAAAATAATAATAAAGTTTGTGAATTTGAAACTAAATATAATTGCCATCGATCATTAAAGTAAAAGTTAAAATATTAAATATTGTTTTAATAATTGTTTTAAAAGTTTAAATAATTTTATAAAACTGTAATTGAATTTAAAAATACTAGTCTAAATAATATTTTGAGACATGACGTCATCAATTCTTTATTTTAAAAGTCTAATCTGTTATATAACAAAATGTGTAAATTTGTTCGCGCTAAAGAAGTCATTAACCAATCAACGGAGGTAAATTAGCAGACAAAATATAAGAATTATACGAAGCGGGGGGAGAAGTAATGTGTAAGTGAAAGAGAAAGTAACATATTTTTTTTGTAGCTGATAACACCGTAGCTGAAAAGTGATATAAATTTAAAATTTGGTATTTATTTTAAAAGTTCTTCTATAACATATAATATATTTTGACTGTATCGACATGGATTGCTAATTTTAAAAGTTATCTTACCAGGGAATTTATTCAAGTTTAACCAAAAAACCTACAGTAGAGATGGAAGTACAAGGAAAATTACCTAAAAATATTGCTGAAAGAAAAATATTTGGAAATTGTCTTAATACAGCTTTATTTATGCTCAACCAGAAACTTAGTATTATAACTCAGAGAAATATAATTGGGACGCTATATGAAAATCTAAAAGAGAAGTTACTTGCCGTCAGGAAAAAATTCTGACGCACCAATTTTACAAGGCTAATTTAAAGTTATTTATTCTTCTCTATGGAAAAATTTAATATGCGTTTTTATTATAAAGAAAATAATGATGAAGAAAGAATGTTTATCTTTTAAAGGAAAACATTATTAAAATTATAATACAAGAATTTTGAAATAAAGAAATGTTATGGAATAATATGAAAGTGCTATTATATATTTTAGGGAAAGGAACCGAAAAACTTTATCTAATAAGAAGAGTTTAAAAAAAAGGAAATATTATAAAGTATTCAATGGAGGAAATGCTTGATCAAAAAAAAAATATAAAATTAAATTACTTAATGAAAATGGATCCAGGAAAATAGGAAAATTATTGAAGATTTACATAAAGTACCTAAAGGATGCATTGGAACAGTCGCACGGGAAAAGACTAGCAGACAATATTAGAAAAGAATATCAGAATTAATAATTGTGTTCAATGTTATGAAAACCAAGGATTGTTGTATACGAATATTTATTAAACAGAGTAGTAATTGTTTTACTTTAAAATAGAACATTAAGTGACTGAAGAAGAAATAAAATATTTTTTTTTAGCTTTAATATGAACAATTTTCAAGCAAGTTCGATAAAGAAGTACTGTAAATATAATTTAAATATTTTTACTGATTATATTTAAAATATAAAATGCTAGGTGAGATTAGGGAAAACATATAAACATAAATTTAATAATAATAAGATTTAAATATAATAGCTTAATGGAATGATAGAAATATTGTTTTAAAAAATAAAGTGTATGTATGGAAGTTTAATATCTACAAGAATTAATGGGATGGTGAAGCCTACAGAACACGATCTAGAAGATAAAGATCGTTTTGGTAATTTGGATATTTATTTATAATGCATAATGTATTTTTTTAGATCATCGATTGATTAAGAATGATGTGTGAAAGTTTAAATTCTATGTACATATTTTATACAACATTAAAACATGTTATGAGATAGGAGTAATTTTAAATATGCAAGCAATAAGTTATTTAAGGTACAATTAATAATATAATATAACAGAACAACTGTGTGATTCTTTTGAACTTTCATGTTGTAAAGTATTCAAATAATTTTAAAATAGTTTGTATATGATAAATATACGAGAAAAGTAGTAAAGAGATTTTCTTAAAGAACAGCGGTATAGTTTTGAAATAAATGAATTTTATTATTGTTAGAAATGCAGATAGGAATTTGTCGATGTACTGTATAGAAAAATCTTGAGAAATAAGATCGGATAGTGACTTGGTAGTACTAGTGTAGAGGAAACCAAGATGATGTTTTGTTAAGAAATAAGAAAAATAAAGTATTTGGATCATAGTTAGTTTGTGTGATTTCAGTATAGCTAACTAAGCCCTATCACTGAACATATATTTTGGACAGTGGTTTTTTTTTTTTGCGTATTTTTTAAACTTTTTGATGTCATATAAAGCTGAAGAAATAGCTTTAGCATCACTCCTGTAATAGAGGTTGGTAGACAGATAAAGGTCACTCCTCTATAGTGTTTTTTAATTCACTGTGCCATTATTGTCAAGGTTTATGACGGATAATATTCTAGTTATATTTTGATCCTGTGCATCTATTTTCGCTATCCTTGTTTTCGTGAATCTGCATCGTCAGAAAGATATTTTCACAGAAATAATGAATAAAATAGAAATGAAGATACGTTATCGTATATGTAAGAATATTTTATTTACTGGAATGTGTTAGAATTGTGTAACTTTAAAAGTGAAAGTACAAAATATCATAAAGAGAGAAAGAATCATATGATACAGTTTAAAAGTAATTCGGAAGTGAATATAAGATTTAAAAAAAAAAAAAAAAGAAATCTAAACAAAGTTTTTAAGTGATAATAAAATTTGAAATGTGTTAAATAATTTTTTTTTTTAGAAAAATAAATATTGCATATTTAATAAGAAATAATTCAATAATGTGTAATAGACATATATTTGTGCATGGTGTGCTAATAATTGTAATTACCATCCGAAGTAAGGCTTGAATGAATATATTAGATTAATAAACATCGGATAATGAATAATCAAACCGAATACCGAATGTAGAAGAATGTTTGAATTAGTGGGATTCCATGCAACTAACATAAAAAATAGAATTTTATTGTTTTTGTGGAATGTTTACTATGAAGGTAAAATTGTAAAAATATAAATTTAATAATAATAGTAGGGATATAAAGTGTTAATAATAATTATATGATAAATACATTTTGTAACAAGCTAAATTATAATCAGAAATCCAATAATAATAATACTGTATTTTCTTAAGCATTTTAAAAGATAAGAGTTAACTAGAAAAAATAAGTAGAAGTTTGATTTCATTTTATAAACTAGTAAAATAATTTTATGATAGGAGAGTAAGGATATCCATGTACATAATGTAAAATATTGTTATTTGTTTATGTTATTAATAAACTTTGTTGTAAATTTATTTTAAAGCTTGTGTCTTCGTTGTTATTTCTCCACGGGAATGCATGATATAGCAATACACTTATAATTGCAACAGACATATAGTTGTTTGCACAAAGGGTAAACATAAAAGTGTTATAAGTAATTTGAAAATTTATTTGTAAGATAAAATTAAGGGATCATAATTATATCATTTATTGGTCATAAGTTGATTGCCACCCTATTACATTAAAATATATGCTAATGTTGCCACACGTATTCTGTTGTCAGATTATTAAAATACTGCCACGTACGTAATTATTTATTTCATTCAGGAAGTAATAAAATTATATTATACTATTGTTATTATTATTATTATTATTATTTATTATTGTTAGTAACTGCGTAGTGAATTTATGACATAAAATTCCCTTTTCATAGTTTACTACCGTAATTTTAAATCAGTTAGAATACAATTTATGAACCTGAGATCTGATTTTATTTTATTTATTCTATTTATTTACTTAATTTTATTTAATTGAGCTATATTCTTATTACAAAGAATATTAAGACATGATTATTATTTTAATTGTAGTGAAAAGAGCTTTAAAAGTCGTAAGAATACTATAAGTTGGTTATTTGGAATAGTAAAAGGAGGGGAATAGTATTTTTATGCCATTGAGATAGTATCATGTGGATAATATCTCAATGTAGTCTATCTCGTTCCCTGTGTCGTCACTCCATGTCTCATGAAAATAATAAATATTTGTTAATTTATTTTTGGAAATATAACCGTATTTGTAATTTTAAAGAGAAATTAGAGCTAGTAATCATTTTAATTAATGCTGGATATTTCATTTATTTATTTTGTTAAACTGAGCTAGAACCCGGAATATTCATTATAAACAGTATAATTTTGGGGAGAGGACGCGCGTGCGGGGGGAGGTTAGAATATATATATATTAATTTGGGAATCTTTTTCACAATTATTCCAGTTTTAATTAAAATGAATTTGAAAGAAATTCATATTTTAAAAATTGATTCCTATAATCATGTAGCTTGCTCACTGTTCTATTATATTTGATAAAAATAATTACAATGTTCTTAAAAAATAATAATGCCTTATTTAATATCTATTTAAATGCTCTCAAATTCTTAACTAGAAAAATTATAAACAAATTTTGGCAATATAAAATTTTTCTGAGTTGTACTTTATGTTAACAATAAATTGAGTACACATTTCCCTATATGATATTACTTTCTTTGAATTCAAATCATTCTTTATCTACCTTGCTTATGTTTTCATATATAGTGTATCAAATGTTATGTAACTTGAATTTATTCTTATATATATATATATATATATATATAGATAACATATATATATATATATATATATATATATATGTTAATGCTTTTATATAATTTGATATTAATAATGTTTATTTCAAAAAATGATTTCAATTTCTTTTTATTAAAGAAGTATTTTTAGAAAAGAATCTTTTATAATGAATGAAAATTTAAAGCAATATAACACTCTCACTAATGCAACACTGAAAACTTACTGAAAATTAATATCAACATATGTAAAATTTAATCCAGCAACTGCCTAGGATTACATAAACTCCTTGATAACCATGAAATATTTTATTGGCATATTAAAATAGCATCAATTTCTAACACTTGTATAAAATTTGATTGAAATTCATTTGATAGAAATATGTTAAATCTTGATTTCAAAATGTATCTAAAACAAACAAACAATGTTTCTAAGTTAAATAAAAGCATTTAATAACTCTTTTTTTTAAATTATTAAATAAACAATTGATCAAATGATTAACTACTTTTAGAATCATGCAATATAATTTATCTGAGCAGTTTTACTTATTTTGTTTAATATAACATTTTTCTTTGTTGATTGAAAAATATTCTGCATAATTTTTTGGATAATATATATACATTTACAGTATCTTTAAATATATGTTGTGTGTAAAGAAATTTAATATATAAAGAGAAAAAATGACTTATTTTTGTATTGGAAATGAATAACCAATAAAATTAGTTTAATTAAATTAGATGATAGTAATTAAAATAGTTTAATTAGGAAATGTACCTGAACATGTTTGGTATACTGCTAATTTATAACAGTGTTATAATTAAAAATACTACTTTTATTAATCAAAATAATAATTGAAGTAAAAAGCCAGAAAATTATAAAAAGATTGAGATTATTATGATTTGTGATTTTGAATTGTCATCACTGAAGACTTGGGTTGTATCAAAGAAGAGCTGCTATAATAGAGAATTTCCCAGAGAACATCATTATGACAGTGTTCCAAAGTGGACCTAGGGACTATTACAGGCAGCACATCTTTATTTTACTTTTAAATAAACTTTAGGGCATATGTGAGTAAAATCATTATATATATATATATACATAGACTTTATATTAGTATTCAATAAACATCACAGGATGACCATCTCTTATAGTAGCACATAATTGTTATTAAACAAGGCAAAACTCTCTCCATACAGTAGTACCACCCTGTGCCAACCAAAGTAATCAATGGATGCCAGAAGGCTTGTGCATAAAATCCCTATCTAGTGCCTACTCATCCAATATCCCAGACTAGTTTCTGTCTTGTGGCCTTCGTCAGTGAGGAGTCTTGGATCTAAGAGCCCTGCACCTAGATCTTAGTCTTGGGATATTGGATGAGTAGACACTAGATAGGGATTTTATGCACAAGCCTTCTGGCATCCATTGATTACTCTGGGTGGCACTACTGTGTGGAGAGAGTTTTGCCTAGTATTCAATAAATTGTGTTATTCTGATTAATTTACTTATGCTAGATTACTTGTTAAATTATATTTACTGACATAGATGTATAAATATTAAAGACGTATTTATTAACTTTATGAAAGTTGTTTTTCTCATAATTATTCCTTATCTATTTTATCAATAATATTTATTATAGCATCTTTCTAAAAGATAAGGATGTTTGTATTTGCAGTTTGCAAGCACATATAAATTTAGCAGCATAATTTTTCAGTATTTTATGCCACTTTCTGTAATCATTAGTAGGTAATAAAGTTTGTAATAAGTGGCATAAAAATGAGAAAAATAATGCTGCTATAATGCCAATATGGAAACTAAAATCATGTGATGCATTCAGGTGATAACTTATTGGTTCATTATATAATCTGTAGTTTGAACTATTTTGTAATTTTTTTTTTAAGATTAAACCAAAATTTTATTAATTATTAGGCTATATCATCTCATTACTAAGTATTTATTTTTGCTAAATAAATAAAAATATAAACTAGATTTTTTTTTTTTTTTTTAATTATTCAGAAAAATTAAAATCTTTATTTTTAATGGTCGTATTTTTTAAATTTTTTTATAGCTGTCTCATCTGAAATATTTTTTTTTGAGTCATAAAAACTGATTACCCGACAGATTATTTAACTTACAGGCATTTTTTTTTAAGAAATGGGCTTGACCTTAACCATCTGATGATAGTTGCATTTATATGAATGCCTTTTATAAATTTAAAATTATAATTTCTCTTAATCTTTAAATATCACTAATATGCACAATCCAGAACATCACCAAACGTTATTAAGCTAATTAAAGACATTATTTTATGATTTATGTTCCTGGGCTGCTGTATTATAATTAAAATGTTAATGGCAGGATTAAACCACTATTGTGGTTTCACTTCACAGATTATATACACTCATATACAAAAAGAAACATCTATATTAGCTTCTCTTTTAATAATTTTAAAACTTAATTATTTTATAAATTTTCTCAATAAATTAGACATTATAAATCACTAAATAAAACCACATGTATTTACACAAAATACAAATATATTTGTGTGTATGGGTGTGCATATATATATTTATTTATTTTGCAAATACATACACTTTAAGAAACATTATTTATTTACGACAATCACTTTTCAATAAATATTTAATATATAGGATATATGAGCACAGACTTTCACACGAGCCACCATTCCGCTCTTATCTCATAACATTGATACACTTAAACAC
Source organism: Epiperipatus broadwayi (assembly GCA_028023455.1). NCBI lineage: Eukaryota > Metazoa > Onychophora > Udeonychophora > Euonychophora > Peripatidae > Epiperipatus > Epiperipatus broadwayi. The sequence goes on along the minus strand of JAQFVV010012393.1, from coordinate 24,050,817 downwards.
ATATGTCGAAAAGATAAATAATCAGCAATATACATTTTTATGCTAAACCAGAAATCTTCAGATTATCATCTCTACACATATATGCAATAAGTGCTCAGATATATATTAGGATAGTCAATCTTCATATTTTAATGGACAAACTTCAATCCACTCCACACTCCAACTCTTCAACCATCCCCATGTTTGTGTTAAATGGATTATATCCTGTACATGAGGGGTCAGATTGACTTTAGTTTCAACATGGGTGTGACAAGAATCTTTGCCTCAGGGTAGCCTTTGAGCATTCCATCATCAGATTTTTTATTAGATGGACTATTGAAGAGTTGCAGTGTGGATTAGCATATGTATTAAATGAATTGGGTCCTGTACATGAGGGGTCAGATTGACTTTAGGTCAACATGGGTGTGACAAGAATTTCAGCCTCAGGGTGGCCTTTAAGCATTCCATCATCAGTTTTTCAATTTGATGGATAGTTGAAGAGTTGAAGGGTGGAGTGGATGAAGCCTGTCCATTAAACTATGAAGATTGGTTATCTTAATATATATCTGAGCACTTATTGCATATACTTGTAGAGATGATAATCTGGATCAATTGATGATTGCTGGTTTAGCATGAAATACTCTATTGGTGATTGCTTATCTTTACAACATATATGTGTTCAAGTGTATCAGTGTTTTGAGATAGAGTATAGAGTGGTGGGTCATGTGAAAGTCTGTGCTCATATACCCTATATATTACATATATTGATACAGATATATAATAAGCCTGTATATCAATTAATAAATAATTAAATGAATATTAATAGTTCTTTATTATGCTAAAAATTAAATAATACAGAGACATAAAAAAGTTTGGGGAAATGTTGGGATTAACAAAAACTGCCACCAAGAGATCAAAAATCAAATACTTGGATGAAACAATAATAGATATCATTGGCTTCAGAAAAAGAAAATTGAACTAATATTCATATGTTGCAAAAAAAGAAAAGCAGTAAATGAATAGTTAAATTTTGAAACTCAATTCTAAAAAAAATTATGTTATTTTGAAAGAATTTGTGCGAGCACTAAGAAAAAAAAAAGTCGATTGGAGAAAATTAAGCCCAGAGAGATCACCGTGCAGTTCATTAATAATAGCTAAAAGTAGTGGATGGTGAAAATGTATATATATATTATAACCTACACTCTCATCACTGCTCATATACATTACATGAGTGAAATGCCCAGGTGCCAATTCTATTAATGAATAGAACAATAAAACAAAATATATAATACAAAATTATTACTGAGACTCTTCAATTAAGTCTATGTTCAGCTCAGCTCAGTGGGAGGCTATAGGCAGTTCATAAGATATATGATAATAAATGAATAAAAGAAGAAATACTACAAAACATTTAATATGATGTAAATTCCTTTGTTAATTAATTGTATGATAAAGAATCATAATGTTTATTTGGTACAGTTTATTAAAATATACTCTAAACTTAATTTCTTCCTTCATCCAAGTATAACATATATCAGCTTGCTATAATTATATTCTTAAACAATTCTATGACTTGGCATATTATAATCTAAACATCTGCTTTAATGCCAATCAAGAAATAAACAATAAGATCTCAGGGAATTTTAACAAACACAGTTGAATTAAATAAACTACATTGGCCCATAAATTATTATTCTAAAATATGATAAAAATGTAATGAAACAAATTGACTAAAATATTTTGCTGTGTTTCAATAATAAGATAATGACAGAAATAGGGTATTTTAATCTCATATCATCATCTAACAAATATACTAACTTGGCAACCTTTCTAATACATTTGTCAAGTGGCAAATGTTCTTTTATAATGTTTGGATTAAGAAAAAACAATATTGTCAGACACCAGCAGATTTAGTATTATAACTCTAAAATAATATATCTATTTTGTAATAGATTTATGAAATGTGGAGATGTGGAAATGGAAATACGAGTGTACATAAGAATAACTCAAGACACAGTTTTTAAGATTTTAAATAACTAAAACAAATCATTTATTACAATAAAATAAACTTGGTTTAACATGATATTAACAAATGGACTATTTGTCTTACAGATTTTTAAATTATGAAATAAACTTTGAGCATCAGTTTGGGATTATCCCTACTATCACAGTAAATTAATAACAAAACTCAAATATCCTGACTTCGAACACATGCTTTGCCTACATGTTTCATCTACATGACAATAAATAAATAACATGTTATATTATTAGCACAAAAAAAATACTTTTGAGAGGATATTACTTTTGATTAACAAAATAAATCAAATTAATTATATTTGGCTCTCAACAAAGCAACTTTCTCTAATTGACTGAATAATTACTTTCAATTACGTATACCTTTCATGCATAGTAACAAAATCATGTTTATTCTGATGATTTGATGATTTATAACCTTTATTTAAATAAATACACTGTATTTTAAAATATTTATTTCCTGTTTTAATCTCAATACTTTATACTTCTATTTAAATGAATGTAATGTATTTCAAAAGCATTTATTTCTCATTTTAATTTCAATAATTCTATACTTTATATACACGATATTATTTATATTACGCGTGTGTATGCACGTTCAAGCAGCAATAATATAAAACAATCTTTTCTATAAACTCTCCATTCATTAAGAAAATATCATACAATTATTTTATTTCGGACAATGTCGTAATTCATCAATGAAATAAGACACTAATACTACATCAATAATTAATCTAACAATTTATCTGGCCACCTATTAATTAACACATAACTATATTTTCATGATTATACATACTATACATTATAAGGGAAATCTTGATGAGGAGCAGATAAACTCTTACTGAACACTTCTACAATAATTCATCTGATTCTAAATATACTGTTGGTGGAGAACATTTCCTCATCACCAAGAATCCAAAAAAAATGTCACATACCTTCCTAATCATCATTTAATCATACTTCAACAATAACTCATCTACTTCTAAATACATTATTGGTGGGGACTTTTTCCTCATCACCAGGCTATAAGAAAACATCACTTCAAAATATCATTTAATCATACACATATAATATAAACTAGGCTCTACTCATGGAAAATTATTAACATAGACTAAATAAGCAAAATCTTTTATCCCTACAGACATTATAATGCAATCAGATTTCTTTCTATTCTCATAGCTTTTCTAAATATTGAACATTATACATACATGCTGGCAGATAAATACATACAGATAACATACCAATCTGTTCAACTCAATAGAATATGACAGCATCCGAAATTTATACATAAAATATTCACAATCTGAACTTTATCAAACAAATTTCATAATTGTGCAAAACAAACAGACACCCGCGAACAAAAATATATAAAATTAACTCTAAATTACATACTATGCAGGCAACACGGTAATTAAATATTGCATTAAGGTATAACTTTTAATTCAAAATAAACTTTAGGTTACTTTTAAAATTTAATATTTATAATTATTACGAACGAACTTTCTTTCATATCTTGCAAACTATTTCTATTATACGTTCCTTGATTCAAAAAAAAAAAAATTCTCCCTTTGAGATAATAAAGTATGCAAAATAAATATAAACCTCTCTAATAATATATTTAAAAACAAATATTTATTTATTTTACCTTTGTAAAAGAACAATAAGACCTATTTGAACACAATCAATTTTTACCAGCATATTCCTCATTCGGGTACACTTCAGAGATGGTCTTGAAGATCAAAATAACCCAAATTATAAATGAACATAATAATAAATAAGCCTATCTATCTATCATATACATTAATTATGACAAGCAATAAAAAAAAAAAAAAGAAACAAAGGTTATTAGTTTTGTATAACTTAAAAATAAAAGTTCACTTACAAAGCTCAGTTCCAAGTTTATGAAACAATATGGGACACATTCCAAACTGAATTTAAATTAAAATAAACTGCTACAGGGTAACCAAACAAATATAATCATGCTTGAATAGGACTCAGCATCTTCAATGTTCATAACAAAGTTATTTAAGTTACTGTATCATACATAAGCAATCAATTTGTTTTCTATTATGACCAGAATATAATAAATTCTTAACTACTGTTGGACAGGGATTATCTCACTTATTCCATTGTAGTTCTAAATTAAATACGTAATTATTTTAGTAGTTTCTTGAATAGCATTTAACACTTTATAATTTATTATACGCCTGGTTTATTCTTAAATATTGTCCATTAAGATACCACGTTTCCTTAGTAATTCTTCAATTAATAATATTTTGTTTTATTTTCCATCTTTATCAAAGAGAACAAAAATTAGCCACATTTCTATCCTTCCATTCGATTTAAGCAAATACTTAATTTGAAGTAGCTCACATTTTATTTCCTTCATTTAAAATACGTATTATTTCCAGAAATACCAGACAAACAAATACTGTCATCTCTTTATGATGAATTTAAACATGGCATGATTTATCAAACTATGCATATCCTTAAATTTATGTTTAATTCTCACAAAAACATAACACGGAAAATAGTGAAGAATTAAAATATATTCTGTAAAATAGTTCTGTATGCATTTTCCAGATATATTAAAGAACACACATTGGTTAATAATACAACAATAATATTCATGCAATTTATTCCTATTTAAAATGACAATTAAGTGAAGTAATGTATACTGGACATTATTAATATACATTTTTAAAAGAGCAATAGTTAAAAGAGGTTAATTCAATATGTTAAATCAAGGAGAGTAAAGTAAACTGAGTACCTTTTTAAAATTTAGAACTGCATTCTGAAATTAACTTGTCCCATAATAAATTTCTTGGGATTCTTTCAAAATTTTACTCCAAAGTCTTTTTTAAAATCAATTTGACTTCAGCAACTGGTTTTACTTTCACAAAAATGAGCCACTGTTTTTGGCTACAATTACATTACATAATAAGCAAATTTTCCACTGGAGATCTTTGTTAAATAGCTCTCTTTAGCAAAGTTCATTTCCTTCCACAAGGTTACTCCCATGCTTCTCTTCTAGCTCAGCTAATTACATATTCAAAAAAAATCTTTTCAAAAAAATAAATCACTTTGATTTTTAGAATTAAAATCAAGATAAAAATAATAATAAAATAAATAGCTTTTACAAACTTGAAAGAAAAATGACTATTAATTACCTATTAAATAAAAATGATTAATAATTTATTTAATTTGTAAAATAATCTATTGATTCACCTATCTATTAATCATTGGAAAGAAATATATATTTGTTAAATTATTTAAGATAACTACTGTAATTTAAATGTTTTTTATTGTAAATGTACTATTGTTTGCTGTTATTAAAGATGAAAATGAAATGAAAATGATACAGAGTCATACATGCATACACATGTACTACAACCTAACTATTAAACTATCTTAACTAAATATAATTGAAATGGCTATTAATTGTTGACAAAAGATAAGTATCAATGAATAAAGGATTTTGAAACCATTCAACTAATATTACAATAATATAAAATAACTTTGCATCTTTCTGACAAAATGTATTAATTCCATTAATAAACAACCCCTCTTCCTTACATTAAATACCTCATTAACCACACTAATAATAATGGATACTTATAAAATGGTCAATTAACTGCATAAGTAATCCATATCTAAGCTTTAAACAATCTCCAGCAAAAAAATTTAAAATTCTAAGGCTATTTCATTTTTTTTTAATATAATATATACAAAGTATCTTAAACCCTTGTGCCCATTCAGATGGTCACAATATATATATATATATTATAATGATCCGGAGAATAACTTAATGTCATCTGCTCTACAGGGCGCCATCTAGGCATTTGAACCTAGAAAAATTTATAAAGTAGGCAGATATCCGGTCGTTAGCCCAAGTCACTAGCTCATTGGAATAGCAGAGATTTATATTCATAAAAAAAAATTCTTATCTAAGAATAATTTAAAAAAGAATAAAATAAGCCACTGACAGTAATTAACATACAAACATTTATTTACGCACATATATATATATAAAATTTAACATTATTATTTTAGTATATTTATTTTAGATTTTAATTTGATTTTATAATTTAAATTTACATTTTAATTTTTATAATATTATAAGTTTACATTTTAATTAAGTTCGCACAGATTTGTTTAAAAATGTTGAGTATAGATCAGTTACCTAGATTCCACAGTCAAAAACATTTCAAAATAAACATAAATGATCAAAATACAAAATCGTTGATGCCGTCAATTGCAGAGGGAAATTTATAAGTAACCCAATAGCATTCACCATAAAATGCTTGCATTAACACCAATAACTTAAAAGACATCTGAATAAATACATTTTAGATACTCACCATAAGATATCAGTATTTACCGAATGTCTATATATATTTTGATCGAATATGAAAACCAAAAACATAATCAACCGGTAACGAATCCATGCAAGCGTCTATACCCAACTTAAATTTAATGCATCTTTATTTAGAGTGTCGAGTATGAATAGACTACATAGATTTGCATTTGAAAAGAAAATATTCAATCCTTGTTTAACCTTAGGCCAAAGGTTCGCAGTCAAACCAAACTTCAATCCATCTGATATATCGATGTGTTCAATGTAATATGAATACGGCAGCACAATTAGGTTAAGAGAAGAAACTGTTTCTCATCAGATAGGAATATTACATCTATCTGACGATGAGAGCAATAAAAAAAAACTCCATAGGAAGGAACTGCAGTCTACGTCTTATAATTCCTCCCATAGGCAAAACGAGTGTGTGTGGCGTATAATAGCGATTCTGCCCATAGCGAATCTCATACTACATCTACTAATTACACCAATATATCCAATCCATTGATCTAATTCAACTACGAAACGAATAACCTAAGATTACCCTCCCCTAATATAACTTTACAAATCTATATAGCCATTCATGCCCGACTTAAGTTTAATATTTATATAACTGGTTTAATGAAAAACAGAAATCATAATAAAACTTAAAGAACAAATAAATAAATAAATGGAAATGATTTTACAAAAGAAATACATTAAATAAAATTATAACTAATTAATAAATAACATTGGTCAGATAGGATTCTATTTCTTAATTATTTTAAATATGGAAAGTTTTTAATTTAATGTTCATTAATTATAAAGTTCTTACGGTTTAAAACAGTTCATCTTTATCTGTTGCTTGCCATTTGAGAGTGAATTCCCACGGCATCCAAAAAAGATTGGTATTCTGTTGGCCATTTTATTTATTCATCCGGAGGTTTTTTACTCCAGCTGGTCCTCAGTGTAGAAAACGATAGTTCATTTCTCTTTCTTCCTAGCAGAACTGAAGGGATTGAAGAGTGCATCTTTTCAATCCCTTCTCCTTTAACTCCGCACTAACACATATCTGTCCACTCGTAATAACCAACTAACTCTTTTATTTTCAAACCTTTCCTTTTATAATAATTTTGTGGATTAACTCAACATTACGTCATGATGGTGAAAACCTTTTCGTTGAGGTCCGATTTCCCGATGGATTTCTTTCATTTGCTAAAAGTTTCTATTGTTTTCCTAACTGACCGATGCTTATACATTTAAATGCCCAAAGGCTAGTTTACTAATTAAAATAATCATTTCCATTTTACAAAAGATTAATTAATTTGTTTTCAAACTTAAACATATATTTTTATCTCTAAATCTTTTCTGAAAATTTAGTTTTAAACTACTCTTTTTTTTAATAAAGTTTTATTTTAATAATTATTTATCTGTGCGATTTTATATATATGCGAGTTTAAGATGATTTTTTAATTTTCAGTTTTTAATTCTAAAAAAAGAAATTTTTATTGGCGAACTTTTTTTTTTTTTATATGTTTACTAATAAAAAATAATGTAACGTACGTATGTGCCCGTTACAATATATATATATATGGTACTGTAAAATTGTAAAGTAGCAAATTATATTTAATATAAATATATATTTAATAAAGAGGAATTTTCCCCTCCAAAATATTATATATTTTTTTACTAAACCAAAAATATTTCAGATAATAAAAAGTTTTCAAATAAGTTTAAAATTTTTACAATTTAATCAACTCATAGCTAGCTCAACAAATCTTCAAATAATGATAGGCAAAGCAATTCACTTAATTATCTAGGTATTCTTGATTGGATCTTATCAATTATATTTGGTTCTGAATAAATTGACATCATTTTTACTTGGAGTAAAAATCTCAAAATTAAGATCTGCATGTTAAAATTTAAAATGATTTTTTGGTGATGTATATATTATAAGAATCAAGAGGTCTGTGGATATGAAGAAATGATATTTAACTCTGAAAATTGTATTTCGAATTTTAAATTTTTTGTTTAAACATATTGCATAAATAAACTAATGTTAAATTTTACAGTATATGTAGAAATGAGAAATGAAAAATTACACTGATTCACGGCCTCATTTTAAAGGAATCAGAACTGGAACTGAATAAATTTGATTGCAGCTTGAATTAGTTGCATTACAAATCCACATCATTACAAACATGTTTAATAAAAAAAAAACTCTTAAATTGATTAATAAATGTACAACATGTCATGTGCATGTGTATATGCTTATAGATATAGTAAACTGGCTTATGAAACTCAACAACTTAATCTATAAGTTTCATATTATTAAATGTAGGAAATATATAAAATTACCAACAATAAAATTATAATTCATATTATGTAAAGGAAGAAAAAAAATTAGTTTTAGTATATGCAAATTAATTTGAATTGTGCAGTTGTATCCCTTTCATATTTTACTACTGGATGGGAGTTTAAAAAATTAATTTATACTTTCTTATAGTAAATTGAATGTAAAATCTAAATATTTTATTAAAAATTATGGGGTACTAAAATTAAAAAAGTTATAGTGTAATTAAATTGAGTAATGATTTTTTTTCTTCCTATTGCTACTCTAAGTAAAAACAAACTATTTGTTTAATCATTTAAAAAATAATCATATAATATAAAATTATATATAAAAGTATTTGTTTTACATGTTGTAAAATGAATATTTATTCTTATAATTAGTGAAATGATGTTTGGATATTGTTGTTTGGATAAAAGTGACACAAGATTTTTTGCAAAACATCCTTGAGTATATGGTAGCTGTAAAAAACAAAAACATATGAGATATAAATAAGTCAGAAAAAAAAAAGCAATCTATTCTAAACCTTACACTGGTTAAAATAGTTTTCCACAGAATAGTTTGGATAGCCATGTTTCTGTTTTAAAGAATATTTCAATACTCTATTTACCACAGAAAGTATGATAATATTATTTAATAAAAGAATATCTACTATATGTAGCTACAAAATCATAAACCACACCAGTCAAAATACCTAGAATTATACAATCAGATCCAGAGATGAACATTGCAGTTGCAAAAAATTGTGACATTGCCAGCGTTAATGAAAAAAATCATGCTGTAAGAAAAAAAGGAAACTCTATTGAAAGACCTACCATGACCTATTGTATGAGTATAAACACCATAGGGATAGATAACTAAAGACATATTCTTATATGTAGTAAAAGTATATCTTCAAAAACTATAGTTTAAAACTTTATTAATCGAAGACTGTTAGTAAGATCTTATCTTTGTAGTTATCATAAGATCTTATGTTTTAATATTCATAAGTTTTCTTATTTTAAATATTTTTTATGTTTTAATATTAAACCACTAAACATCTCATGATCACTATTTCTCAAGCACAAATCTTCTATCCATTGATTACTCTGGATTGCACTGGGTGGCACTACTGTATGGAGAGTTTTGCCTGTTTATGTTTTAATATTCATAATTTTTTTTCTTCTTATTTTTAATATTTTGTATTATATTTATTCTATTTATTGATTGTAAATAAAATGTATATTTTTATTATTATTAACCAATTTAGTTTGTGTTTGCTGTTTAAATTTCATTCCAAACATATGCTATTAATACCCATGAATCCTGAAAAATGGTGCAATCTACTGGGGGCATGCAGGGATAACAGTAATAATTTTTCAGTATCTTCCATAGCGTAAGCTTGTGATTAAACACCTGTAGAGGTCCCTACTATCGCATTTTACACGCATATGCTGGAGGTTACAGCCTCTGTAAATATTACTTACGTAATCAGCAGTATTATGATTTTCAAAAGTAAATTTTCTATTTAGAAAGTTTGGCACTTAAGTTTTATTTTAAATTGAATCATAAAAAATTAAAAATACTTGTAGAATAATTACATTTAACTTAGTCTTAGATTATAAGGTTATATATGATCATTAACACAGTAGTGGTTACATTAAGATATATATATGTATGATTTTGAGATTTTATTAACTATTTCTCAATGGAATTTATATTTACCTCCATCTTTTATCTCTTATAATACATATAAATTTCTATGGTCAAGAATAGTCCAGATGTTTATGTAATAAGATTATCCACTTAAGTAATTGCAATCGATTCAAAGATATACTAAACACAAAAATATATTAATAACATTTTAAGTAAATCATAAAAATTATTTCTGAATAAAAAGAATACTAATTAGTTTTCATTTAAATCAATAATTAATCAGTTGTTAATCTAGTTTTAGTTTCAAATATTAATTTTAGTAAAATCAACATCAGCACGATATTTTCAAATGTTGAACTGAGAACATATTGAAAGACATTCTGACGTGATGATAGGAAAAATTAGTTTCGTGTAAATATTATTTTTATATTAATAATTTTTTAATCAAAATGAAATTAAATTGTCTTAAAAATCAATGCATAAACAATAGTTTAATATTTTAATCTTTTTCTCTCTATTTTTGAAGACAAAATATAAGGTTTTTAAAAATTAAAAATATAATAATTATTTAATAGACACTAAAATATATATATATATGTGTTATATTCAATCATATTACAAAAAAAACTTTTAAGCAATTAATAAAAATATTAATTAAAGCTGGGAAATAGACCCCTCCCCCATCTCCACGGGCCCCCAAAAAACTCATCTTCATTTTTCTGTTCTTTTTTTAAGATTTCAATGCGGGAAAATGTGATAATAATCTACAAACACAAAAAAGAAAGATGAATAAAGAGGAAAATATAAGAATTGAGAATTATGGAAAATTATTAGAATAGTTAAAGATTGAGAGAAGGAAAATAAAAAAGAATTTATTTATTTATTATGCATTGTTATTATATTTTCTCGAAATATCCATTTAAAAAAATAATCTAATGGCTTGTTCCTTAGGAGTTTATAAGTCGAGCACCCGGAAATAAGAGTTGAAAACTGATCCATGGACTTTGAGCTCCAGAACTCTGCTATCCTCTTAATGCAACTATCCACTTAGAGAAAAGTATCACATGATCACTATCTCATACTAGCACAATAATTGTTATTAAACAATTCAAAATACAGCAAAACTCTCCATATAGTAGTGCCATCTTGTGCTAACAAGAGCAATCAATGGATGCCAGAAGGCTTGTGCATAAAATCCATATCTAGTGCCTACTCATCCAATATCCCCAGACTAGTTTCTGGATTGTGGCCTTCATCAGTGAGGAGCCTAAGATCTAGGTGCAGTGCTCTCCAATCCAAGGCTCCTCACTGATGAAGGCCACAAGCCAGAAACTAGTCTGGGGATATTGGATGAGTAGGCACTAGATATGGATTTTATGCACAAGCCTTCTGGCATCCATTGATTGCTCTTGTTAGCACAAGATGGCACTACTATATGGAGAGTTTTGCTGTATTTTGAATTGTTTAGAGAAAAGTAGTGATAAAGAAAATTGGAAAAAAAAATGAAATGGCTAATCAATCTTTTGACAAGCCTTAGTAGCAAAATATATATTTGTGCGTCCTTGTAGTGCAGCATAGTAATAGAATAAAGAACTTAAGATCTAAAGATACTTGGATTGGAAATCAATTTGTTACAATGCAATGGACAAATCTTAACATGATCTTCTAAGAAATTAACAATTTGATTATTTCACTGCTCGTGGTGGTTGAGTGATAGCTAGCAAGATAATGTTTTTAATCAAATTTTAATTTCTGACTTCTGCTGCTAAACATCACATGACTTTCTGCAACAAATTATTTTATTATTGTTACTTTTATAGTTTTTCTGTGAAAACATATACTGCATCATATGAAATAAAAATCTTGTATGCAGATGTGATGCATATTTACTTTTTAAAATGCTTTAATTTTACTGAGAATTTAAAAAATAGATGCGTATTGATAGTATAATAAAAGATTGTGTTATAAAATATATCTTTTAAAGATATATATATATTTTTTTGTCCTCCGTTTAGTTTCTGAAAACATTTTACAGAAGTTATCCTCCAATTCAACTAGAAATTTATTTTACAATGAGTAAAAATTATTAGATGTATGTTTAATAAAACTTATACTCATAGTCAGAGTTTCTACAAAATCAGCGCATATATTTAGTGCACATACCACAACTTGGTGCTTGCCAGTTGTGATTAATAAATTATTCTTGCATTTCTCTGGTGCTAAAACTAAGAGAATTATAAAATGTTTTTGTTTAACGTTTTTTTTTCTATAGAAAATAATAATTTAACAAATAAAAAAGTAAGAAAAATCTAAAAGTATGGATTTTGAGAATAAAAGAAAAATGTATTTAAAAAACAAGGTTAAAAAATAAAATTGTTGAGAAGACGCAGTTAAAAAATATATGCAAAATGAATTTAAAACAATGCTTTTATTTACACAAATGTATAAAAAGTAAAAAATAAATGTTCTTCAGCATTTACAATATTCTTGATATTATATTACTAAAAGAAAAACATGTGGCACTCATGTTCAGAAATAGTTTAAGAACATTTTAATTTTTTTTTATATCAAAATCACTCTTTTTTTCTCATGTGTCATAGCATCAGCTGGGAAGCAAACCCACTATCCCGGGACAACTGCTTGTAAAGCAGCTATCGCTGACCTCTCGACCACCAATGCTTGACTAAAAAACTCTTTTCTTTGACAAATAGAGAAAGTTGAATAAGCGCATTAAAATGATTACTTATTGAAGAAATTTAAAATAGGAAAAACTGCATTAGGTGAATATTTAGAGGTAAAAAATTAAAAAAAAAAAATTCTAGAAGTATAAAGTTAGAAAAAATTGCTATAGACTTTGAAAAAAAAAATACCGCTGAACTACTAAAAAACAGATTGATAGGAGCACTAAAAAAGTGTAGTCTGGCTTGATATGCAGCCTCTATTTTTTGACAAATGAATCATGGTGGTAGTCATATAAATAGAATTTATTTGTAATATTTATTCATAATTTTTAAGTATAAAACTTTCCATTAAAATGCATATATTATAGAAAATCGAAAGAACTTGTTGAGGTACATTATTATGACATATACTTCAATATCCATTACTGAGCTACAATTTCCTAAAGTGAGAAATTTTGAATAATCTTAAAGTTTGTTTTTAGATTTGATTATTTTTTGCTAACATAAGTATAACACATCTCTCATCCTGATAACATTTTTTGTAATTAATTATGCCAACACAAACAAAATTAGATTTAACCCTTTTTAATGTATATAACATTATATATACATTATGTTAAACATGAAGCATGGAAATAAAAACTTAAATATATTTAAAAAAGATAATACACATGGAAAAATGAGATATGAAGTTGAATTAGTGATGCCAGGCAATTATATTTAAGAAGAAGAAGAAAAAAAGAAAAAAGGAAGAAGCTGAAAATGAAGAAGAAGAAAAAGGAAGTAGAAGAAGAAAAACAAATATATTAGTCTAATATATAATTGTTTAAAAAATAATACAATAATCTCTGAACTAATAATTTATTAGTAAGTATTACTAATGTTTATGTAAAGTGAATGTGGACAAAGTACTCCTATGTTTATATTTATATTACTCTTAACATGGATATATGACAATCATCATCTCTTTTTTAACTTTTTACTTTTTTATCATATAATATATACAGTATTTCTAAAAGTAAATATCTGACTCTTATTCAAATTTTAAATAAGCAGTTAATATCAGGACAAAACATGTCAGTGGTATCGAAGATATTTTTTTTTTCTCAACCATGTCTCACCAATTTGACCAAATCATCTATCTATATAGGACATAACCTAATCAAAAAGATTTTGTTGGATTAAAATAAATATTAGAATTTTTTTTCAATGTTCTCAAAAATATATTGGTAATTATAAGACACTTCTTAGTTATATTTTTTTTAAGAGCAGTAATCTATTTTATTTATTCTATATATATGTCAATCAAAGGCTATACTGTATTTAAAAAATTGTGAAAAAAAATTAATTCAAAAGTTTTAAAATTTTCCTACTAAAGCTAGACTATTTCTTATTAGCCTTTTAATCCACAATCACTAATTTAATTTGTGTATATTATTCACAAGATCCAAATAATATGTGCCAATTTTACTAATATTTTCACTTACTAAATGTACTTTATTCAACTGAATTTCAAAATATAAATTTCCCATGCCTTTCCAGTGCCTTGTGATGCTAAACTGTTTTGTAATTTAGAATTTTATTATTGAATCATTGTCAAAGTAATAGTTACTCCCATAAAATTTCAATGTATTGAGTTCATCTACTTGGTCCATAATCAATCCAGTTATTTAATCAATATTTTTTTGATAAATGAAAACCTAGCTATTTTGATCTAGAGTGTAAAACAAAAGAAAACTGTTCAAAATCTCACCAAATGATAATTAGCTAGCCTGACAAGCACGGCCTTCTTGTTCATCATTTTTCTCTAAGAGAGTGTTTGTAGAGGTCTGTGACCCACAGTGGGATTTCTTAAAAGCTGTTTTAAGAGATAATGCCTATCAGGAACCATTGCCTTGTATACCTAAAATAAACAAATTTAAGAATATTCCAAAACAATATTATAATCAGTTAAAAAAATTCTTTAAATCTGAATTATATAATTAATAATACTAATTGTATTATTAACCCTACCCTTACCATTTAATCAAATTCATGATATTTCAGCGGTGTAATATTTTACTCAAATGTCAAGTAATCAATTTAATATTTGGAAAGAGACTAAATTTTGATTATGTTCATAAAACCAGAAAAAAATTATACTATATAACAAAGCAAAAGCAAGTACCACATACATATATTGCCATATTTCATAAATGTAATGATGTATTTAGGCCAGAAAAGGACAAGGTATTCTATAAGGAAAAAATCAACATAAAAAAAAAATCAATGTGATATGGTTTTTTGCCTATTCAAAAAGTTCTGAAGAATTAGCACTGTAACACTAATGAAATTAGTGAATAACTGAAACATGAATATTAATTACACAAAGTTTTATCTACATAACTAATTAACATTAATGAGCCATGAAAGTGATAAAAAAGCTTAAAAAATAATTATTGGCAAGAAATTAATTAATGGAGTTAAAGCTATTATAAAGTATAAATCTTAGATTAATAATTTAAATCCTGCTGTGAAAAACGTATATTTTGTTATGAATATACATACACATCAATTCAAATTAAATGCATCAATTCAAAATTAAATTACAAACCAACATGAAATTAAAAACTTTCTCTACCACGTAATTCAACTATGGACAAGTTATTAACATTGATATTTGATCATTTAAAGCATTCAACTATGAGTAGATGAATTGATTATATTGTCAATATAAAAACAGTTTTGTCACTTGGTAATATATATATAATCTTATAACTGAATACACCTGGGTCTCATTTTATGCAGTAAATAAGTTCCTCAGAAAATGCGCACAAAAGAAATTGCACAAAAAAAAGACTTAACTTACCTTGAAAAATGGGGGATAGGTATTGTAATTTTTAAAAATCGCATAAAAGCAGCAATGTAAAATTACTTTAAAATTCATATTAAAAAAAATAAGGAAATAAAATATGACTAATAAAAAATTTCAAATTTGAAAAAAATTGATACAAGACAAACTTTTTTTATTAACTACAGTATTTAATTTTATTCAAAACAATATATTTTAATGTGTAATTTACATTTTTTCATACATGTACAGTATTTTAATCATTATCGCTATTTAACAATATGCAGTTTCATTTGTGAACTAGTAAGACATCAGAAACATCACAAAAGAAAATACAACTAATGCCAACTTCATCTTTTTTAATTGCTCTTATAGTGGATTCTCCCAAACTAAAATGTTTTCCAATTGCTGTTGATCCTTCCCATTTCGCTAAGCAATCTAAAATTGAAATTTTTATTTCCAAAGAAATTCATTTTCTTGGGTGTTTTTCCCTCTCCATTATGGTAAACTAAAAGTTTAAAATAAAAATAAGAACTTAGACTTATGATAATAAAAGGACACCTACTCACCACTGTTGGGAAAAATTTAATTAAAACTAACAATTGAAAATTAATTTTATATTTTTGCCTTTAATTTTCAATTCTGTTTAAAAATTAAATTTTGTTGTTTCACATCTCATTAATTTCAGATCACATTATGTAATTTTTAAATTGTTAATTACAATTAAAACTCAGATTTTAATTTTTAATTATCCAATTTAATTGTGCCCACCGCTGTTACTCACCTTTTAAAAATAAACTTGTGGACACTAAATGATTAATTGATTATGTACTCTTTTTTAAAAAGCAATAATAGAATGCGATTTAAAATTCAAAAATAATAATATGTATGGGTATAGGCATCTATAATGTTTGAACAGATTTATTTTATAATCTTGTAAAATTTAATGTGTGTATATAAAATGGAGAAATCTTGATTTTAAGTGAATTATGAACTTCTTTATTGCATAAAATCTATTATAGTACTATTATAAAGCGCTGAAAATATTGAAATTATTAGATGGAAGTCGAACACTGATAATGCACTATTACTTTAAATATGATGTGTTAGTGCACAGAATTTATAATATTTAAAGTAATAGTGCATTATCAGAGCTTGACTTCTGATCTAATAATTTTTATTGCATAAAAGAAAACCACATACAAATATATTAAAAAGAAACATGAATCACATAATTTCAAAATCGCATTAAATAAATCCGCATAAAATGAGACCCGGGGGTATATATAAATACAGTAATTAGATATATTTATAAATATTCAAATAGAAGATTACATATATTGATTTGAAAAAATACACACATCGAATTATAATATTATTTATTACATATATATATATATATATATATAGAGAGAGAGATCTCATGTTCAGTGATTAATATACTAACTTATTATTCTATATCCTGAAATTCAAGATTTAAATAAAATCAGAAATATTCAAGCAGATGAAAATTCCTAAATAAAAATCTCATTGAGATAGTCAATTGCATTAAGAGTGCTGTAAGCAATAACAATCTGCCTTCATGATGATCAAGTATTTTATCTTGTTTGTGGCATTTTATTGCATTGTGATTTTAATCCATTTTCAGAAAGATATATAAATGTATATACATAAAAACATGATTTTTTTTTCTATATGGCTGTACCATACATCATGAAGTTAACCATTTGATTTTTATTGGTAAATAAGTATTTATCTAATGTATCTGGAAGATAAACAACAAAAGATTATCAACATCATTTGACCAATTTAACTCTTTCGGTAATTTTTAAATTTTGAGAAGGCATGGAAGAGATCTATGGTCTACAATATACTATTAAAGGCTATTTCTTTATTTTACAAATATATATATATATATATATGTCCACAGATGGCGTCCTACCAAGACTGCCAATCAAGCGTATGTTTTGTTTACATAAACGTCAGAGTAGTTAGTATTCACTATCTCTAACTATAATTCCACTTTCAGATCATGATTTCAAGCTATTTGCTATCGTCAGTGAAAGACAGGAATAAAGAAACTAGATCTGAATACAAACTCTGAGCGTTTATGAAACAATTTCTATTCAGCTTGCAAGCGTGAATTTTTTAGACACGTAATGTCTTCAAACTCAGCATAGCAAACCAGATAGCTACATGGGTCTGATCTCAGTTCAGCATCACCACATAGTAGAAGCCTCTGCAATCTATATCATTGCAAGAAAGACCTCAAAGGTACATTTATGATAAACAAAAATGCGAGTTAAAAAACTTGCTAACGCTTGTATTTATGTCCACAGATGGCGTCCTACCAAGACTGCCAATCAAGCATATGTTTTGTTTACATAAACGTCAGAGTAGTTAGTATTCACTATCTCTAACTATAATTCCACTTTCAGATCATGATTTCAAGCTATTTGCTATCGTCAGTGAAAGACAGGAATAAAGAAACTAGATCTGAATACAAACTCTGAGCGTTTATGAAACAATTTCTATTCAGCTTGCAAGCGTGAATTTTTTAGACACGTAATGTCTTCAAACTCAGCATAGCAAACCAGATAGCTACATGGGTCTGATCTCAGTTCAGCATCACCACATAGTAGAAGCCTCTGCAATCTATATCATTGCAAGAAAGACCTCAAAGGTACATTTATGATAAACAAAAATGCGAGTTAAAAAACTTGCTAACGCTTGTATTTATGTCCACAGATGGCGTCCTACCAAGACTGCCAATCAAGCGTATGTTTTGTTTACATAAACGTCAGAGTAGTTAGTATTCACTATCTCTAACTATAATTCCACTTTCAGATCATGATTTCAAGCTATTTGCTATCGTCAGTGAAAGACAGGAATAAAGAAACTAGATCTGAATACAAACTCTGAGCGTTTATGAAACAATTTCTATTCAGCTTGCAAGCGTGAATTTTTTAGACACGTAATGTCTTCAAACTCAGCATAGCAAACCAGATAGCTACATGGGTCTGATCTCAGTTCAGCATCACCACATAGTAGAAGCCTCTGCAATCTATATCATTGCAAGAAAGACCTCAAAGGTACATTTATGATAAACAAAAATGCGAGTTAAAAAACTTGCTAACGCTTGTATTTATGTCCACAGATGGCGTCCTACCAAGACTGCCAATCAAGCGTATGTAGCTATCTGGTTTGCTATGCTGAGTTTGAAGACATTACGTGTCTAAAAAATTCACGCTTGCAAGCTGAATAGAAATTGTTTCATAAACGCTCAGAGTTTGTATTCAGATCTAGTTTCTTTATTCCTGTCTTTCACTGACGATAGCAAATAGCTTGAAATCATGATCTGAAAGTGGAATTATAGTTAGAGATAGTGAATACTAACTACTCTGACGTTTATGTAAACAAAACATACGCTTGATTGGCAGTCTTGGTAGGACGCCATCTGTGGACATAAATACAAGCGTTAGCAAGTTTTTTAACTCGCATTTTTGTTTATCATAAATGTACCTTTGAGGTCTTTCTTGCAATGATATAGATTGCAGAGGCTTCTACTATGTGGTGATGCTGAACTGAGATCAGACCCATGTAGCTATCTGGTTTGCTATGCTGAGTTTGAAGACATTACGTGTCTAAAAAATTCACGCTTGCAAGCTGAATAGAAATTGTTTCATAAACGCTCAGAGTTTGTATTCAGATCTAGTTTCTTTATTCCTGTCTTTCACTGATGATAGCAAATAGCTTGAAATCATGATCTGAAAGTGGAATTATAGTTAGAGATAGTGAATACTAACTACTCTGACGTTTATGTAAACAAAACATACGCTTGATTGGCAGTCTTGGTAGGACGCCATCTGTGGACATAAATACAAGCGTTAGCAAGTTAAAAAACTTGCTAACGCTGTTTATCATAAATGTACCTTTGAGGTCTTTCTTGCAATGATATAGATTGCAGAGGCTTCTACTATGTGGTGATGCTGAACTGAGATCAGACCCATGTAGCTATCTGGTTTGCTATGCTGAGTTTGAAGACATTACGTGTCTAAAAAATTCACGCTTGCAAGCTGAATAGAAATTGTTTCATAAACGCTCAGAGTTTGTATTCAGATCTAGTTTCTTTATTCCTGTCTTTCACTGACGATAGCAAATAGCTTGAAATCATGATCTGAAAGTGGAATTATAGTTAGAGATAGTGAATACTAACTACTCTGACGTTTATGTAAACAAAACATACGCTTGATTGGCAGTCTTGGTAGGACGCCATCTGTGGACATAAATACAAGCGTTAGCAAGTTTTTTAACTCGCATTTTTGTTTATCATATATATATATATGCATAAACCCTATGTTTGTTTTTTTTTTATAGAGAGAGAATTGTATTCTCTTTTTAATTTGATTTAAGCATAAATTTAATTTTAAATAAAAAATAAACGATTTGAGATTTTGAAGATGTGGATTTGGATTAGAATAGAAAAAAATATATTAAAAATAATCGAATGGTTTATTGCTCAAAAGTTTAAATAGAGTCAGAGCACTAGAAGTGACAGAGTTGAGCTACAATTCTCCAACCATGGATGAGATGGATCTTCAATTTTAATGTCTATTGCTCTATCATGTTAAGAAGACAGATTAATAATACAGAGGTGTTAAAAAATAATTCTTTGAAAAAAAATTAAGAAAAATAACTGGATTTGTCATAATATGCTTTAAAAAGTGATCAATTTATAAGCAGATATAATGTTAAGTTGTTTATTTAAATGATAAGGTATTTATTATAGCTCTGAAAAAGATTGGCTGGTCAATCGAAACTGTAAGGTTGATTGATTTTAATAAAATAAGAATTGTAGTGGTAATAAAAAAGTTGAATTTGATTATTTTTTTAATCAGAGATAAAGCGAATTATGAAAAACATTGCGGAGAATCATCTATATATTTTTAATTTTATCTTTTGATAAGTAACCGGATGATGCATATTAAACGAGTTAGTAATATTTGCAAAGACAATTATGAAAAACATTGTGGAGATTCATCTGTATTTTTTTAATTTTATCTTTTGATAAATGGATGATGATGCATATTAAACGAATCAGTAATATTTGCATTTAGAAAAAAACAATTAAATTCTGTCCTATAAAACTTTTCGATTTAAAATAGTTTTTCAATGTCGAGCGGCAGAAGTCTGTTAGAATTTTTAGTAATTATTGGTTAATTATTCAAATTGTTTTAAAGTAATATTTTAATTTTTTTTTTTTCCTTTTAGAATAATACCGCTATTGTCTTTTTATTTGTAGTCGTGTTGGATTATGTTATCATATATTAGTTTAGGATTTTTAGTTCTTTTTAATTTTCTTTCCTGTTTTCCGTTTGATTTTCTTTGTTTTGATAAAAGATCCAGACAATTACGTCTTTGTTTAGACAGGAGAAATCATTTTATTAAGTTTGCTGACATTTTATTATTCTTTGTAACCTACATTTTGTCTAATTTAGGTCAGGTTTGTCACATTTACACTTTCTCTTGTATTGTTGGGAAAAGAAAATGAGTCACGTGACGATGCGAATGCGTGCACCTGTAGCGAAAAAAGATTGACAAAATAGTTCTGTTAGCACGATTTCCGTTTTATATATGCGCTGACAAAGTTGTGCAAAATGTCAATTTTAATCTTACAATATCTTTTCGCACGCATGTTGAGAATTGGCTCATCTTGTGACAGCGTACGTGTCAAAATTATCGAGCCTAAAATATAACGTGCAGTTAATAGTTTGATGTAATTAGGGTTGTCGTAGAAAAATCAATCAGTTTAGAATTAACTCGTAAATTTAACTTAATCATTATTTGAGATATAAGAAAAGTAATTATCGAGCTAAAATTCATATTTATTTATTTTTTTCCTGCGAATAATTATTGATGTTTTTTTTTTTTATTACTATTATACGTTTAATTTATGGAGTTAAAAAAGAACCACATATATATTCGTTTCAGCTGTAATGAATTATTATAAGTTTATGTTCCTAAAAACGTAATCATCCAACTGTAAAAAATGTAAAATAGTTGTTTTGAATAATTATTTTTAATGAAATTAAAATGAGCATATCTTTGGATTGCTTTGGTTTTCTTCTCCCACTAATTACATCTCATCTCATAAATAGGAAAGTTCATTTAAATTAATGTTACAAAATGTGAAACGATTTGCATTTTAATTTTTTTATGTTAGACAAACTTATAAAAATGTAAAATCGAGAACGCTTGATATATTCTTTCTTTTTTTAAAGAGTCTCGAATATATTAAAAGTCATATGATTTAAATAGATTGGATTTTAATATGTGGTAAACCTTAAATAGGTGGTTTTTAATTTTTTTAAATAACCTGCATATATTGATGTACATATTGTTTATATACACATTTTTGATTTTTATGGCATAGGAGGAGACATCAAAGTTATGATAATAGTAAAATAAAAAAATTAATTTATTATTTACACATTATTCCCCCCCCCCCAATAATTACCGGAAAAGCTCATTAAAATGCTCATTGTAATACATAGTGAATTTTTAAACAAGCAAAAACTCTCCATATAGTAGTGTCACCTTGTGCTAACCAGAGTAATCAATGGATGCTAGAGGCTTCCTCCTCACTGATGAAGGCCACAAGCCAGAAACTACTCTGGGGATATTGGATGAATAGGCACTAGATAGGGATTTTATGCACAAGCCTTCTGGCATCCATTGTTTACTCTGGTTTGCACATGGTGACACTACTATATGGAGAGTTTTTGCCTGTTTACTAACAGTTATGTGCTAGCATGAGATGGTGATCAGGTGATGTATAGTGAATTTTTAAAATAAATTGGATTAAATGATTATCAAGCAATAGCAAATGACAATCAACACTATCAAGTGCTATCACTTGATAATAGTAGGTTGTTGTCTAACTAGCTAGTTTCATTTGTTTTCTGGTGTAGAACATTTCTATCTATAAATACCGAATTAAATTTTAAAATAGTTTTCAAAAGAAAAAGAAAAAGTATTAGTTTGCTACTTTTTTATGATTCGATTAGAATCTATTGGAATAATTTAAATTTTATTTATGTGAGGTTAACATTAACAACATTAAATACTTTACTATAGGGAGAGACGAATCTACACGAACACATTTTTGAAAAACATAGTCATGCATCCTAATATGAATCAAAAATATTTTTGAATGAATTTGCAAGATAGAACAAGTAAAGGAAAAAAATGTATGAATATGCTCTGTTTGTTACTTGATGCTTGAACATCATTTGACGTACTATGCAACTGCTCATATCACAGAAATATTGCAAAGGCAGTATAAGTTAGTAAGACTTTTATGGTGATATTTCATTTTGATTCTAAAGATAATTGTAAACAGTTTACTAATTTCACATTCTTTTCATCTTATTAATAACATTCTTAAATATTGTCACAAATTTTCAGCACTATTCAAGTCTTGAAGTTGATGTTATGACCTTGGAGAACTAACACACTACGCAATACCATGGGCACAGTATATATATATTTTTACCCAGATGGTAGAAAATGTGATCTAGCCAAAATATTAGTACAACAATACAGATGAACTTAAATAATAATGCATCTTATATATATAAAACTCGGAGGTAAAAAGCCAAGAAGGGATCGAAAACGCAATGTACAGGTAAGAGAACAAACAGGTGTTACTGACCTCATTGAAAAAATTAAAAGACTGAAGTGGAGTTGGGCTGGACATATTGTTAGAAGAGATGATAACAGATGGACAATTGAAATTTTAAACTGGATTCCAAGAGATTATAAAAGACCCAGAAAGAGACCACATGTGAGATGGATGGATGAAATAAGAAAGTGTGCAGGGATGATGTGGAGAAGAGAAGATAGGAAAAAATTGATTAAACTTGGAGAGACCTTCATGCTGCAGTGGATTGATAATGGTTGATGATATATATAATATTTAAATACAAGTATATTATCTATACTGAACTTAATGTAATTAGAAGAGATTTGAACTCAGACTTTCAAGCTCCCTACATTCATCTATTCCATTTGATACAAGTGATACACATGACCACTAAATGTGAAAAAGACAATCTCCAATATATGTATTTCTGCTGAACCATCAGTTGGTCCAGACCATTATCTCTCATATATATATATATATATATATATATATATATATATATATATATATATATATATATATCTCATGATATATATATATATATATATATATATATATAATCAGTGCTCAGTTTAGATTAAGATAGCAAATCTTCAAACCTTAGTGAATAGGCTTCAATCCTCTCCACACTTCAATTCTTCAGCCATCTGCATCATTGAAAATCTGATGATAGAATGCCCAAAGCCCTTATTGATACCAATATTATTGTCATACCCATGTTGACTTTAAGTCACTCTGACTCTCACTTATAGGATCTTAATATGTCCATTTAAATACACAAAAAGGGATGGGCCGAATACAGGTTGAATACATAATATTTAAATACAAGTATATTATCTAGTCAAGTGTTGTTAGCCGAGAGGTTATTGCACCAGCCTTGCAAGCAAGTAGTTGGTTGCAGATGGGTGTGGGTTCGCGTCCCGGCCGATGCTATGACATATGGAAAAAAAAAGTATATTATCTACACAAAACTTGATATAATTAGAAGGAATTTGAACTCAGACATTCAAACTCCCTACATTCATTCACTCCATCTCATACAACTGAAACACATGACCACATACACATGATAAAAAAGACAAATAATCCCCAATATATGTATTTTGCACTGAACCAACACTCATCAGTTGGTCCAGACCATTATCTCCCACACTTACATTAATCAGTGTTCAGTTTAGATTAAGATAACAAATCTTCAAACTTTACTGGATAGGCTTTAATCCTCTTCACACTCCAACTCTTCAGCCATCCATATCATTAAAAATCTGATGATGGTACATGTATTGATAAAACTTAATCTACATATGGACAACTCTTATACAACTATAATGATTATTTATTAATTTTAAAATAAATACATCAAAATTATTAATAGCTCTTTATTAAGCTAGAGATTATTTTCTTATTAATCCAGACATAGACTTTCAATTCAGTTAAAGATCTTTATACCTGTTATTATAAGTTCCTACAATGCATGACATTATTATATATGATTTTGGAATGGATAAACTGGGAACTGTTTTCATATTTTAAATGTAGAGAATTTTTCCCATGATGGCTACAATACTATATTTAGTCATTAAAAGGGCTCCTACTTTTTCTTAATTCTATCAAAAATTCATATCACTTGATAGTTAAAAACACTAGTGACTAATATCTTTTATCAGAATCGTTTTTTCTCTTCCAGAAATTGGGCTATGGGCAAGGACTTTAAAGTAATTTATTTAAAAATTGTTCACCTCGTTATCTAAATACATTAAATTAAAAATATATCTTTTTTTCAAAACTTTTACATCTGGAATCAGTTGGAATTTAAATTTAGTTCCTCAAATACAACATATGTTTTACATTCTTTTAATCTATAAATCTAAAACTTGAGCACTTAATCTAAAGAACAATAAAGAAACCTCAGCCTATAAAAGTAAAATATATCAAATTATATTTTCAGAATAACCAAGAAATATTTAAAATGAATCACATGGGTGAGAAAACAAACATCCATTATTAATAACAATGAAAAAAAATTAAGAAACAAATGGGTTCAAACTAGACATTTTTACACAAAGTATAAATCTGAATCTCAAAATATTGTAAAAAAAAAAAAAATCTAAAAAGAGCCCACATGTGATATGGGTGGATAAGAAAGTTTGGTGTAATGACATAAAATGAAAAGCTAGAGTTTGGAGAAAATGTATTAAATTTGAAGACTTCTTCATTCTTACAATAGATTGACAATTGTAAGAAATGACATGATATTCATGCACTATATATTACATATATTGAATCCTCTAGCCAAAGTGATGTAGGTAACTAGATAGTAGGTCAACAGCATTGTTAGTTTGTTATTTCTTGATACTCATTTATTACAATTTGTTTTAGCATTCCAATATTTAGAGTAATATAAAAACTATTGGTAGTCATTTTGCTTAATCACAATATAAGGCTAAAACCTTAGTACATGCACCTTGAGTGCTTAATTTTTTAACAAGAGAGACCTCTACAAATCATAACACAAGATTCGGCTTTATGATTTGTAGAGGTCTCTCTTGTTAAAAAATTAAGCACTCAAGGCGCATGTACTAAGCTTTTAGCCTTATACAAGTATTACGTGCTGATATCGCGCTTAATAAGAATTAATATTTAATCACAATATAAAGATATATAAATATTGTAACCCACAGTGATGGGGACAATCAAGTGAAGGTAAGCAGTGAGATGATAAAAAAAATTGTGAAAGCAATAATAAAATAATAATAATAATAATAATAATAATAATAATAATAATAATAATAATAATAATAATAATAATAATAATAATAATAATAATAATAATAATAATAATAATAATAATAATAATAATAATAATAATAATAATAATAATAATAATAATAATAATAATAATAACAACAACAACAACAAC
The DNA here is from genome assembly GCA_028023455.1 of Epiperipatus broadwayi. Lineage (NCBI taxonomy): Eukaryota > Metazoa > Onychophora > Udeonychophora > Euonychophora > Peripatidae > Epiperipatus > Epiperipatus broadwayi. The sequence goes on along the minus strand of JAQFVV010012393.1, from coordinate 24,024,350 downwards.
AACAACAACAACTACTGATCTCAAACTGCTTTAATAAATAAATACTTATTAATTAATAATTTCCTAGCTCAGAATAATAATAGCAATGATAATAAATTGACTCATGAGACTGTATTCCCATGCTATGGTGTACAGACTGCTTTAAAGTCAAGTATCAAAGACACATACCTGATTGCAAAGAAATACCATTAACTTCCAACCCTTTAAGAATTACAATCATATCTCTATGACTAACTATAATAATCCTATTTACATAAAACTAAAATAATATTCCAACTAAATATTTAAGAATAATAATATTAAAATTTATTATAAAGATAAATTTATATTCAATTGTCAATTTAAAGTAAATCTTGATCTAAATTTTTATTGTATTCCAATTTTTATCTCAGGGATATCATATTACAGAAGGAACAAAGCATAGGATATTGGATAACAAAGGGTAATTTTATGGAAATCCAATAATCCAGCCAAAATTTAGAAAAATATAAAATAATAATATTATTAAACAAACTCTAAAAACTTTGTTCTGCAATATGATAACTAAACTGTAAAATAGTTACTTTAGATCTTACAGGGTTTTGAATTAATTTAAGAAAAATCTCTCTAAAAATATAAGAAATCTAATAAAATATAATTTGAATTATTAAAATACTCAGAAATCATCTCTCATAATGATAATCATCATCATCATCAACCATTATCAATCCACTGCAGGATGAAGGTCTCTCCAAGTTTAATCCATCTTCTCCGATCTTTAGCTTCTCTTCTCCACAACACCCCTGCACATTTTCTTATTTCATCCATCCATCTCACATGTGGTCTCTTTCTGGGTCTTTTACAATCTCTTGGAATCCAGTTTAAATTTTCAATTGTCCATCTATTATCATCTCTTCTAGCAATATGTTCAGCCCAACTCCATTTCAATAATGATAATACTAACCTTAAATATTATAAATATAGTATAAGTAATCTTATAATGCAAATATTTAAATAAAGTTTATTATTTTCTTGAATAAAGTAATTGGCATATGGATATCCAAATTTAGCTCTGCTTACACACCTTAAAATAATAATAAGTCCTGTGTTTGAATGCAAAATAAGTCCAATAATAATAGTAATGATTATTAGTTTGAAACAAACAATAAAAATTTGCAAGTTTACATATGTGACCATTGAAGATGATAACTCTTGTGCATGATGAAATAAATTTGGATTTATTCAATAGTTTTTCTGAATCTATTATAATTTATGAACCAATTATCATATACCTTTTGATAAAATTAATCATTTTCATAAGTGTAATACACATATTAAATAGAATGATTTCTTATAAGTGTGCAATAAAGTAAATACTGAATCTAATCAGTGTCTGTGATGAATGATAAATAGAAATATGGAAAAATAAATAATGTCAAACTACACAATTTTAAATTTTATAAAAATCAATTTATTTATAAAAACAATATTTAAAATTTACAAATCAATACTTAAGTTTTCTTTTACAACACACAAAATATAAGTAATTTTCAATTAAAGTGACTATTTACAAATTCCAATATTTTATACAAATTTAATGAACAGGATATCAGTTTGATAATACATCCATTTATCCAAAATGAATTTACTTAACCTTTTATAATATTAATAAGCCAATAAGCTAATACACATGCGCTTTGCAGATGTCACTATATAAATGAATACTACCACTTTTTCAAACCCAAGATAAAGTCTTTAAGAAAATATAGAATGAATCACCTATAATATAGTTATTTTTTAATAACACTATATTTCAAAGTGGGCAAACTTTTGAATTACCGTTGGTATAATTTAAATTATATTATATCTTCCCTTTTTACTTTAAATAAAGCAAAATAAAATATATAAAATATTGTTATACCTTTGATGATTCTATGAATTATCAATTCATCTTAGTGAAAAGCAGATTTTCCTTTTTCCATAATAGTTTTAAGGTTACTTGATTGAATTAATCAGAAAATACTTAAACATATATGCTATTTTAATAGACTACTAATTACTTTGCAATAATTAAACTTTTTTTAAAATATAAATTTTTAAAATACTATTACATATATGTAAAACAAAATAAGAATTTTGAACTAAAGAATAGCCTAAGTCATATCTCACATTAATATACAGGTTTAAAATTGGCATATAGGAATTACTCCTATTATAATTATTTTTCTAACAAATCCTATTTTTCTCAAAATAGCAATTATTAAACATCTTTCAAAATTGATTACAATTTAATTATCTGTTTCCATTGCTCTCAGGATTATTTAGCAAAATCACGATTGTGCACTTGAAAATATTTAAATATTTATTATTAAATTTTGCTTATGTGTGATGCTAACTAACATTCGTAATACTAACAATGTTATAGTCATATAGGTCATAAATCCCAGGTTTTATATCTATGTAAACATATACAAGCTTATGTGGATGGAATAACTTTTCTCAAGATTTTCAAATATATACCATTGCTATATTAGATATGATGTCTATAACCAGGTTCTTTATAGAAGCACTTTTAATAATCTGGATTTAAGAATTTTATGGTAATTATATCAAATGGCCCATCTGTATTCATGACTAGATGACCTATGTTCTCTCTACGACTTACACTATATACTACAGCAGTGGTCTTCAATCTTTTCACACCTGCGGACCAGAAAAAATAAGGATAAGATTTCACAGATTGGCAAAAATAAGGATAATATTTTGCAGACCGGCAGAAGTCTACAGATAAATTTTCTTAAAGATTTAAACTGCTTAGCATAATTGATGAGGATAATTGTTATAACTGACCAAAACAACACACTAGTTATTGTGTATTGTAATGGTGTTGCTTACCTTCACATGCTGAACACTCTTTCTCGAGTTGAGCAGTCATACTGCTACAGAAAACAGTATGTTCCATTAATGTGCCTGACTGCTGTTTATTATTTTATTGCTAAAACATGCAAAAATAAAATGTTATTGACCTGAATGTTGGGAAATATCACAGCTAGTGTAATTACATGACAATGATTATGATAAATGTAATATCTGTATTTAATGTTAAATATACAAGATGAAATTATATATATATGGAGAAAAAAACTTTTTTTTTAAATTTTGAATTGTTATTTTAATCTCATTTTTACCTAATTAAAAAAATAAACAGAATGAAAAGTTGTTTTGGTAAAGAGTCACATAGAAATAAAACAATCATTATAAAGATGTAATTTTGCTAAAAAAAAAGAAAAAGATAATAGATTTACATTCTCGATGAAGAGAAATCATCATCAATGATCTGTCTCCATTTTGTGAAGTTTACAATTTTAAAAAGAAATGTCACACACAAAATAAAAAAGATGATACAAATGCAATAAAAAATGTTACTATATGTGACCAATAAATGAGCTGACGCAATACAGAAATGCCTACTAGGTATAAAAATTGATGTGTAAGGAGTGATACAATTATCATGAGACTGATATTTTGTCTTTTAAAGATTGCATTTTCAGATAAATTCTTTTGATTATTATTTAATAATTATAGTATTATCTAATAATTTAAATAAAATTTTGATTTATAATTAATTTTATTTGAGCAATTGCGATGAAAAAATAAATAAAAAATGTTTATATTAATTAAAAGTAAATCAATTATTTTATATAGTACGATGTTTTATAAACTGTAATAGTTAAACAGCATTAAGCTGTGCACATGCGCTTTGCAGTTGCGATGAAAAAATAAATAAAAAATGTTTATATTAATTAAAAGTAAATCAATTATTTTATATAGTACGATGTTTTATAAACTGTAATAGTTAAACAGCATTAAGCTGTGCACATGCGCTTTGCAGGTCCATTCTGTCTTTTCCCAAAGACTTTATCATGTGTTTGAAGTGTTTGTATTCAGTCATTTATAGTTAAAATCTGCAAAGCACATGTGCACAGCTTAATGCTGTTTAATTAATTAAAAGTTTAAAATCATATTATTTTGTTATTACAAATTTTCCTGCCAGTCTAGCGAGGACTGGCACCAGTCTGTGGACCAAGGGTTGAAAACCACTGCACTACAGGAATAAAATATAAAGACTGAATACCCATGTGAACCCAAACAGTTAGTTACATTTGACAAGAAATCCTTAGGCTTAAACATCATAAGCACATCCACGCAGTAAAGTGAAGATATGACATCTTAATACATTTTATATTAACTGCTTAAATGTTCCTCAGAACTAAAACACAAAATTCCACCACAAAAATTAATAAATGCCCAATAATAGAGGACTATACATTCTAACATTACCAGAATGCACTAGCATAACTTAATTGATAGTAACATACCCACAGAGCAAAAAAAGATTAACACATGTAAATAAGTGTTTCATAAAATAATTCATTATCTAAAATATAAAAATTGTGACTGTGCTAATAATTAATCTCCAAATAAACATCTTTCATTCAGAAGCATATATTCATTATATCTTTAAAATAGCAATTTGCAAGACATGAAGAATAATTTTTCAGTACAAAACACTCTAGATTATTTTACCTTTTTAAATTTGAAATAGAATAATATTAAACAAACTAAATAAGCACCACACTTTCAACATAGCTTAAAATATAGATATCTCTATTATATACTAAATTATAGTATACCTACATATATAATACCTATTAAAATTCAACATGATATATATAAAACATTAAATGTAATTTTTTTTAAATATAACAATTCCAAAAAATAAAATTAATAAAAGTTAAATTTATTTTACCAAAACACATCCTGAAATGTAAGTTTAAACAGAAGTTTGAACAATTAATTCATTATAAAAATCTTTTTTTTTCCATCCACTCACAACATAAAAAAGTAAGCTTGAAAATTAGAAAAATTAGAAATGGCAAAAATCATTTTCTCTTATATAGGGTTAATTAATTGTCCACACATATTCTTGTAATTTTATAGTTCTTTTAATATCATTTTTTATAGTTCTTTTAACATTGAAGAAAAAATACTTTAAAACACAGTATAAAAAAAAACTTTTCTTTTATAGGTGGTTCTGATTGGAATAAATATGGATTATAATCTTTAGGTTACTGCAGACAACTAAATTAAATCCCAAAATATTTAATATTTCCGAGTATGGTCTTACATAAATTTCCATATTTTTTTTTTCCTTTTTTAAAAATAACAGAGTAATATATTATTATAAGTATTGGTTTAAATATAACTTATATTTTAGCAGTTCCATTATAGAATATCATAACATATTAGATGAATAAGTTAGTAATTCAAGTTTTAAACATCTTCTTATATTGTAAGTCATTAAAATATTTACAATATTAGTGCAGAAGATTAAATAGTTCAATTCAGGAATTAATACCATGTTATTTTAGAATCATATAAAAGTTTGTAAGCAAATAAAAAAATATTTCTATAATATGATAAACAAATTACATAATACACCATTGTGTGGTCCAATGTTTCTGTAAGGGTCAACTTATTCCGTAAATTAAAGTGAAAATTCCAGTTATATTTCAATTTTGTTCCAACCAATATTGTATTTTTCTTTTCCACATTTGTTATAACAAGCTTCTGAAGAATAGGTTAATTAGTGGAAAGGTCTATGACTAACTATATTAATTCAGTCTATTTTTTTCCTTACAATGAAACATTATTATAAAAAAATGTTAACAAGTCACTATGATAATTAGAAGTCTAATCCAATATGATGTATGGTTTTTATCTCAGTTGCAAATGGTTTGAAAATACAAAAAATCATATTCCTCTTATTGTTGAATATATTTTTCATTCTAGTAATATTTATTAATATAACAATTCTATAATTTATACAACCCATATTATCAAATACTGGTTAGAGCAATATAAGGATACCATTATAAATTTTTCATGGCTTCGTTAATCCCCCATTTAAAAATATTGAGCTTTTGAAGCAGATATTGACTGTTCCACTGACATTTTTAAAGAAAAGTTTAGATTGTTCTCTAATAGGAGCAACTTTTTCATTAACAACAAAATCAAGATTTTTGTATTATTATGTGAAATAATAATAAATAATGTAAACTTAACCATGATAAACTAAAAATTTGTGATGTTATATGCAGAATATGTTAAATAAGCTTATTATTGTATATTTCTACATTACAAAAATACTACGATAAATATAAAACTACAATAGCAAAAAAAAACCTATTCATAGAATAACAAAAAGTAAATTCTGAAAATAAAAGACTTGGTTTTAAAGGTACTGTTCTATTATTGTGTTGAAATCCCTTGATGGCATTGTTTCTATGAAAACACACATCAATATAATATTACTGGACCCACCACATTATTTGTGAAATAATAATAAGAATAACCGTACAGGTTAATGCAATTCATTTATTTTCCTTAATAAATTACTGTAATTCTTTTTTACAATTTCTTTTTGCCTCTGTATATAACTACAAGAAATATTTTACACTCAGACCTTTTATCATACAGGTTAATGTAATTCATTGATTTATTTCCTTAATAAATTACTGTCAAATTTATTTGATTACAATTTTACAATAAATTTAAACTTTTAACAAGTGCCTACAAATTTCATCTTAGTCCTGCAATGTAAGGAGGAAGGGATATGGTATGCCTTTTCACTTCCACAAGAATTAAAACTTATTAATTAACAGATGTTATTGCAAATATTTTATTCTAGTAGAATTCCCCATGTATGCCAGCACTTTGCACTGGGAAAATCTCCCCTTCCCACAAGCTTTAAAAAGTCCATTATCATTGCTTGACAGATAACTAACTACATCATGGTGGAAGAAATGAGAATGCTGTAATTACTGAACTGTATTTTACTTTTTTTTTGTCATTTTTGAAAAGGAAAAATAATCTTTATTTATTCCAATAGCTATCTTTGAAAGAATATGTGACTAAGGTATGGTGGATAACATTAATGGCACACCTATTAATAGTGATTAATAATTTTCCAACTCGATTGTTGTTGTTTTTTGTTGTTGTTTTTTAAAATTAAGAAATGTATTCTTTTTACAATTTCTTTTTGTCTCTGGATATAACTATGAGAAATTTTACAGTCAGTCATTTTAATTCTCGTAGATGTTCTCACAAACCATGACTTTTTTTGGGAGAATAGTGAATTTTTGGTTTTCCATAACCGTTTCTAATTATTTACACCTTATATGTTGGGTTTGGAAGTGGGGTGATGGGCTTATGATTATTACTTTTTAATACGGCATTAGACTAGTTGAACCATAATTACTTTTGAATGCAGATTGCAATAGTTCTGCAAATTTTTAATTCACCTACTCTGAAATGGTATGGTAGTAAAATGTTAACATTGTTAAAAGTTAGTATTGCATGCACCCACAAAAAACTGCACAAGACAAAGCAAGCCATTAGTTGCAGCAGAAAAAGAAGTGTGATTATTTGGTTTGACTGTGGCCCACTAAACAGCATATTTATATGCATTTGGATGAGTTCAATGCCTTCAAACAGTTTCAACATGCTAATAGAACCATACTGATTTAAATATTAGTCATTTTTATTGCAGATATCCTATAGTCAACCCATATAATCATCTTGTAATGGTGAAAAAATATCTATATATTCTTAACTAGTGGATAAAAGGGCCAATTAATCTAACTGACCATAAGAATTTAATATATTGACTTTAAAAATAAAAATATAGTGAAATTATAGTCTTCACTGCAAGTGCTATAGATGTCAGATTTCTACACATATTAGGCCCATGATTATCTTTATCTTTTTAAATTAAATGCTTTTATTGAAGTTGAACAATCAGTTTGTTTAGTTGTTAATTTTTGAACTTTTTCAAGCAAAAATGAAATTTTAAAATTGAGGTTTAATATATGAAAATTCAATAGAATTGCTTAAAATTGATATATAACTAAGTTATATCAACCTAATCCATTTGAAACATATTTTTTTCAGTATGTCAACTGGTTTGGTAAATATGGATCAAAGGGTGCAGAAAATATAAAAAAATATTTAATAACCTCATGTATTGCAATTAACAATTATTTTTAGAACTTTCATTTGTTTTAAATAAATAATCATGAGAGGGCAGTATAATTTTTTTCTTTTAATTTAATAACATTTTTAAACCATTTTAAACTCTTAAGGTATATGTTATATTTAGTATTATACATAATTATATTATAACTAACAGTTTTTTATTTAAAATTGTTTGATAGTTTCTATTTTTATTTTAAAACAATTGTTTTTTTAAAGGTAAATTAGAAAATTCACATTATTTAAAACAATCATGAAAAGTAAAAAAAAGATATTATAAAAAAAAGATTGCAAATTTTTTTCTTTAGGATTTTTTTAAACAACTGTTTTAAAATTAAAAAAATCTATCAAACAATTTAAATAGAAAACTTAGTTATTGATATATATATTATAATGGTCGGGTAATCAATAGAGTCTTACCATATCTGCCGTACAGGGTGCCACTAGGCTACTAGAACCTAGAAAATTTATAAAGTAGGCAGATACGCACTGTTAAAGATCCAACTTTTACACATATTTTATTCTGACCATCAGCCCTTGCCACTATCTCAGTGAGACGCAGAGATTTATAAAATATAAATTCTTATATTTAAAAATATTTTCAATATTAAAAAAAAAAATTAAAAGAAGCCACTACCAGTAATAACACACACAAACATTTATTAAACATATATGTAATTTAGAATTATTATTTTAGTCTAACTTTTACTTTAACATTTAATTTACATTTTTAACTTTTATTTTTGAAGTTCGCACAGATGAATTTAATATTTTATTAAAGTGTTGAATATGAATAGACTACATAGATTGCATTTGAAAAGAAAATATTCTATTCCTTATTTAACCTTAGGCCAAAAGTTCGCAGTCAAACCAACATCAATCCATCTGATACATCAATGTATTCAATGCAGCATGAATACGACAGCAACAATACTATACTGTCAGGAATGTACATCTGAACAGCATGGTTATAGAAGACATTGACTCTCATCCAGTACAGGAATACTACATCTGTCTGGTGAGAAGAACAATAAAAAAAACTCCATAGGAAGGGACTGCGTTTTCCATCTTACTATCTCATTCCATAGGCTAAAAGGGGGCGATCCAAGGAGCAGGGAATACCATCTGCTTTTGATGGTCAGTGAGGTATGGGACTTATTTTGCCCAAGTGCAGAATATAATAGGATCCTGCATGTAGTGAATCTCATGCTACATTTACTAATTACACCAATATATCCAATCGATTAACCCAACTTAACTACGAAACAAATAATCTAAGATTAACCCTCCCTTAATTAATTAATATAACTTTACAAATCTATGCAGCCATTCATGCCTGACTTAAATTTAACATTTATATAATTTATTTTAAAAGAAAAAAAAAATCATAATAAAAACTTAAAAGAACAGAAAAAATAAATTAATGGAAATGATTTACAAAAAATAATAATACATTCAATAAAATAATTATTAATAACTACTGATTAAGTTTGGTCAGATAGGAATTTCTATTGCAATAATTTAAATACTGGAAAAGTTTATACTTAGTGTTCATTAATTAACTAATATTCTTATTGTTTTAACATACTGTAAAAGTTTCTTTTTTAGAATTAAAGTTCATTAGTTAGAGTTCTTACTGTTTTAAAAATCCATGCTTAACAGTTGCTTGAAATTTGGAGCCAGCATTAATTCCCCCGATGTCCTGTGGTCCTCAATATAGGAAAATAATTGGTCATTCCTCTTTCTTTTTCTTTTTTAAAAAAAACTGAATGAATTGAAGAGTGCGTCTTTTCAATCCCTTCTCCTTCAACTCTCCCCATACTAACACATATAGCACCTCTGCTGTCACATCTTTATCTTCTCTCCTAGCTCTTTCTTCACTCAAAAATTTATTTCCAAACTTTTTCTTTTATATCAGAATTTTGGATTGAGTGGACATTACATCATGATGATGATCATTCCCTCACTGAGGTCCATTTCCTGAGGGCTTTCTTTTATTGGCTATTAGCTTCTATTGTTTTTTCTCTCCTATCTAACCTTTAATTATACATTTGAGATATCCAAGGACTAGTTTACTTTAATTAATTGAAAACAATCATTTCCATTTTACACAATAGAATTAATTAAATTTGTACATTCTTAAAGATATATTTTTATCTTTAAATTTTTTAAGTTTTTGCTGAAAATTTAGTCTTAAAACTTTTTCTTTTTTTAATAAAGTTTTCTTTTAGTAATTTTTCATCTGTGTGATTTTATATATATATATATATGGTTTAAATGACTTTTAACTTTCAATTTTTATGTTTTAAAAAAGATGTTTTTATATGTGAACTTTTCTTTTTAATGTCTAATTTTTAAAATAAATAATGTAACGGTGTGTGCCCATTACAATATATATATATATATAATTATGTACACATACTAAATATAATATATGCATTAAGAGTATATATTAACTTAAAAAATAAAAAATAGAGTAATATATCACATGACTCCACTTCTTTTTTTTAAGCTTGCATGAAATAAACAGAACTATGCTAATTGCTCAACAAGTTTTAAGATAAATGCTTAGCAATAGAAAGCATTTAAAATATCTCTATCTGAAAACCACTCCCCATCCCCTGACCAATGATTTCATACTTTTTGCACTCCTCATAAAAGTGCCAGAAACTATCCAAGCACCTCTCTGATGAGTGTCAAAAGCATGAAACCATTGGGGGATAGGGGTGGTTTTCAGATAGAGATATTTTAAATGCTTTCTCTTGCTAAGCATTTATCTCAAAACTTGTTGAGCAATTAGCAAAGCTCTTTGTTTATTTCATGCAAGCTTAAAAAAGAAGTGGGGTCATGTGATATATCATGCTTTGAGATAAATGCTTACCAAGAGAAAGCATTTAAAATATCTCTATCTGAAAACCACCCCCATCCCCTGACCAATGATTTCATACTTTGGGCACTCCTCAGAGAAGTGCCAGAAACTATCCTAGCACCTCTCTGGTGAGTGTCAAAAGCATGAAACATTGTTCAGGGGATGGGGGTGGTTTTCAGATAGAGATATTTTAAATGCTTTCTCTTGGTAAGCATTTGTCTCAAAGCATGATATATCATATGACTCCAATGCTTTCTTTTGGTAAGAATTTATCTCAAATCTTGTTGATCAATTATCAAAGCTCTTTGTTTATATATTAACTTATTGCAGAAATATCTAATGGCATATATATTATATGTGTAATATTGATTTAAAATAAAATTATATGTATTAAGTGAAGTTCATTTACAATATGTACACATGTATTATTATGTACCCATACTAAATAAGATATATCCATAAGGAGTATATATTTTAACTTTTAGCAGAAATATATATATATATATATATATATATATATATATATATATATATATATATATATATATATATTAACTATGAGTGTCCAGCCAATTTAAAGTATAATATAGTTTTATATTTTCATTTACTGTGGCCAATACTAAACAATTAAAAATAATAGAAATAATTTTTATATTAAATGCTTTTATTGACTATGCACTAAAAATAAATAAAATAATTATTTCTTCAACCACAATTGGAATTTTTAAATTTAACTTGAAATAAAGGCATGGGGGGTCCACAAAGTATTTCAGTTACTCCCTATTTTTTATAACAAGGGATTTATTTAATTAATTTCTGAACACTCCCATGCTTTTATTTAAAAATAAATCTAAAAACTTTAATTGGCATTGAAAAAACAATTGTTTTATTTCTTTGCAGCACAGTCAATAAAAACCTTTAATGTAAAAAAAAAATTATCTCTGTTATATACAGTGCTTTTAAATATGAATTGTTTTCCAAGTAATATAAAAAATAAAATTATCACATTGATAAAAATTAAATATTTTATAAAATTAATTGTTCTTATAATCACAAATGTGCTATTTAGAAAATCTAAATAATCAATACATATATCATGTCCATAATAGAGAATCTGAATTGAGGTTAGATGAATCATGGGAATTGTTTTAGGCTACAAGCTTGACATTTTTTGTAGATAGATAATTTATAATCAACCATGAATGATCATCCAATATTGATTGGTTAATGTGGTTATTTTCCTTTAACTAAAAACTAATGGTTTCACTTTAGTTCATGTTAATTAAAAAAGTATAGATGTTTCTTCTATAAAAACCAAAAATATAATAATTGAAATACAATATAACATTCATGACAAATCCATTCTTATACGTTTTTATGCTGTAGTTTACCTTTAGCAAATGTTTCAAAATTAACAAAAAAAAACTTTAAAAATTAAAAACATCTGTATTTTTTGCTAAACAATAATATATTTAAATTAATATTTGTATTTTTTATCAAAAGATTATTAGTTTCTATGCTAGGAGAACATTATTCTTTGATTAAAAGGATTGCTTTAGCACATTATTATAATGACATATTTTTAAAAGTAAACCGTCATCATCACTATAAATTTTAACCACTGTCAACCAACAAAAGTTGAAAGTATCTTTAAGATTAATTCAGTTTTTCAGTTCCAGAGTCAACATTTTGCAGTTCATGTGCCATTCTTTTCAGATGTTCTATATAAATCCTGTATTTCAATTTTTGTATAAAGTGCAGTATAATATTTAACACCCCTCCTCTGTTCTACAGTACACTCTTTTATTATGAACAAAAATGTTAAAATTTAAATATTGCCTATTTTAATGAGATTCCAAGCTTTTAATGTTTGGAATTAAATAAAACATTTTCAAATTTGAATCACTCAGATGATGTTCAGTTTATGTTTTTATTAATTTTACCCATGAAAATAATTTTCATAAAATAACAAAACCACAAACCTTCCAAAAAATAAACAATTATAAATGTTGTAAACAGTTATAGACTCACTTTAAATTAGTCCTTAAAATTAGATATGTAGAACAAATGTTTTGAACATGGAAACATCTTTCGTTTTTTACTTCGAGTCACTGAATTTGAATTTTTATCATTACTTTTTTTTTGTATTAATAAAAATTAATTTTTTATTACAGCACTGCTAAAGCCTTTTAGCCTTTTATTTTATTTTTGAAATCAAAGTTACAATGCACTAAAATTAATGCACCAAGTTCGGAGCCTGTGTCATAGATTAATCATTCCTGCTCTGATCCATATCTCTCCTCTTCATTATGCTTAAATCTTTCATATCTAATCTATCCATCTTGTGAATAGTTTTTTTTTAGATTAAGATTCAGTTCAAGTGCTTCAAACAACTTAGTAACATGTTTTTGTAACTTTCTCAAACATATCAATAATATTTGTACTTTACTTTAGAACCCTTCTTATACTTCCAAAAATATAACTCATTATATATATATATATATATATATACGCACACACGTGCATACTGATGAACATGTTAACATTTATGATATATTTTGAATGCAATGTATTTTATAATAAACCTGAATAAAATATTCCTGGAAAAGGAGAAATGCAATACCAATTTTTATCAGGAGAATATGTCTGAGGATAAAATACAGTGACCAACAGAAATTTTAAAAAATGTATTGCAATCTTTCAAAAAAAAAAAACCGTTTACATTTAGGACTATCAATGTGATATATGTAGCTCTATTTGATATTCACGTGATTATTTTTATGACGTAATCATGTAAAATTCAGTTTTCATTTTATTTTTTAACTTTCTAGCTTTGTTTTTTTATTTTTCCGGAGTTGGAAATGGCAATGCTCATTTATGAATGTCTGCTACTATTAATGACATATATATAAATCAGTATAATTATTTGTTTAAACATATAATCCACAATGATTTTTGTCATAATTGATAAATCTCGTGCGTAGTAACAGCAATTGTACCTCGTTTAGACTGCAAAATTCTTAAAGGTGATCTATTTATATTATTCAATTATTTTTCAAGGCGTAAAATTTTTCACTTTGATGTGTTAATGCACTCTATATTTAATCAAAGTGTGCAGACGCATTAAGCTGAAAAATTGTTTGGATATTTTTTTTAAGAAATGAAAAATAGCTCTGTTTTCAGGGTTATGACATGGTTTCATGCAATACAAAAAGTTGATTTAATACCATTTGCACATCCATAATAGCAGAAATAAAGTAACTTAACACCGCAATTTTGAAGTAGATTAACTAATACCTTGCCGTGATCTTTAAGTAATGGGTTTTACAAAACTATAAATAACTAAATCTTCCATAAATCTATTTATATATATATACTTTAAAATACATTAATGTTTGTGTTTTTATTACTAATTTCACATTATATATACTTGAATTGGCAAAGTCATGATACTTATAAAAAGAATTATGAATTCAGTATAAATAAAATCAACTTGTTAAATTAATATATTGCCTAAATGTTGATTGATTTTAAAGATTATATATATAATATTAAAATACACATATATTATATATGTTTTATCAAATGACTTTAGATTTTACTTGTGTAGAAATTAGAAGTTTTATAAAGTGTCTAATATATCCATCAGATTGATGAACTTTCAATACATTTTTCTTTTGCTTTAAATCTATATATAAGCTTATTAAACATAATTTAGCATAAAATATATATCAGTCCTTATATGTATATATAATCAAAATTATCCCAAATTCACAACTCAATCAGATTACTCAAGAAAATGAACTCTAAAACATTACCAATGAATTCACTGCTACAAGCAGACTTCTCAAGTGTAAAGAACTGCAAAATAACAACTTATTTAAAATCAACATTATCCACCATTCTAGTTTTTTCCCATACTTTCTTAATATGAAAAGAACTTTTAAATAAGTTTAGTAATAAAAATTCTTTAATTCTTCTTTTTATTTCATTTCTCTCAAAGGAGACAACTTTATTAGCTTCATCAAAAACCAAGTTTTAGAGTTTATTTTCTTGGCTAGTTTGAGTGAGTTATAAATTTGATGTAATCTTGATTATTTATTGACTAACTTAGCTTTATGCTTTGAATATATATATATATGTGTGTGTGTGTGTAAATAATTAAATAACGAGATTATATGTAACTGAAAATGAAATAATTGAAGCTTTCAATGAGTTATATCATGCTTGCAACACAATCACAACCATCCATTAACCCAAGTCAGATCATTATCTCAGATCATAGATACATTAGAAACATACACTTTGTCACGCAATTTATATAGCACATGTGACATTTCAACTTCATATATTCATTATGTCTAGAGAAACACCAACCTTAATTTTGTTTTTTTAATTACAATTCTATCACCGATTACCAAAACTTATGAGCAAAGATATGTGAAAAGAATAAATGATCCCCAAGATGTGCATTTCATGCTGAAACAGCACTCATTAGTTGGCACAGATCACAATCACTTACACTTAGTGAACAAATGATGAAGATATGTGTAAGAGATTGTGTTCTGAGACAACTAATGAGTGCTGGTTTAACATGAAATGCACATCTTGGAGATCATTTATCCTTTCCGCATGTCTTTGATCGTATGTTTCAGTAATCTGTGATAGAATTGTAATTATTTTAAAAAATTATATAACAAAAGAAAAATGAAGGTTAGAGTTTCTCTAAAAATAATGTGTATATTTTGTTGAAATGTCACATGTACTATTGAATTGCTTGATAATCATGATCTGAGAGGTTGGTCTGACTTCTGGGCTGATGGATGATTATGATTTAGTTATAAACATGATATAATGTATTGGAAGCTTCAGTTACTTCCTGTTCATATATATATATATATATATATATATATATATATGAACAGTTTCTAATATATATATATATATATATATATATATATATATTAGAAATTAGGAACTTGAGCTAATGAGAAAACTAGTTTAGCCTCAATTAAAAGTAATTGATAGTTTCTTAGCAAGATGAAAAACTAAAAGTTATCTCTATTTACATAGATATAATCTCATTTCCATTCTTTATTGTAATAATAATCCATGGAAATATTTAATTCAGTGTATACATATATATTAAATACTAACATATTATAATCAGATGAGTGAGAGATTTTCTACATGAGAACAACTGTTCAAGCTTTACATATTATAAACATTATTTTGCTTGCTTTCAATGTGCAAAGGTTTAGGACACACATGAATATAATACCATTCACATTTTAGTGTGATATTAAACACATACCACACAAGGCTCTAAAATTACATCTTATTCTGAAAGCCTAAATATTTATGTCATATATGTATGTATAGTGTTTCAAATAATAATGTAATATTAGACACATTCTCGCATAGGGCAGAGATAAGTTACATCTTACTATGAAAATTTAAATGAAAGAAGCACATTCTCTATAAATATATTTTAAAAATCATCTTATTGTTATCAGATGAATCAGAAATTTTTAATGTTATGGCTTACCTGATGAAATTTGGATTGTTGTGAATTTTAACATTGAATGTTAGTGAACGATCCTATATATAATTTAATACAAATAGTGTATTACAATCACTATGATGATCAAATATCCAATATAATTTATTTGTCCATAATGTTGTCACAAACACATAAATAAATAATCAATCAAACAAGATTAAAATAAACAACTATTAATAAGTATAATTAAATGTTTATCAAACTGGCTTTCATCTCCATTGAGACCTTCTCAATGGAGATGAAAGCCAGTTTGATAAACATTTAATTATACTTATTAATAGTTGTTTATTTCACTCTTGTTTGATTGATTATTTATTTAGTGTATTGCAATATTTATGAATCCAGTTGGTTATTTATATTCGTAGGACTAAATGTTTAATTATATATATATATATATATATATATATATATATATATATATATATATCTGAGTAGTAAGTCTGATTAATATCTATAACAATCAAATCTTTCAGATTTGCCCCAAATTTTTCTAAAACTTGAGGACTTGTTATAAATTGAGTGTGGTCATCTTGTGAAAAATGTTTCAGAACAATCTTATTATATATATATATATTTCACTTGATGATATTACTTTTAAAATCATTATGTTCCCTTTTTTTTATACTTTCTATTGAACTGCCTATAATCAATTTCATAAACAACTACATAATTAAAATAAAAATTTATTTCCATCAAATCGACTTTCATTCAAAATTGAACCTTGTCAAGATGTTACAATAATTAAAAAATGTCACGTGATTTACATATCATCTAGAACACCCTCTATTGCCCAATCCCAACCCTAAAAATTGGAAAATATAAAAATATTTTTTAGGATTGGGATTGGATAATAGAGGGTGTTCTAGATGATATGTAAACCACATGACATTTTTTGAATTATTGTAACATCTTGATAAGGTTCAATTTTGAATGAATGAAAGTCGATTTGATGGAAATAAATTTTTATTTTAATTATGTAGTTGTCTATGAAATTGATTATATTTAGTTCAGGAGAATATATATACATATATTCTAACCAAATAAAGCTGTGGAAGAGAAACATAATATTATAATGAGACTAATAATACATTCGGCTAAGCTAAGTGACTGGGTAGTTATCTTTCACTCTTTTACTACAGAGATATGTATTAAAATAAAAAGAAATTTCAAAGCAATAATAAAATTCATAACTATAAAGTAAATAAATACACTAGGAAGAGGAAAACCTTCACATATTCCTATGCAACACTTTTAAAACATACATTATCCCCAACAAAATACATTCTCTGAGCAATATATATTTTACACTTATAGTAACATCTATTAATCTTTGTCTTTTCTTTAATATCTTATATAGCAAATATTTATCACCAAATAATTATTTATTGACATGATCTGATCTATTCTACTTTTGTAGAGTGAAATGGAAAGTACATTTCTAATGGTACAATAAACAATAATGAATTTCTTTTGTCACCACCATAATTATGATACAGATGAATGGATTAATAATTAATCAAGTTATAAATAATGATTTCAGGATTCTTTTTGTTAACTTTGGAAGTATGCTGTTGTATCATGTTGCTAAATAAATGACTGGTATCCCAGTAGATTATAGGAAACATACATTTCTCTTATATGCTAATATATCCTAATATAATAATAATCACATAAAGAAGTTTTTAATCTGCTTAAAACAAAAATATATAAAATTTAGGAAAATCATAGTCTTTTACCCAGGATGTCACTCGAAATAAAAGAAAGAAAGATTACCTTTTATATCGTTCTATTACCCCCATTAACAACACAATTAAAATAATTAAGTTTAGTTATTGTACTTTTTTATTAGTAAGATAAATAAAATAATGTGCAGTCTGAAAAATGGATTAAGTAACTCCAAGAAAGATTAAAAATATTCATTTCTTGTAATTACAATTCCAGCTTTGGAATTGAAACATTTATGGAATTTTCATTTTTTTGACATTGAGATTTTGGATCTGCGTGAAAATTGATAATCTGATTCCCCAATATATCTGTTATAATTAAGAATTCAAAACACAAGAAATCATATACAAAAAAACAAAAACTAGATTTAAATAACAGCAATTACATTTATTAATATACTAGATACAAATAAAAAAAAATTATTTACAATTTCATTGCAAAAGTTATTTGCCAAACTTATGTGTGCTGTTAAATTTTTAGTAGGATGTCATAATGGATAATACAGAATTGCCTCATTAACAAACTATCTATTAGAGTTTTAAATGTTTGGATGAGTTATTAAGAATACATTAATTTAAGGTAAGTAGTTTCAATATTTAGCTAATTTATTTTTTTATCTATTTTAACTAAATCATCCCATTAAACAAACGTTTAAAATAATAAAAATATATAGCCTAAACTAAAAGCTAAGCAATACAACTTATGAAATATATCCCTTATTCAGGTAACAACACATAATATATTTATTAACAATTTAACACATTACAGATTAAATAACTTTAATCTGAACTACTCTATGACTGAGTTTGAACTGACAAACTTGTATGATAAAGACGATTATCATATCCAGATAAATAAGATAATTATTGTCTAGCACTATTTTATTTTTTGAATAAAATAATAAAATGTATGGAACATTTATCAGAAGCCATGCACATACATATTATATATTTGACTTATGTCCACATAATAATGAAATATTTAACCTTAAAGTGTCTTACTAATCCATCGGTGAATTACTCCCAGATGATGATGAAAATCAACATTGTGTAGGTGCATTTCCTATTATGCTATGCACTAATTAAGAATTAAAAGTCACTAATATATTATTGACTTGCTTGTGAACTATTGGCAAGGCACATCAGCACAATATAGACATGGTTTCACTTAACTAAAACACTACAAATAATAAAGTGCACCCTGAAGAACTAAGTACTTCAATATCTAGCCTATCATTGCCATATCATTCTTAAAAGCACAAATAACTTTACTTTCCATGGTGGAAATATTTAATAATATCATGAGGAATAAATTAATAAAGACAGGTTCCTCAGAGCAAAACAACATGAATAAGAGTATGGTGGATTCCAACACCTATATCTTAGGTAAAAATAGATGTGTGGACAACATCTCAACACATAAGAAAAAATGGAATACACACCATAAAATGATCCACTCATCAAACTTAGCTACCTTAGCAACATATGAAAGTAATCTTAGAATATAAACACTATCCTTTCATGGAATACAAATGTGAACAATGGGAAGAGCATATTTTATCCCACAAACCACAATAAGCAAAGCAACATCTAATAAAGTCTAATGCTCAGAGGCATAAATCTTAAAATAAATGATGGCAAGATAACAAAATTATCACTTATAAACTAGGTAATTTAATATTCATTCTAAAAATTACATACATTAAACAACATCTGAAACCAACAAGTTTATTGTCAGTCAAATAATAGGTAAAATATTTAAAATAGCACAATAAAAATTCTGCATTAAATAAGGAATACACACATACAATGCACAGAATAAAAATTTATAAAGTTAAAGTGGACATAATAGCAAATTAAATATTAATAAATATATGGTTAATAAATGCTCAGTTATATTAAAATTTAAACATAAATTATTACATCATAATAATTATGAAATTATTGTGAATTTCTGATAAACATACATCAGTTGTTTACCTATAAGTAAATGGAACACTCATAAACACTATTTAAAAAAATGAAAGAGATAAATATCTCTACTTGAATAAAAGGCATTATAAAATTTACCTTAAACGAATGAATATAAACTATATGAATTTTACATTACATGTTCTAGGAATACCTACACATTCTATTATAAGCCCATTAAAGAATAATATCATAATAATAAAAATATCTTGGCATATAAAATATTATTTAAAAAAATTGTATATATATATATTATAAAACGCCTTAGTTCTTTAATAGAAGTCCTTCCATAGTGAGCAGTTTGTCAAGGGTGCAATGTCCTTCCTTAATGAATTATTCATAGAATGAAGCATCCATACTAATTAATATATTTTTTTTTCATAGAAAGTAATAGCAAATACAACTTTCCAAAAACAAACGATAAATAATAAGCATAACAAAAGTTCTATTCAAAATAAACAAAAGTTTGGATTCTTTTTTTTTTAAAGACATTAGTTAAATATAAGTTAGGGTGATTGAGAATTTTCATTTAATAGCACATAACAATAATAAAAGGTCCAGTGAATTTTGTGTCTGTGATTCTATTGAAAATAAGCAATTTTTTTTTCTTCCCAATTAAAAATGCATATTTTTTTAAAAAAAGCAGTTCTTAATTTTGTTAAAATTCACTTAGAAGTATCATTTTCAGTAATTCTTTTAAAATTACACTCAAGTTTGACAGTTTGCAATTCAACACAATGCATTTATTAAATGTCCATTGTTGTTATATCTGCAAACTATATTTCCTCTATAAAGCTTTTTTATTATTTTAAAATTTCTTTGATTCCATTTTCTTCTAAGTATTTTTCTTTTCTTATCAAAATACAGAGAAAGCAAAGTGCATCTAAAAGTTCTCATGTATCAAGATAACAGGTTATGTGTTACTTGTAAATTTTATATTGAGTAAGTCTTTCAAAATATTCATTGAAGTTAATGTAAATTTAGCATTTTAACATTAATAACTGGTAATAATAATTAATATAGTTGTTTATCTTCAAATCAAATTTTTAACAGTTTTTTTTAAAACTTTAGTTTCTTTCTCTTAAAGATGAACCATGATAGTGAGAAATAAAATAGCACAATGTCCAGCATGGATTTATAAATTAATATAAAAGAAATTATCACCTGATTTCTTTCATAATTTCTTTCAAAGTATAATTGATAAAATTGGGTCACTATAAACTAATTATTCTTTCCAAACATGGCATTAATAATTTAAAGAGTTCAAATTGAATTCTGGCAATAAAAACAAAATACCTTATAAATTTATCTAGCACTGCATTTTAAGTTAACAAAATATAAAATTTGGGTAAATTAACACTTAAATAATAACAAAAATAATTAAAGAAAATTATTACTGTTATTTAAAGATGAGAAGATTGCAGTGCATCTGAAGATATCAACAATAGCAGTGGTCAGTCAGAAGAAGAAAATAAAGAAGCCCCTGTACACTGAAAATCCCCATATTTTATATCTCCACTTACAGATATCATTAATTAACATCCATGCCCATAAAAAATAATAACATCTATTATAAAAAATGTCAATATGATATGAAATTAATTAGTATAAATTATGTAACTTTGTTCTATTTGTTTTAATTCATATGATCTTAATGACAGAAGTTGAAGAAAAGGTTAACTGAATATTATTAATTAATACATTTAATAAAATAAAATAAGATAATAAATAATATTTTATTCTAAAAGTGCATAAGCTTTACTTAAAACTTAAATGATATTCTGTTTTAAAAGTTAATTTTATAATAGAGGGAAGCATTCAGTTATGCCAAAAATCACACAGATTTCAATGCATTCAGTTGATTGGAAAACTGAAAAGATATATAAAGCTTCAGCTCATAGATTTTTTAATCCATTGACAAAACTTTAATGAATTTGATAAATGTCCTGTAAATATTAACACAGTGAAAGAATGGTTAAATTCTAGAACCAAAGATTCCTGAGTGAAGCATAATATATTATTTTCAGTATTCAAACATTTACATGACTTCATAATTTGTATTATCTCCAATAGAAGGCATTCTGGCTATTGCATACTAGAAAGGTGCATGAATGTTCAATGCAAGATGCAGTTGCTCATTGGCATGAGAATTTACTATGTTTCAAAAGTTTACAACCCATTGATACTAGAAATATCATATATACTGTAAAATTTGATCTACAAATATTATTTGTTGAAATAAACAGAATGGGTAAGTTTTTTGTGTGTGAAATGAGCTGTAAACCATAGAGAATTTTAAAATGAAAGTTAATAGATATCTTTAAATTAAAAAGTTGAGAATCAAAATTGTACAACTAGCATTTTAGGTACAATTCATATAAATATAAATAATGGACTTCTTTAAATGCTACTACTGACCAGTGAACTGTGTAATAAATAAATTAAACCTACAATCAATTTAAAAAACTGCCACATTATTCAATATACTAAAAAAAATCATCATATTCAGTCTTTTTCATTAAAAAAATAACTACGATGAGAAAAAATTCATATTAAATACAACCATTTTTCGTCAAATAAGTTTGATATCAATAGGAATCTTATATCATGTAAAATAATATTCTCTTGAGATTTACACAATTCTCTGTGTGAGTGCTTTCAAATAGAATCCATCGTTCATGCAATAGATTCAAGAAAATCCATGGATTTTCCACTCTACTGGCTTTATAAATAAAATGTATCTATCACTGATCTGTAGTTAATGATTTTCAAACCTATTGCTGTAAGTGGCAAAATTATAAAAGTTAGTAAAGGCATGGGAAAATCTATCTCCAGATTGGAATCTATACAGATATCTTTGTGATATTATTTTAATAGTTTAGTTATCAAAAAAATTCATATTGCTTAATAAATAACCAAAACTGTGAAAGAAAATAGTTCAGGTTATAAAAGATAATTTAGAAAATCAAAAATTATAAATAAAAAAACAGCTAGCATTTATTGATAGCAAAGAGTGGGTCATAATGAAAACCAGTTAATTTTAAAAGTTTTAATTTCAAAAATGAAATTCATGGATTGATTAAATATTGGATACAAATCCACTTTGGTTTTAAAATTATAGATTCAAAACTAAAAAGTAATATACTTACCATTACGCTCAAACATCTTAAAAAATAAGAGTATATCTCTTACCTGAATAATAAATTTGAAATTAACTTTATTTGATAATGCCAGAATTTTTGTGACAGATACGATTGTCATCAAATTTTTAAAGTCATTGAAACTCTTATCTATAATTTTATTGTTTCTTAGTAAATGATATCTAAATATTTTCAAATTTTTAAATGTCTGTGCTACAGACC
This sequence comes from Epiperipatus broadwayi, assembly GCA_028023455.1. Lineage (NCBI taxonomy): Eukaryota > Metazoa > Onychophora > Udeonychophora > Euonychophora > Peripatidae > Epiperipatus > Epiperipatus broadwayi. The sequence continues at coordinate 24,000,788 of JAQFVV010012393.1, read as the reverse complement.
TTGTGTCGACTCCACCCTATCACTACTTTCCACTAGAACAAAAACTCAGACACTTCTCTGCTCAGTAAGTCTATGTACACATAAACATCCATATCCATGTAATAGTTCAGTATTTTGTCTTGCAAAATAGGGACTGTTGGGGTTTTTTTTTGTTTACTTTTAAAATATTATAGAAAGATAAATAATCATTGCACTATAGAGATATTTTCAAAATTTTTAATTTATTTATCAATGTATATCCCATCTCATACTTTACCATATTGTCATTTCTAACCATCACAAAAATTCAGACCAATCTCTAAACATGCATTTTATGGACAACATTCAGTCATCAGATCAGCTTTCCATTATACTATTTTCTTGCAAGATAATAACTTGTTTCTAAACTTTTTTATAAGATATTATATGTATGTATGCACATATATATGTATGCATGTATCTATCTATATATTCATCTATCTATTTATCTATTTACCTATCTATCTATTAACAACTATCCACCTAATTATTTCCATATTTATCTATTTAACTACTCATCTATCCATTTTTCCACTTATTTATGTGTATGATTATTTGCTTGTTAGTCACTGGGTGATCAATGGAAAAATAGGTATACAAATAGGCAGATATATGGATAGATAAGCATGTAGATAAATCAATACATTGATAGATAGGTAAGTAGGTAGATAAAAAATATGTATTCAGATAAGACATAGGTAGAGAGAGAAAGAGATAAACTAACAGATATATAATTGACTTCTTTGGTAAAGAAAAAAATAATATTGCTTGACTATTGTTAGTGTCATTAAGAATGAGCTGTGCATTGTTGAAACAATAGAAGACATCAAAAATATGCTATCTCTATTTCTGCATAATTAGATTCTGTTTAGGTTTAAATCTCAAATGTTATTTAATAACACTATGGTTTTCCCAATTCATCTTCTACAATTATGACCAATCCTGTCTATGAGAATAGTACCCTACCAAAATATCAAACATTCTAATTGTTTATAATATAAACAACATCAATGTTGGCATTCAGATTATGGTCAATGTTAGTTAATGAATAAACTTTTGAAAAAAATATTTCCAAGATCTGTGCCTATTTGTGGATAATATCTCAAGAATTCTCATTATTGATTTGACAATACAATAATCAGCAGAATTTAATCCTGATATAATATCTTATACACTGCAGAAACAATGGACAAAATACTGAATTTAGTTTCAATTCACTCTATCTATGTCATGCAGGATATTTTCATTATCAACATTAAAAATAAGGACATCCTGCAATTGTTAAGCAATACAACCAATTGTTTGATATATTTTTTCACACATACAATGCAAAATATTATTTAATTCTCTAACTACTATGTAGATTTTTATAAAATTTGAAAGTACATATACTCTCATGTTGAAAGAACTTGTTTATGAGCATCTACAAAGATTGGTATCTAATCTGGCTAAGTTATTATGCAAAAAAATATATCCCAATTAACATAACCACTATTCAAAATGGTACAATAGTGGAATGACATACTCTAAAACTCAAGCTTTAGGGATTATCACCAGTTCTACTACTTCCAGTAATCACTTTCAAGCAATAAATCATTTGATTATATATGTAACATTTTAAATAAAAGGATGAATCTAAATTACATATAAGGCCTTCTTTTCAACATTCATAAAACTAATCACCATATCAAAAATCAAGTGTGATAACTATGTTAGTGATTTTTCAATATTTCCAAAATACAATTTAAAAATATTCTAATTTTTCACTTTATTAAAATATATATGATTCTAGCAAAGCAATTTTATAATATGCTTCTTTTAAATAGACAAAGTATATTCATTACAAGTAAAGAAAATGAACTGATCTCTACTGTTAACATTTTTTAAACAATCTCTACCAATAATATTTTTTCAAAAAGAATGTTTGTATGTATTTCACTATAAAAATTTCAATTGACTCTCAAAGCCAAACCTTATCTTCTCTCATTTGTACTACAAAGCATCACATATAGTATCCCATTTTTGGTTTACATATAAATGTCAAATGGTCAAGAGAAGGTTTCTTCCTGACTTCATTACCAACCCCAATCTGAATTTTTAGATCTTTGATCTTTTCAGTCTATAGTTACTTACCTAGAAAATCTTGAATACAATACCTCATACATCTAATTTATGATTCTGACTAATAACAACATCAAGCATAAATCAATTCTTACTAAAAATTAGATTAAAAATAAAAAGATACATGAAAGTGCAATGGTTGAATTAACAGAATAATTCAACTATAATATAACATCACATGACCACCACCACTTATGCGTGTGTATAACTGTTGTTAAAACAAGCAAAACTCACTATACATATTGCCACACACAGCAAGCTAGAGTAATCAATGGATGCCAGAAGGCTTATGCATAAAATCCCCATCCAGTGCCTACTCATCCAATATCCACAAGCCAGAAACTAGTCTGGGGATATTGGATGAGTAGGCACTGGATGGGGATTTTATGCATAAGCCTTCTGGCATCCATTGATTACTCTAGCTTGCTATGTGTGTGGCAATATGTATAGTGAGTTTTGCCTGTTTTAACTATAAGTCTAAATAATTTATTATAACTATTTCTAAGCTTTTTTAAGTTTGAGCCATGGAGAAATTTCAAGTTAATTTTTTTTTAAAAAAATGTGGCTTTCTGAAAAAAAAAAAGATTAAAAGATATTCATATTTCATACTATTGAGATTTTGTTCTATATTATTCAAAATTCAGAATTGTTCAGGTTACAATATGCCATAAAAGCTGGACATTATCAGTATTTTTGAAGAATGACATTTGTAAAACAATTTTTAAAAATATAGTAGACAATTAAAAACAAACAAATAGGCATTTGATTAATTTGACTTGAACTTTTGTTTAAACCATAAATGACTAAATTAAAATTGTCATATTTTGGTCATATTATAAAAATTATATTGTTAAAAGGTTTATAAAGGTAAGATAAATTAATAGTAAAATGAAAATGAACAGAAATGTGATACATTGACAACCTCATCAGACTAATAAATATGTCATTGAAGATCCTGAAATCCAAACAAAAGTAATCTCAAGTATGGGGAAATGTCTTTGATGTGATTAGAATTTAATAGAAAGTATTGCAGTTTCTCTTTGTAAAGCTCTAATATTTGAAATTAGATATAACTCTAGGATAGGCATGCCTAAGTTTTTGTAGCTTGTGCTTTTATCATCAATGAAGATTTACTATATATAGAGAGATATTAGATTGATATCAATGGCTTGACTTCTAGCTTCTCTGTGGATAAAGACTTACTCCCAACAGACTTTATCGTTCATTCAACTTTTTATCAACAAAAGTTTCGTTTCACAATTTTGACATTGAATCGAATTGTAATTATTATTATTATTATTATTATTATTATTATTATTATTATTATTATTATTATTATTATTATTATTATTATTATTATTATTATTATTATTATTATTATTATTATTATTTAATAGATTTATATAAGAATGTTCAGAGATTTTAATTAATATCAGTTATTTGGCTTTTAAAACATATTAACACCATTAAATTTCTCTCTCTTTCTCTCTCTTCCTATATAATTTCCATTTTATATTATGAAGCAATTTTTTTCACGTGGCTGTTTTCTGGAAATGGTTTTAAATATTTTATTTTCTTCTTTCATTTCTTTTTTATTATTACTATTATTATATTATTGTTTTTCAATATTAATATTGGTATCATAATCATCAACCCTTTTAACTCTGTGTTGTGTTTCTTCTCACTTTTAAATTTTCTTTAAGTTCCAATATTTTTTTTATTAATCTCTTTGATTTCGTCATCGTCTACACACTATCATTTGTTTTCTTAATCATTTCCACCACTATCATCTTCTTCAGCATCTAAGTCTAACTTGTAATCTCTTTTTCAATGATCTTCATTAGTGATGATGATGATTTTCTTATGATTATTACTGACAAAATCACTCAGTTACAGCATATTACTTTTATTCGATAAGTGGTTAAAGTAAAAAAAAAATCCATTAATTACGGTAAAAGGTAGAAGTTGTTTTCTTTTTCTATTCCACTTTTTGCCAGAGAAGTGCGTTTTAGAGCGCTGTTCAATACACTTTTAAAACGAGGACAACTTTCAAATGTTTCTTAGAAAATATATTAATTAGTCATGCATGATGTTACCTTTTTACGGATGCAATAAGAAATAACTTGTTATTGTCCAATCCTTACAAAAGCATCCATAAAATCTTAATTATTTGAATTTCTCACTTGAAACTCTCGATTTAAAATTCGCCTACACTCACAGACTGTTTTCAGCTCTTTAATTTCCTAGAACACGTCTCTTTTGAAATGAAGAACCATTTCATGCTTATTAATAAATTCAAGTTGTTATCTTAAAATACTCTTGCTCGCTTATTATTAAAATGCTATTAAATTTATAATTACTTTATTAATTAAAAGTTGAGCCGCAAAACAATTATGTGAATTGATACGGCTATAATTAATTAAATTGATGGTTTACATTATAATAAATTATTATTATAATGATTAGAATTTATAAAACTATTTGTGTGGCTATATTTTCTATAGCATACACGTATTACATATATACGTAAAAATACAAACATGCAAAAAATTCATAAACATTTGAAAGTCATTCTGAAATTTTGTAGGAATCATTTATGCTTAATATCCATACAGTTCACGGACAAATATATCACAAGATCACTAACACTTGATAGATTGGTTTTGGGCAGTGCAGATCTGTGCTTGTTACTTAGTTTCTCTCTAGTTGGCTTTCCAATTCTGGGCAGTAGGCCGAATGTGGTCGCTGCACATTTGGACTGCTAATTGGGAGAAAGAGGTACCTCTAATAATCTTGACATGGCTCGGCTGCAGATCAAGAGTTTATTATCCATGTACAGATACACATTAATCAAAATTATAATAACCCTTTTATGGACATAATTTTTATCGAGCGTATGCACTTTATATAAACCTTGTAACATTAAACACTTTGTAATCCTCAACGGGTAAAGTATACCCGAAATTTTTTGTAATCTTTTAACTAATAAAAGTTACTTTTGAGAAGAAGAAAAAAGATCACTAACACTTAAACAATTTAGAATATATTAAGCCATAGGTTTACGTGACATAGGAATGAAATGGATATCCTTGAATTAATACTTCACGATGAAACCTGAAAAAAAAAAACAGAAAACTTTGTGAGATATTTAATTATTGGGGCGTTTTTATAATAAGAAATAGAAGATTAAAATGATCCATAATTATCCATTAGAATGTAGAATTGATTAAAATATTATAGAAGTATGAACCTTATGGGGGGGGGGGATCGTTGAGGAGACCAAGATTGAGCATTAGAGATACCAGATGCTATAGACGATCATATTAGAAATAAACTAGATTCCAGCTGAAAACAAAAAGATTGGTCTATAATATCAAGAATTATCTATATTTAAAAGGCTTAAGTAGGGATAATTAAATACCCCTTACTACTTTTTTGAAAAGAATTTTTAGATACCTGTCTTAAAAACTATTTGAATAACATCTTTTTTCTTGTGGTAATAATATTTACATATTATTTTTTCTTGACATGCATTAATTTTGATCTGATTGTTCTAGTTTGTACTGACTTTACTTTTTATTTAATATTGATTATCTAATATTTAATGTCTAAGCTGCCTTGTTTATAAGATGGTAATCTCAAAACATAAATAAATTGGCTGGGAAAGATTTTAGATGTGTAAAATAACATACCTCAGCTTTATTCTACATTGAATCCAAATCATTAGTAGAGTTCATTAGAAAATTCTGAAATTATAAAGAAATGCCATGCTTTCTTTTGTTTATTAGAATTTTGTTTGAAGGCAGATAATATAACTAGTTTATCAGAGTATTATGATCAAGCAACAGGACTTAATCATCAAGAACATTTTAAAGTAAATGTGTATGTAAAGGAGTATTAGAATTGACTAACTTCTAACAATTATTAAAGGAGTAAATAAATTATATAACAATATAAGCATAATAATAAAAATAGGAAAGGTGACTTCTAATTATATAGGGGTAGTCAGATGATTCAAGTAAGGCTGTTTCATATCACCTACATTACTTAAAGCAGTGGTCTTCAACTTTTTCACACCTGTGAACCAGTAAAAATAAGGATAAGCTTTCGTGGACCGGCAAAAATAAGGATAAGGTTTCGCAGACTGGCAGAAGTCTATAGATAAGTTTTCTTAAAAATGTAAACTGCTTAGCCTTAGATGAGCATAATTGTTATAACTGATCAAAACAACAATGTTAAATATACAAGATGAAGTTTTATATATATATGGAGATGGAGTTTGTATAATAAAAAACTTTTTTTTTTTTTAATTTTGAATTTTTTTAGAAAAGTAAAAAAAAAATTAATTCTACCCCTCCCCCATAAACATCTGTGATAACTAGAAAAACAAATTAATTTATGTATGATTGATTAGAATTTGTTTTCCTTCCATTTCTTTTTTTTTTAATTGGGTAAAAATGAAATGAAAAAATAAATAAAATTTGTTTATATTAATTAAAAGTTTAAACTTTTATTATTTTGTTATTACAACCTTTCCTGCCAGTCTAGCGGACTGGCAAAAAAGTTCTGCGGCCCGGCACTGGTCTACGGACTAAGGGTTGAAGACCACTGACTTAAAGTATATCTTGAGCAAGTATTTGCCAGAAGGTTTGTGATAATGTTTGTGATAATAGTATTTTGGACTATTTCCATCATCTATCATTAAATGTTGAATGTATAGAAAATTTGAAACTTTATTTAAAGTTTGCAAATACAAACAACTTGTTTGTAATAATACACAAATAGACAACACAGGTAAGTAATTACACCTCATTTCCAGTATATTATTCTCCACTCTTTTTCATGTGTTGCTATATGACCAATGCCAATATCAGCATAGGAATTGAATTTAACTTTTACATTCTTGAATATCAAATTTTAAGCAATACTCTAAACAACTGAGTTATTCCATCAAAGGCAACAGATAGTAGAAATTTCATATATATTTATATATGAGGGTTGGTTTAAATCCTCCTGAATATTCTTAATACTTTTTTCTAAGAGCAAGCTTAATTAGAAGCTTCCATACATTGTGTACAGAGATACACTGGGTTGACTTACAGGGTTATCTGATATTAGCATATTAGCAGATTTTTTTTAATTTTCTCATTTGCATTTCTTCTCTATTCAATATTCTTGTATTTTCCCAATTACACATATGGTCATTGGTACATATATGATCTGCTATTGTAGACACATCTGGTTTTTTTCTCTTTTAACCATTAGGTTGTGTTCTTTCAATTGCTATTCAACAAGATGACAGGTTTTACCAACATACTTCCATCCACATTCACATGGTATTCATTAAATGTGGTTTTTGATTACCAGCATTTCCAGTTTAGACTTTGTAGAAATTAATATTTCTCAAAGTTTAGTATGGCTTTGAAAAGCTATTCTAATGTTATATTGACTGCAGATTTTCTTTAATTTGGCTGCCATTCCTGGTATGTATGGATTAGTACCAATATATTTTTTTTCTGTTGGAATTAGAATGAAAACAAAATTAGCATTCTTATATGTTCTTGTGACAAGACTCCCCCAGTGCAAAGCCAAAACAACAGTGTATAAAAAAACCAATACACTAAACATAGAGTTATACTATATGTTTGTAGACAAGAAGATGATACAAAGAGTAACAATAGATTAATCTGCAAAATAAAAAATATAATAAATCAGCAAATAATAATTTAGTAAAGAATATCATTATATGTGACAGCTAAAGGGTAAAATGGAAAGGAAGTTGATGGCAACAGAAGATAGAATTTTTGCAAAGATCTTTACTAAACAAGAAAATTTGAAACATAATAAACATTAAAATACTATAATAAAGGAATTTTAATTTATATAATTGTGAACATATACAAATCATTACCAATATTCCACTAATAATTTGACTCTGTGCTGAAACCTTCTTAATGCAGCTTTTAGTACTAAGGTGCATTTTAATAATTTTAATATCAGATATAAAATGAATATAATAAACTAAACACTATAGAGTAATATAAGATAAGAGAAAACATCCAAAAGGAGATTAGTAAGAAAAAATAAATATAAGTATAGCAAAAATTGTAGATAGAGGAATTAAAAAAAAATCCAGGAATATTTGTGAATTGAGTCCATGATGATTGAGAATCAAGACATGTTGAAGAATGAAGAGACTGAATAAAAGAAAAAGATATGTGTTATGTTCTCCAGATGGTTAAAAAAATCGAATAAGTTATTAGTGATTTCCTGAAAGTTTGTGATGATGGCATTTCAGTTGCATTTTTATATATTGGACTATTTCCACATCTAGTATTCACTATTGAATGTCTTTAAATTTTCAAAGTACATTCAACTGTTATTAATAGCAACAGTTGAATGTACTTTGAAAATTTAAATAAAGTTAAATTTTTCTAAAGACATTCAATACTCAAGACTAGATGTGGTTATAGTCCATTATATAAATACAAATGAATTATCACTCAGGGGTTCAATTGAAGTTTGATCATTGAAAGTAAAAGAAATTGAGCAAGGATTCCTGGATCTTGGCCCCAGAGGGCCACTATACTAATACACTAAATAATGTGAGATATATCTGGTGGTGAACTAAGTAATAGAATAAATGATACAATCAGGTGACAATACTTGTCATTATCTGGGGTAATTTAACTCTGCTCAAAACTTTCTTAACATAATTTTTAGCATCTCATTATCAGACATGAATTATTGATTTATTAAAATAATTATCATCACACATTGAAGTAAATAAAATGTATTATGCTGTTTTATTTTTTATATAAATTTTAAAAGATAAAATGTATCATATACAAGTTATTATAAAAATTATATATTAATAATTGATTATACATAAAAAGCCTTTTCTCAGGAGTTGATTTTATCCCTTATCAAATGTCAAACATCTGTACTAACTATTAACCTATTACTCCATACAGAATATCACTTATTTAAACAGGCAAAACTCTCTATACAGTAGTGCCACTCAGTGCAATCCAGAGTAATCAGTGAATGCCAGAAGGCTTGTGCATAAAATCCCTATCTAGAGCCTACTCATCTAACACCCCCACAGTAGTTTATGGCTTGTGGCCTTTGTCAGTGCACAGCCTTGTATCTGAGAGCACTGCATCTAGATCTTAGGATCTAATGCAACCCTCCAGCAGCCACCTTTTATCTCTACTTAACTACAAAACTATGAGAATAAAATTGAAAACAATAATATTTTCAATCTAAGCTCATTAGATTATATAGCCTTATAGGTATAAAACAAAGACACCAAAATGTATAGGCAATGAACTGAGTTCAGATCTATATAATTATATAAGCTAATGAGCTTAGATTGAAAATATTATTGTGTTTTCAGTTTTATTCTCATAGTTTTGGAGTTAAGTAGAGATAAAAGGTGAATGGTGGAGGGTTGCATTAGATCCTAAGATCTAGGTGCAATGCTCTCAGATCCAAGCAGTTTTGTATGTTTAAATAACAGTTATGAGCAAGCATAAGAAATGATGATCATGTGATGTTTGGTGGTTTAACATCTTCTATTGTTTTACAATAGAAATAAAATAATAAATAAAACAAAATATGAATAAAATAAAATATAATTATGATGCAGCAATCCAGATTGTTAGATATTCAATAAAGGCTGAAACAAATTAATTGTATAACAGCAACACACAGAAAAGATAAAAATACCTTCTCATATTTCTGACTTGTGTTTTTGAATTGAGAGTTCCAGGTGCAGTCATTATTACATCTGATTGGCTGTCACATAAGCATTTTTTAAAGCGCATCTGTCGAAGATTTTAGCCTTTCACATTGTTATTATATTATCTGTTTGCACTTAATAAATGTAATATATTTACATTTGTTACTATTATTTCATTAGATTTTTAAATTGCTTCATAGTAAATCGAAAGATTTCACATTGTTTATTTATAAATAATATTTAGTGAATTAAATGTGAAGGTGTTTTAAGCTTCATGCTCTTAGCTGGGAATTCTTGAGTCTGGCTTATTTATATATAAATTTAAGTAGAGAAGAAGGTGGGTTCCATCTTTTTCTCATATTTCTGGCTTGTGTTTTTGAATTGAGAGTTCCACGTGCAGTCATTATTACATCTGATTGGCTGTCACATAAGCATTTTTTAAAGTGCATCTGATGAAGGTTTTAGCCTTTCACGTTATTCTTATATAATGTTATAAATACTAGTTTATTATATAATTTTTCATAGTCTTTTAAATGACCTTTTATTAATTAAATCTAGTGAAGTTTTATAAATATTCATATAACTATCTGTAATATGTTTTAAAAAAATTGTTTCATATATTTATCTTCTTTTTGGATCTTTAATTTAATTTAAAGGTTTAACATTTTTATATCATTTATTTAAGGCTCATATGTTATGTAGTGAATGTATAAAGCAGCTTTAGTATTTCTCTTATTAATTGCACTGTTACATTCTTTGGCTCTTTCATTTGTTTATGCTCATAGTAAATCATATTTCATTTGTCACAATGAATTTAACATATGACTTAATTTATATTTCATATAATCTCTTATTTTATAATTACATACTAATTTTTCCAGACTTTCACTATTTGATCATCCAATAATAAAAATGAAAAATAAAATTTATATTCATATAAATATTGGATGATTGAAAGGTAAAAGTCTGGAAAAAGTAATATGTAAATATAAAATAAGATAATATATGTTTATTAATATAATTATTTTATTATTGGATGGACAAAGTAAAAATTTGGAAAATTAATGTGTAATTATAAAATGTAGAAAAGGAATTGAATATAAAATTAATTGTGACAATTGTAATATGATTTACTATGGGCATATCATGAAACAATTAGAAGAAAAAACAAAGAACATAACAATGTATTCAATAGAATAGATTATAAATCTGCTTTATATACTTACTATTTAACATATGGACATAAAATAGATGCTAAAAATATTAAATCTTTAAATTCAATTAAAGAGCCAAAAAGAAGACAAATATGTGAACAAATTATATTAAGCATAATATAGATAATTATATAAATATTTTATAAAACTTCAATAAATTTAGTTAACAATTTGTCAATTATTAATGAATGGAAAATTATATAAAAGGGCAATATTTATAAATATATAAAGTTTTTTTTATCTATTCTATGTTACACAGTTAATTTATTTCAATTTTTATTGAATCTCTAACAATATGGAATGCTGTATTATAATTTTATTTTGTTTTATTCATATTTTGTTTTATATTGTAAATAGAATTCTAAAAAAAATGCGTATCTTAATTATAACAAAGATTTTAAAAATTAACCCAGCCATTTAGAGAGACAATAGAATTCATACCCATGCTATTAAACAATACTCTAGTGCAAATCTATGGGAATAGATACATGTTCAAAGTACAACTTCATAAAAACATTGAACATAATATTATCCCATTTCAAATAACTTATCAGAAGACCACACTTAATCTAAAAATGAAAGGAATTAGATCTCCATGTTATCACTGCAAGGAAAGGACAACCTTTAAACAACTGTCCTAAACTGCAATATGATTAATATAAAATGAGAAAGCTCTGATCCATAAATGCAATAACATCCCGATTAGAAATGAGGAAGAAAACATCACAATTGTAAACAAAAAATGATGAACATAAAACTAATCTTTTAAAAAGAACCTGTTGGAAATTAAACTCAAAACACCACAATTCTTTGATAATGAAGAAAAAAGAAAAACAAGTGATGGTTAGTTGGAAAAAACCACAAAACTCGAATAACTTATTCAATATTCTCAACAAAACACTCTCTAAAATAATGGAAGAAATCACCCAAGTTGCATCAGGCTAAGAAAAGTAAATAAATTTCAGCAAAACAAAACCTGGATAACATTCCCCCAGAAAAAAAAGGGAGAGAAAGCCAGCATTACCAGAGGGGTGAAATAGACAAAGTAATTTTACCTAAAACATAAATCTTTTTGCCTTTAAATATACTAAATATAGAGGAAATTAAAAAAAGGGGAAAAAAGAAGAGAAATACATAGGGAGCATAAAATAAAAATATCTGTTCAATTTAATAAAATCTGTTTAGAGAGTATTTGATCTCAGTTTTCAAGCTCTCTTTAGTCATCCACTCCACCTTATACAAGCAATGCACATGACCACATACATCTGAAAAGGATAAATGGTCTCCAATATACTTACTTTGTGTTGAACCAGCACTCATCAGTTGGCCATCATCATCTTTTACACATATACATAATCAGGTCTTAGTTTATATTAAGATAGCAAATCAACTTTAATGGACAGGCTTCAATCCTTTCCATTTTTTGACCATTCATATCATTGAAAATCTGATGATGGTATGTTCAAAACCCTTGTTTGCCAATTCCATTGTCATAACCATGGTGGCATTAAATCATTCTGATCCCTCATATATAGGACCTTAAGCCCATTTAAATACACAGAAGAGGGATGGACAGAATTCAGGCTGAATAAGTAATATTTAAATACAAATGCATTATATATACTTTAAGCTAGATGTAATTAGAAAGGATTTGAATCTAGACTTTCAAGCTCCTTTCAGTCATTCACTCCGTTTTATACAACTGATGCACATGGCCACATACATGTGAAAAAAATAAATGATCTCCAATATACACATTTCATGATGAACCAACACTCATCAGTTGGTCCAAGCACTAATTATATATTGCAACCAGTTGGTTACATAGCTGCACTAAATAAATAAATAAACAATTAGATAGTTGGCAGCAGGTTCTAGGGTTTGAGAATTTAAATAAATTATTTAATTAATGAGGAAAATAAAATTTAATTTTTCAATACATATTTTTTATGGGTGTTTATTTAACTAAATATTTGAAAAATCTCCAAATGATGGTATGAACATTTTCAATCATTAAATATATTTAAGAGTATTTTTTTAAAAAAAAAAAAAGAGAGAGAGAAAGAGAGAGAGCAAAAATAGGTTTTTAATAATTTTATAAATTTTAATTTATCAGAGTTGTTTTCCTTTCTTTGTCTCTATTTAATGAAATGAAAAAAGCAAATCAACAGCAATTAACAGATTATCTTGTTGTTTTTGCAAGAAGATTTGATTTTTACTTATAAAGGAATGTCATAAGCAACTTTAAATATAACACTACATATAAATCATCAATTTCAAAAAATTATAAAATCAGGTTGAACCATTAGCTATATATATATTTAGTAAAAATAAATATTTTAGAACAGGATTCAATATAAGCATGGATAGCATTTGTAAATAATATTTTGTATATGACTGATCAGGTCACCAAAACCACAACACCTCCAACAAGAATGATAAAACTTATGGATAAAATATACCAAAAAATTACCCAACACTCATCTACAGAAAAAAATTCAAACGCATTACTAACACTTAAAAAAATTTATAAAACAATAGGAGAATCCCTAAAGGAATATATAAGGATTAAAACAAAGAAAGTTTTTTTGATAATATACATGTCTGGATAAGGTATTATATAAGGTAGGCATTGGATCAAACACCAAATAATAGTTCTAATGGAAATAGAAATTCAATCACAAATTGTATGTAGCCATTATATCTTGGAACCTTTGTATAATTTTATTAAGGAAAGACTTCAACAAGAAAGCCCGATAAAACTATCAAAAATATATATGGGTAAGTCAGAGGAGGAATCCAGTTTAAACCTGAAGACTTTATTAAAAAGCTTGAAATGATACCAGATTCATCTATCCAGGGCTCCATGGTATACCAAAATGTAACTATCTACATCTTGGCAACTTCACAGAAAAATTAATGACAAAGATATCTAATTACTTAACAGAATCCATATATGAAGTTCAAGGTTTATATCCAATATGTGCCTTTTTAAAAAAGAAAAGATATTGAAGCTAAATAACATAAGACCAATATCTATGAGCCTATTAGACATTAAAATAATTGAATCAGTATTAAATGAGGAAATAGAACCATACATATAATGTACCAACAATTTTAAATACATAATTTGCAAAAAATAAACCTCTATGAACCAAGCATTTTTCTTATTTAGAACAGTCATAGATTCAATTAGAAAAAAAAATGCAGTCCAATGGTTGTCCAATTAGACATTTAGGTAACTTTCAATATGATACCAATTGAAAATCTTTTAAATATGCTCCAAGAAACCAACATATCAAAAAAATACCTTTGTATACTGATGAATCTAATAAAGAGGATTTCAACTCAGACTTTCAAACTTTCTTCAGCTATCCACTCCATTATATATATATATATATTGCTAGAAGAGATGATAATAGATGGACAATTGAAATTTTAAACTGGATTCCAAGAGATTGTAAAAGACCCAGAAGGAGACCACATGTAAGATGGATGGATGAAATAAGAAAATGTGTAGGGGTGATGTGGAGAAGAGAAGCTAAAGATCGGAGAAGATGGATTAAACTTGGAGAGACCTTCATCCTGCAGTGGATTGATAATGGTTGATAATGAATTATATATATATATATATATATATATATATATATATATTCATATATCAATAAATCTTTCTTCAGTTATATATATATATATATATATATATATATAACTGAAGAAAGATTTAAAGACTGAATTCAAATCCCCTTTAATTACATCTTAAAGTTTGGTATTTACAATATACTAGTATTGATTTATTATTGATGAATCTAATATTAAGCAGGGAAATACATATAACATTAAATGGTAAAACAACACCTTTAATCTCACCTAATTATTCAATCCCACAAGGATCCCCAATCAGTTCATTATTATTTACAATGTGCATTAATCCATTGCTTAAAACAGTAGAAAAAGAAATAGATGGTTTATTTATTCCAGAGTTACAAACAACCATAAAGTGTATCACATATATTGGATGACATCTAGGTCTTTTTACACTCTAAAAAACAAATTCCTAAACTACAAAACATACTAAATGACTATACAAAGAAATTTAAACTAGCTTTTAACATAAAAAAGTTCTGAGCATGGCAAATATACAAAGGTAAATAAACAATCATTTCAAGGGAAAGCCTACTTCTTTTCTAGTGTTTCTTTTTTACTTAAGCCATACACAAATGAGAACAACAATACAAAACAATCTCAATAATAAAATTAAAAATATAATAAATGCACTATCAAAAGCATATCTCTCTATATGTCAAAGTCTCCCTAATCAACATACTAATTATTACTAGAATTACATTATAACCCTATCATTTTATTTACAAAAAAATTCAATAATCACATTTACTCTCTTTGTAGAGTATTGTTATGGTCCTAAAAATGTGAAATTTCCTCAGGGAGTTTAACAAATCCCTTATCACTCAATAGATTAAGTTTGCATTCACTTAATACATTTGAAATTTAAAAAACATTAAATATTATTTTATCATTTACAATAAGATTACCATATCTAAAGACAATTATAACTATTACTCCCACTAATAAGCCATCTCCATTTGAGGGATATTTAAAGTCATGTGTAGAACTTTTGTTATCAATAAAAAGTTTAAATTTCATTCCATCATGTCATAAATTTCAATTTTGGGAAGTTCATAAACTATTTTTTCCTCAGCCGTTAAAACAAGATGGAACCATACTAAAGTTGACTAACAAACAACTTTGTGAAAGATTTAAACATTGGTCACTTGAACAAAAATATTTTGATTTCCTATTAAAACTGAATCTAGAAGCATTGCCTCAAATTATTTCATTAAATATAAGTCATATTCAGAACACAAATGAAAAATGCAATTTACACACAGAGAAGAAGAAACTCAAAAACATATTTTTCTTTATTGTTTTTTTGTTTGTTTTTTGAAAAAATTCCATTTGATGATCCCAAACTTATTCAGAAACAAAAGATAATGACATTATTTTCATTTTTTAATATAGATCATTTTGCCAAAGTATGCACAGCCACATTCATTCTTTATGCATTGTGATGTATAAGGTGCACATATCTTTACAATAAAAACTGTAGAAAGTACACTAGTGCATTTATTAATAAATTAGAATCTATAAGGCAAAAATATAAAATGATAATAGATAATAAAAACTACACTGAAACCTGATCATTAATAAAATAATCAAGTTTATAATACAATAATAGAAGGATTATAAATGATAATTTTCAGCATAATGTTAAAAGGGATGAAAAGGTGGGGAGGAGAAGAATTAATAAAAATAACTATGCTTAACTCTAATATTTTTTCTGGGCATAATATTTAAAACATGATATTGTAACTAAATTCAAATGTAATTCAATTGGGAAAAATGAAAATATGTGACCCAAATGTTAATAAAGAACTTTTGAAATGTAAAAATAAAACGCAAATGAATAAAATGAATATATGCATTACTTTTTGTTTTAAATAATTATCAACCAATTAGTGTATAAAAATAATAAGAAATATTAAATAAATAAACAAAAAAAATCATACTTTTTAACTCCATAAACTTTGGGTAAAATTGAGACCAGAAAAGTTTTTTTAAACTTAAGAACAATAAAGACTATTTATATTTGCCGGCTGCCTATAAGATACTGATTTCTTCAGATTTTCATCAATTAAAAAATTGTAAAAACAATATAGCAGAATCTACATTATATATAAAATAATCCTATGCTAATACCAGTTATGATAATGATAAAATAGTAATCTAAAGCAATGAAATGCCATGGTTTTCTGAGAGAAACATCTAATGACTCTCAAATGAATATAAGAGTTATCAAATTAAATTTCTATAAGAAAATTATATAAAAAAAAATATCAACCAGAGCATATTTAATTGTGATGAAAGTCAGACATTTCACTATTTACTTTATTTAAGAAATAAACATACAGTACAGTAAGTTTTTTTCTTATTATTTTTTCAGTGTAAATGAATGAGTGAACTACACTCACTAAATATATGTAAATGTGGCCTCTTAACTTATTATTAATAACTATATTATTTATTTATTTTAATTTGTTTATATCATAATTTAATTGTTTTCATTTTACCAGATATATATCGGAGTGGAGCGGATAACTGAAGGGACTTGAATGTCTGTGTTCAAATCCCCTTAAAATTACATCTGAGGTTCAGTATATTTTAATATACTTGTATTTGAATATTACAGGTATTATATCATAATTTAAATATTACAGATATTATATCGCAATTTTAATTTATATAAGCATATTGTGCTTATAAAAAAGTGTCTGTGTTGTACATGTGTGTGTTGAAAAGTTTTGTACATTTCCAGTTCAATAAACAATGTGTATTTTATTCTAATTAAAGTTTATCAACAAAAGGTAAGATATTATAGATGATATACAATATATGGAAGAGGGTCTTGGAACAAAATATAGTCGATATCATAGCTCTACTGTGCAATGTTTAACAACACCTGACAACTTTTAGTTGAAACTTATAACTTTCTGTTAAATTTGTTTAATACTAGAGTAGCTTTCTCTATAAAATCTTTATGGATTAAAAGAACTTGATAAAGAAAATTATCTGATTATATGGGCTAGACGAAAAAGTTAATAAATAATTTTCAAATGAAAATGAAATAATAAAAACAAAAATTTCAATAAGTACTTCTATCTCTTGATAGAATTTTCTTGATTCTTCTTGGATTAAACATATCTCTCTCATTACCATATGAGTATTTTATATTATTATTAATAATTCTTTAAGATAATAAATCCAAATTTTACACCAACTTGAAGATTTCACTAATAAAGAGAAAATGATATTAAAGAAATTAAAAATTTAATAATACATATAATTCCAGTTCAAGAAACTGATGTTTATGTTTACAGGCTGCTAGTGTGTGTATGGGGTTTTTTTTTTTTTTTTTGAGATTAAAAAAAAACTTACTGCTATGGATATTGATGTTATTGTTTTCTATTAGTTAGAAAAATGTTTGGTATGCCAATCTACTATAGGCATGATGATGTAAAGGTTGAAACATATATGCACTCATGAGGCTAAAATAACACAAGAATTGTTATATCTCATGTTTCAAAGTTTCAATTCTAGAGAACATTATTTAACAAATAAATATATTTTAGATTTCTATGATTTGTGATTTACTTTCTGACCTTATATTACTTCTGAACCTCAATAAGAGTGCAAATAGACTAGCTATTGATAACTTCTTCTAATCTGAATAAATATCATAACTGATCACCCAAAAAAATAAATTAAAATTATAAGTAGCATTATACTGCAATGCTTGCGTGATTTAGCCCAATAATGATAGTAGCGAACTCAAGAGCTAAAGGTTTGTGAATTGATTTCCAGTTGAGGGAAATAAAAAATTTGATTGATTTAATGGTATGGTGTATTCAGTAAAAACATCAAATCTCTTATCATTTAGAAGTTCATTAGTCGATGAGTAATGCGTTATTTTGCATAATTTATTTATTGGAAAGTACTATTTTACCTTTTTACCTAGATAAAATATTTACATATATAATAAAGAGTTTATATATAGATATGTGTGTAACAATTAAATTTTCACGAAAAAAAAGTAGATTATTTATCACTGCAAAATAAATAACTTTAAAAATATATATATTTAATTATTGTTATTTAACCGTAAAAGTTATTTTTCATTAATTATTGTATTTAAATTTTTCTTTTTAATTACATGTTTTTTCTTTCTCTCCGAAATCTCTCGCAAAGAAAATATTATTTTAAGTTGACCTAAAATTTAGATTATCTTCTTATAGAATTATTAATAATAACATGAAACAAAAATATGAAAATGAGAGCGGGAAAATTTATATAATCCGAGTAGAATCAAAAAGAAGATTGAATGATGTTAGGCAACATTTTGCATTAAAAGATGTTGATTTATTATTATGAACTTACCTGTAAAAATATTAATGTAAAACAGGTAATTCTTGTAATTCCTAACAAAAATAATTGTACACACAATACATATATAGATTGAAATGTTATTTTATTTGGTATTTGAAGTGTCTGACAGGTGTCAGCCGTACTAAAATATTTTGATAATAAAAACGTTTTAAAAATCTAAATAAACAATCTTAAATTTATATTTACAAAAAAAAAAATAGGAATATTTTATTAGTTTTTAAAAGATATATTTCAAATTTTAAAATGATTTGCTGAAAAGAATGTTTTACGACTTCGAACAATCCCTTGATAAAAAATTAGGCAGATGTAGTGATAAAATAATATTAATTGTTATTGTATTTTTCTTTGCTTAATTATAAATGTGTGTATGCGTATTTATGTCCGTATGTTGTCTTATATCAACTGATTTTCTAAAAAGCAAGTTTTATGATTCTAAGCAATCCCTTAACAAAAAAAATCAGACAGATCTAACTACAAAATAGTATTAACCAGCATTATTAGTGCTTAAAATTTCTTATACATATACAGGAGTATGTTAATATGAGTGCTTGTAATATGTATTATTTTAGATTACTTTCTGAAAAACAAGTTTTATAATTTCAAACAACCCCTTAACATAAAATAGATCATTGTTGTTGCTTACATATGTGTGTATATATACGTGTGTGCTTGCATGCTGTGTAATTTTTTCCCTGAAGATCAGTAGACTATTTAGGAATGGAATATTATGATCTAGCTACAGCATTGATTGCCAAAATTGGTAGTTTGTCATATCTCTTCGTCCTCTAAATATTACTTATCTTAATTTTAAGGCAGTATGTCATTTGCTATACTGAATGTTTCTTGTATATGTAATTAGAGGGTTTTGAAGTCAAAATTTTTCAGTCTACTCATCCTCCACTCCATCTCAAGCAACTGATACCCATTATCACACGCATGCAAAAAAAGGTACATTATTCGCAACATAAGTATTTCATGCAGAACCACGAATTATCAGTTGGACCAGATCATAATCTGCCACACATATACACAATCAGTGCTCGGTTTATATTACGATAACAATCCCTCAAATTTTAATGGACAAACTTCTATCTTCTCACTTTCCAACTATTCAATCGTCCAATTTTATTGAAAATCCAATGATCAATGCTCAAAGCAAGCGGATTTTCAATAAAATGGACGATTGAATAGTTGCAAGGATGAGAAGATTGAAGCTTGTCCTTTAAAATTTGAGGAATTGTTATCTTAATATAAACAGAGCATTGATTGTATATATGTGTGGGAGATTATGAATTGGCCCAACTTATAAATCCTGGTTTTGCATCAAATACTTATATTGTGAAGAATGTATCTTTTTTGCATGTGTGTGGTCTTGGGTACCCAGTTGCTTGAGATGGAGTGGAGAATGATAGACTGAAAAATCCTGACTTCAAATCCCTCTAATTACTTATTCTAACAAATTTAAAGTACAAATGGACATATACTCTGGCTGAAGAAAAGTCAGTTGTATACATGATGCTATAAAATTCCATTTTCACTATATTTGTTAATTAATGTTAGTTCACATTTTAAAAAGATGTTAATAATAAATGTGTATTTTTATTTGATTAATGCAAATTTATTCAGTATCTATAAGTTTTTATATTACTGGAATATCTCTCTTCATTATCAACCATTATCAATCCACTGCAGAATAAATGCCTCCCCTCTGCATCACCCCTGCACACTTTCTTATTTCATCCATCCATCTCATATGAGGTCTCTTTCTGGGTCTTTTACAATCTCTTGGAATCCAGTTTATTTCGATTGTGCATATATTATCATCTTTTCCAGCAATACGTCCATCCCAACTCCACTTCAGTCTTTTAATTTTTTCAATGAGGTCAGTAACACCTGTTTGTTCTCTTACCCATATATTGCATTTTTGATCTCTTCTTATTACTTTTAACATGCTTCTCTCCATACTTCCTTGAGTGGTCTGAAGTGTCTGTATTGCTCTTCTATTAAGTGTCCAAGTATCAGATCCATAAGTAAGAACTGATAAAACACATTTATTAAAAACCTTCCTTTTCAAACACATAGGCATATTTCCTTTTAGTATCAATTTATTTCTACAAAAAGCATTTTAACCAAGTTTAATTCTATGATTAATTTCATCCATTATGTTTCCATCTGTATTAATAATCTGACCAAGATATTTGTAGCTGTTAACTTCTTCTAACTCATCATAATCAATCTTTATTTTCATATTTTGAGAAAATTCATTGAACATTAGACATTTATCTTTAGTCCTGCTTTCATCTGATAATTCTCTTAAATGAAAATAATGTTATTATATAAAAGTACAACAATTATTAATACATCTGTTTAAACAAAGAAATGCTGTTTTTTTAAAAAAAAATAAAAATAAAGGCAATATATTTACTAAAACTGGGAGTCTAGCTATTTTTAACTAGAATATAAAACAACAACAAAGAAAACCTTAAATTCTCATCACTCAGAAAATGTTAAGTAGTGCCTTTTTTTCCAGTGGGTTTTTTTTTGAGGGTGGGAATAGTGGAGATGTCCTTAACTTTCTTCGATTTTTAAAGACTTTTGCATTTTTATTCTTTTCTATGTATATATATGAAATGTGATGTGATGTATTGTAGCTTTTTCTTAAACGAAATCAAGAATCTCTCAGCAATTATACCAAGAAAAACTTGTTAACTACTTAATTTTACATTCCCCAGTCTAAGTTTTCCCATATTCTGCTCCATCCCATTTCCACAACATAATCTTTATCAACTCTATAGCCTTTATATCTAAATCCCCCTTATCTTTTTCCACTTTTATTAATATCCTCCAACAATTTACTATTCAATTTCATTCTCTCTCTATAATTATCTATTTTAGCTAACTTCTTATTTTCTAAGTATTTGTCCCATTTAGCATTAATATCTTTTTCACTTTCATTGTTCTTAATAGCACACTTATATTCTCTACATGCTTTTTTCCTCTCTTTTACACTTTTATTAATTCTCAATTTTTTTATTACTTTTATTCTTCTGAATATTCTCACCTAAAACCCTATTTGCCACTTATTCTACTTCTTTACACCAGTCCTCATACGCATCCCCAACCCACTCTTCTATGATTTCTTCAATTTGTATTTTATACTCTTCCAACTTATTCTTATCATTCACTCTCCATCCACATCTTTCACTATTATGTCTACTTTTATTTCTATTCTCCATCACATTACTAACCATTTCAATTACAATAAAGTTATGATCACTGGTGCATACTTTTTCTTTATTATCAAACACTTTAATTTTTCGTATTTTATTCATTCCCTCTTTCTCTACCAATACATAATCTAATGTATAAAATATATTATTTCTAGACTATGTATATTGTCCCTCATAAATATTTAATAAATTTCCAATACTCAAATTCACTTTCTGACAAAATTCCTTCAAAAACTGTCCATTTTTATTATCTACATCATCAATTTCTTCAATATGTCCATTCATATCCTCTATAACCATTATTCTCTTTCCCTTTTCTTTAAAACTTTGTATATCCTTAACTACACATTCATATATGTTACTATTCCACTCCATTATAATTTGACTTATCTCCAGTGGCTATATAAACTATAACCACCATCCATTCTTGTCTACCCAACCTTAATTCAAACCACAAATGTTCTTGACATTTAACAATATTTAAATATTTTTTTGATATAACACCTATACCACCACCCCTTTTTTCTTTTCTATTTATACCCTGTCAAACCAACTGTTCCAAAATAGGTTCTTCTTCTTTTCTTATATGTGTTTCCACTACTGCTAATACCTCAAGCGCTTCATTTTCAATTGTTTTATTTAATTTCATCCACTTTTCTGGTCTCCTACCACTTTGCATATTCAAAAACCAATTTTAACAATTTCTTCTTTCCTAACTACTCTTTTATAAATTCTTTTCTTTCTTCTCCATTACATTTATAAATTACTTTCTTACCATTAATTTTACAAACCCATTCCTTCTCCATATCTATATTTATATCTAAATCAAATTCCTTTTTCTTATTTCTTATATTCCATCCATTCTTTTTCTTTTTAATAATATTATGATTTAAACCCCCCCCCCTTTATAAGTTTCCCCGAAAAAAATTCTTTATAAATCAGACTCCCTAAAACTTCACTTCCTTGTTTTCCTAAATGCAACCCATTTTTACTATATAACTCCCTCTTTCAAATAAAACAATCCCACACATCCACAAACATAACATTATTTCTCTTACACAATTTTTTCAATCTCTCATTTATAGAATATGCCCTATCTAACAAATATCTCTTGTTATATTATATACTCAATCAAATATAATTCTTTCTTTCAGACTGTAAACTTTTATAAAATTCTATAGAAGGCTTAAACAAAATAACATTAATACATTAAATGTTTAAATGTTGTTTAATTAATTAATAGTTCTATATTTAAATCTGTATGTAAAATAAGGTTATTTAAAAGGAATTGGATTATATGCTCTATCTTGTCCATTATCATTAATCTGATGTAAAAAAAGTCTTAGTTAAATTACTGCTGAATTTGCATTAATTGAACATTGTAAGTCTATTAAAATAGGAATGGGATTGCTATATTTAATGTGATTTCAACTAAGCTTCTGAGCAGCTAAAGATATCAGATTTGATTGACAAAAACACATGTGCTGGAAGATATTAGTTTATTGAAATATTTATAAGACTGCACATTTCTAGACATACATACAGTAACATTAATAAATTCTATATACTATAGTGGAGATATTTTAAATTGTATGCTTTGGACAAATTATTTCTCAAATGAGGAAACCAACTTTACATACCAAGAAAATATCTGAATGGTAACTTCTGCTATGATAGTGTTGAAAATCTGCTGTTACTTTCAAAAAATATGATCTCCAGCTTTATTTTATTTTATGATACAAAAATAATCTATTTTTAGGATGTGAAAGCAATATAATGTTAACTTCCAATGTAAAGAAAGTAATAAATAAAGAACACACACCGCAATTCAGTAATATTATACCAGTTTAATTCTGCATATAAAATAAGAAATCACAGTAATCATAGAAATAATCAAAATTTTGGAGTGCAGAGAAAAGAAAAATACTAAGAATTTAACATAACATTATTTAATTAATTAATGAATAGAGTAAGAATAATTTGTGATAAATTGTTTGCTTCTGATTTTTATTCAATTTAAAATCAAGAAAGGTAAGAAATATCTCTTCCAGAAAAGATCTTGAACTAATCACTATTTTTAATAGGATTAATCTAACATTAATATTACTTGAGATGTTTAAAATTACTAAAACTAAACTGGCTGGCAACAGACTAATATTGTACTATGCAAATATCTCCATTACAATGTAAAACAATTTAGGCAGACACAATATGAGTAAAATAGCCAAAATAATAAAAATATTTGTTGACATACATGTTATTACTTACCCAGATTTCAAATAAAATCAACTCACTGAATGTTAGAAATAAATTATTTCAATCCAGACATTGAGACTCTTTTTCTTCTATTGCTTTTACAGTAGTGTATTGGTAAACACCTCACTATAACTGCATTCATTATAAATTAATAATAAACAAGCATTTAATATATAATTAATGAGACTTTCTATGTGCTGAAGTTTCAATGAAAATGATTATATTAAATCGTGCTATCACACTTACAACGTAAAGCTGCAACAACAAATAAAAAACTAAATTAAATGGCTGAACGCTTTCAAGAAGATGTACTTCTCATATTCATAGCCAGTTATGATTCTTTCTTTGAAATCATTATATAAATAAATACCATATGCAAATGGCTATGAATATGAGAAGTACATCTTCTTGAAAGTGCTCAGCCATTTAATTTAGTTTTAATTTCCGATTTTTTCTTCACTATTGATAACAATGTAATATTAAATACGCTTAACGTATATAGTGAAATTAAATTCAACGATTATATTAATATTTCTTAAGGCTAAGCGCTTTCAGAGCTTACACTCATATTCATAGCCTTTAAACATAGTAATTTATGCAAATCTATGCAAGCTTATTTATATTGTCCATCTCTTTGAAATGGAAAAGCATGTGTCTCTCCTGTTTATTGCTTTCAAATCTCTTGATATATACCATGCTTCTTTCACCTTCCTTTTGATGTCACTTCTTTCAGTTGCAATTATCCTAGCATTAAGAACAAACGAAGGCAGCTCAGTATTTGTGGACCAC
This sequence comes from Epiperipatus broadwayi, assembly GCA_028023455.1. Lineage (NCBI taxonomy): Eukaryota > Metazoa > Onychophora > Udeonychophora > Euonychophora > Peripatidae > Epiperipatus > Epiperipatus broadwayi. The sequence goes on along the minus strand of JAQFVV010012393.1, from coordinate 23,975,394 downwards.
CAAAAAGAGGCTAATCATGAATTTGAACCTGCAAATGCTAGGATAATTGCAACTGAAAGAAGTGACATCAAAAGGAAGGTGAAAGAAGCATGGTATATATCAAGAGATTTGAAAGCAATAAACAGGAGAGACACATGCTTTTCCATTTCAAAGAGATGGACAATATAAATAAGCTTGCATAGATTTGCATAAATTACTACGTTTAAAGGCTATGAATATGAGTGTAAGCTCTGAAAGCGCTTAGCCTTAAGAAATATTAATATAATCATTGAATTTAATTTCACTATATACGTTAAGCGTATTTAATATTTAGTTTTCTATTTGTTGTTACAGTTTTATGTTGGAAGTGTGATAGCATGATTTAATATTATCATATTGAAGACAAACGTAAAGTATAAATCTACAGGTTATTAATTAAAATGATTGAAAAAGATAGGTAGTTTCTGTTGATATAGTATCTAGTAAAAAAAACAAAGTAAGATATTTATATCTGATCCAAGTGGTTATTGATTGTAAATTAATATCTTTTTAACAGCAGCTGAATATTGAGCTATAGATATAACTGGCTTCTCTTCTAATTGCTAAAGGCTGATATCTCTTTCTCAGTATTGCTTTCAACTAACTTAACCTGCAGTGTTTTTAATATTATATACATTCTGAAATTTCTTATTAAAGAATAATCATGTGCTTGTTTTGTTAATTATAAATATGTTGTTTACATTAACTTTATAAACAAGACATCAATTAAAACCACTATTAATTCCAGGTTTAAAAACAAGCCTTGTTGGTAAAAACAATTTATAAATACAAATAAACAAACAAAAAATACAAAACAAGTAAAGTATTTCCACTTAATCATATATTCAAGGCCAGCTCAAGAGCAGTCTAAACCAGTGGTCTTCAACCTTTTCACATCTGCGGACCGGTAAAAATAAAGATAAGATTTTGCGGACCGGCAGAAGTTTACAGATAAATTTTCTTAAAGATGTAACTTGCTTAGCCTTAGATAAGCATAATTAATATAACTGACCAAAACAGCACACTAGTTATTGTGTGTTGTAATGGTGTTGCTTACCTTCACATGCTGAACACTCTTTCTCGAGTTGTGCAGTCATATTGCTACAGAAAACATACAATAACAATCGTTCTCATTAATGTACTTGCATTTTATGTTTATTATTTCATTGTTAAAACATGCAAGAATAAAATGTTATTCACCTGAATGTTGAAAAAGTCAAAAGTTTTGATCTTTTTTGGGAGGGGGCAGGGGTGAGAAATACTTTGTCATCACTGAGACAAAAGATAGACACCAAAGTTATTTTTGGTTTGTTTTTATTTTTTAAAAAAGGTAATAGAAATTGGTTTTAAAAATAAAAGTTTTAGTATTTTAGCAGTATACAAATAAAGCCAAAAAAAATATTGCCTTATAAGCCAAAAAAAAAGTGGGCATATTTTTAAACAAAAAAAAAAAAGAAAACGAAACTTGAAAAAGTCAAAAGTTTTTATCTTACTTTATTTTGGGGTGGTGAGGTGTATTGAGAAATACTTTGTAAAAATTAGAGACAGAACTTTTTTTTTGGTTTTTATTTTTAAAAAAGGTAATAAAAATTGATTTTCAAAATAAAAGTTAAAGCCAAAAAAAAAAAAAAATCGCCATATAGCCAAAAAAAACACTAAAAATGAAATATTAAAAGAGAGAGTAGAAAAAATTTAAGAGATCAAAAAAAGTCACCTTACATTTTATTGTTTTAACAACGCTGACAAGCAGCCATGATTGGCTATCAAAAGACAACCGGAGTTTGTATAATAAAAAACTTTTTTCTACCCCCCCCCATCAACATCTGTGATAAATAGAAAAACAAATTAATTTATGTATGATTGATTAGATTTTGTTTTTATTCTGTTTCTTTTTTTTTAATCGCGCGAAAAAATGCGATGAAAAAATAAATAAAAATTTTTCATATTAATTAAAAGTTTAAAATCTTATTATTTTGTTATTACAAACTTTCTTGCCAGTCCAGCTGCAGACCAGCAGAAAACTTCTGTGGCCCAGTGATTGAAGACCACTGGTCTAAACTGTACAACTGTCCAAGACCCCACTCCTGAATTATTTACATTTTCTGTGAAAATCAAAAATAAAATGTTTATCACTTGATAAACATAACTTTTTTTGTCAAAACTCTGTAATTTCACCTACAATGACTAATATGTGCTTAAATTTTTTAGCTATGTACAACATGTATACTTAAATATCTTGCCATGTACTTTCTGGTCATAATAATTTTTATGTATTGAATTTGTATTTGCAAAAAGATTTAATGATGACAAAAACAGATTTACAATAAAACAATCAAGAAAATAATTTGCATATATATGTTTTGCATTGCATATATTTTATTTTGTCTCCTCTAATAATGATTGGATAAAATTGTACATAGTCAGATTTATAATTTATAAATAATAATAAATAAGTAATTATTTATGCATTATAAAAGAAGTAATTATTTACACATTACAAGCATTAATTTGTGCAATGGTATCAATATTTGAGTAAACAAAATAAAATACATGTATAGCAATAAATAATATATATTAAGGCTATATATATAACCTTAAGACTATGTGCCTAAAATGTGACAGTGAAGTAGTTAATAGCATCATGCTCTCAAATCAAAATGCTTTAGATTCACCTATATATTTAGAAATTAGGTCTAAGATAAGAGTAGCCACTCTTGTCTTTTAAAGTCATTAATATTGTATTTAGATTTGTAGAGGTCCCTACAGTAACACTTTAGGTGCATAGTCTTAAGATTATAGCCTTAATATATATTACTTACATAATGAGTATGCACTTTATAAATTATTAATTACAACTTTATAATTTCAATAAATTATATTTTATTTTTTTGAATGCCTTTTTGTTTTTTTTAAACACATTCTCATTCAAAATAAATCAAATTTTTAAATGGTATGAAACATTCTAGACTTGATTTAAATATCTGTAAATAAGATATTTTTTTTAAATATTTAAGTATTTTTATTATGCACTCTCCCCTCTTCCACATGAAAACATTGCTCCAAACCACTTTCTTGGGGGGGGGGGGCAGTTCTGCATATATATATATATGAACATAAAATAAAATGTCCATTATAGAAAAATTATAAAATTATAATAAAAATAATATTATGCATTATAAATAACTATAATAAGCACTGAAGTACTTTCTGTTAATTTCTTAACCTTCTTCAATCAAAAACCATTTAAATTTAAATAAGTTTTTAATTGAGGAAGGTTAAAAAATTAACTGAAAATACTTCTATGATTTATTACAGTTATTTATAAAATATATTATCACCATTAAAATGACCTGTGCAGTTTGGCACAATAGATAGAGTGTCAACTTGGGATTAGGAGTCTGAAGATTGATTTTCCCACTTACAGATCTGGTGTTCATAGTTCTTATGAGCTCCCAAGCAATAGTATGCATTGTTTAAACTTTATTATTTTTATTATAATTTTATATATATTATAATTGCAAATAAATAAGTATATTTTGTTTTAACAAATACCAAAAGTACATAAATTTAAAAATTAAATATAATACAACTCTGTATAATATTGTTATGTACAATTTAAATCATCAAATTTACTTATCATTATTGAATGTGACCAAATAGTCTCAATATATTTATATTGGCCTGAACATTTAATATAATCATGAGAGATACAGACTTTAGTATTCTAAAATCATATGCCATTCAAAGCAAGTGATCATATCATTTATTAATATGTTAGCTACTAAAGTGTACACATGTGACAAATAGTGAAATGATCTTTAAATTATGAGAAATAACTGTTAATAACCAAAAACTACTGACTAACAATAATATTTGTAAGATAAAGTAGTGGCTTATCAAAAGCTGGAGATTATTTTCAATACAAATAGGCATTTTTACTTCATCTTTAATCCCCCCTTTTCTCCCGATTTTGTTATTGACTATCTCAGCCATTTAGAGGATGATCATCTTTAACCTTTGCTGTTGGTCATTTTGCTATGATAATTATATCAATAGATTGTGTAATTTGTGCAATCATTTTTTTTTCTAATTGTGACTCTAATCTGATCTTTATTGTATACAAACATGCAGAAATGTGTAAATATACATACCTATTATTCTCCCAAATTTTTTATGTGGAAGTAAAATATAAATTTTGTATTAACATAACATAATAGCAATGCAACACTTTTATTTAAGAATGCTCTACAATTTTAAAAAAAAATGGATCTATGCTCTTTAACTTACTGATTGTAATAACATCACATAATCACCAGTTCATATGCCTACACAGGCTGCTAATAAAATTAGCAAACTCTCCATAAACTAGTCTGAAGATGTTGGCTGAATAGGCACTAGATAGGAATTTTATGCATGAACCTTATTGCCACAATTGACTACTAAGGCTTGCACTAGATAGCACTACTGTATGGAGGGTTTGCTGAAGAAAAATCAAATATAAAGATGGTGAATACTGTGGAAAGAGAAGACAAAGATTTCTTATTGGGGGGTATAAAGTTAAGTGTGGTGAATAGATATAGTTATTTGGGGATCATCTTGAGTAATTAGAAAAATTGCTTGGATGAATGGGAGAAAAAATTGATAAATGAAGCAAAGAAAAGAAAAGGAATTGATAAAGTAATTAACAGTGTTTTCATATAATAAATAAGATGTAGCTAGAATTGTATGGAAGGAAGTGGCAGTAGCAGGGTTAACATATGGCAATGATGTGTTATGTGTTAGTAAAGGGGTATTAGATTACTTAGAAAAAGTACAAAGGGAAGTAGGAAGACATGCATTAGATGCAGAGGTGTGGACAGCAAAGGAGGCAATTCAAGAAGAAATGGGATGGTCAAATTTTTATATGAGAGTTGCAAAAAGCAAATTGAAAATGTTCAGTAGATTGCAGTTTATGAATAATAAAAGAATATCCAAAATAGTATTTAATTAGTTTACAAGTAAAGGGCTGGCAACAAGATGGGTGAGAAAGGTAATGCGGTATGCAGAAGATTTGGATAAAAAATTTATGTCAGTATACTTGTACAAAAGGTGGGGTGATTGTATTAGGAGAATTGTTGAGTGTTATAGTGGTAAGGAGTGGGATAGAAGAATAGATGTATTAATAAAGAATAGGGAGTTGGAGAGATGGAGAACTAGTATGGAGAGTAAAATGAGTTTAAATATATATAGAAGTAAATGAAACATTGGGTGTGAGTTTAATTTATGATAATAGTAAGGAAAGTAGTTTATTGTTTAAGGCTCGAATCAGATCTTTAGCAACAAGGGAATATACATATAAATGGAAAAATATGGGTGATTTAGTCTGCAAGTTGTGTAAGGAAGGCATAGAAAATATTAGGCATCTGTTACTTCAATGTAAATGCTTGGAAGCAGAAAGGGTATAAATAATGAAGTTATGGAAGATTAAATATGAATAAAGTGATTATATAGAAAGTGAATTATTGGTTTTTATGCTAGGTTTGGGAAAAGATAAGCCAGATTTAGACATGAAGGTCATGGAGTTGACAAAGATTATGTTGTGGAAATGGGATGGAGCAAATTATGGGAACACTTAGGGTGGAGAATGGAAAGGGAAGGTAAAGTGACTAACATGTTTCTCTGGGCATAGTTGCTGAGAGATTCCTGACTCCGTATAAGGAGAAGACATAGTGCATCACATACATTATTTTTCTGCCAAATGTCATGACATTCTTTATTGTAAAGACACATTTTTGTAGGATAGAATATATAGTGTTATTAAAATGTAACTGATTTACTAAATTATTTTATGGTAAATTTGTGCATTGTTTTCTTGTGAGAAATAGATGTATTTAAATTATAAAGATTATTTCAAGATTATTTAAACAAATGCAATAATGACTATTTTCATTGGAAAAATATGATTAAGAACAGAATACAATGTAATTGATATTATATTTTAAATCATAGATTTTTGTTCCTTATTTTGATCAGCTCTTGTATTTAACCTACAACGGACAATCGTAAAAGTAATGATATTGAACTAAGAAATAAAAATTGTTTAAATATTTTAAAATTCAAAAGAAAAAACAATGGATTCCTTATTAGTTTGTAAAAATAAATATAGAAAAAAAATTAAAAAGTTTTCTTTAAAATACTTTGAATACTCTTATTTTAGTTATTATTACAAGCTTAATATTAAACTATGCCATAGTAAAATACATAATTATATCGATTAAAAAGGTCAAAAGTTATTACTATTATTAAGATTTCGTTATTATTTATTTTGTAAAAATGAGTTTGCGTTTGGTATTTTTAATAGATTTTAATAAAACGTTTTCATTATTTATATTACTATTTTTACTCTATTATCTTTCGTTTAAAATGACTGATTAAATCATCATTCTAACGTATTAGAACTACATGAGAGAGAAACGAATTATTAGACAAATTAAATTTGACAAAAATGAAATGAAGCTTATATTAATTGAAACATATCAAATTCTAATAAAAAATAATTATGCTAAAGTTGCGCTAACAAAGTAGGAGTTTATTTTACCGGGAAGAAAAATAATGGTATTTTTAGACGTTTTATATTTAGAAAACTATATATTATAATTTTTAAATTTGAATTGACAACTCGAACTATTACAGTAAAAGTAATCATCATCGTCATCATCAATCATTTACAAAACGCATTTTACAATGTCTTGTTTGTGCCTTGTTATATATTAGTAGTATAGAAATGATACATAAATCTATTTATGATTGTAAATACAGAAAACTTTTTTGAAAGCAATGTAAGCAACGTATATAGAGTTGTAATTTTGATATTAGTTTCAATGCATCGTTTCTTGAACAGTTCAGATTATCGCAAATTGTTTAATCTTCAGCTAAAAACAGCTAATGTCCATGTTCTAATAGCTAGATAGTTTAAAATATAAATTTAAAAAAACACTACCAAGTGATTGCCAAACGTTGAAGACAAAGGAATACAATTAACCTGCATAAAGAGTAGGCTACTATTGTTAAAAAAATAAGGAAGTATAAATTTAGTTATTAACAAACCTGAATAAACAATTTAATGATTTTATTGCTCAGGGTTTCATGAAAGTTATAAGAACTGGAGTTAATCTGAGAATCTTACATTCCAGAGTCTGAAACACAGATCACCCAAGGCACTAAAATTAAATAATCCAATAAGTCCAATCCCAGTGAAGTGAAATTCTTAAAATAATTGCAAAAAAGTTTAGAAAAGAGAAAGATTGAAGACAGAATTACTAAGGTTTAACTTAAGAATGGATGTATGATTCTACACACACACACAATCTCTCTTTTCTCCTAAAGTTGGAGTAACTATATTTATTTGTTGATGGCTACTAATAGTGAATTAGAAACAGATTGCTGTATATTAGTGTCTGAACATATTCTGATCTATACATCAAGTCCTCAGCTATTTGAAAAAATTTCCAAACAACTCCCAGATTTGAATTCTATGTTCATGGTCTGATAGAAAAATGGACCAACTTCTACATCATGAGAGTCTCTTTTTGCCACATGTTTTAAATGATATCTTTTCCAAACAAGATGAAACAAAAATCTTTTATTAATGCATTTTACCATCTGCATGATGAACAACTGTTTAAATTATAGTTTGTGTACCACTAATAATAACCTGTCCTTAATCTTACCAAACTGCTGTAGCATTGAATGATATGAGTAATCATTTTATGAATAATTTGAAGCCTTTAGAAGGGTGTTTTCTTATAGACTGAAGGTGACTAAATAGTCAAAATGTTTTTAATGATTAAAAAGCAATAATTCACATGCACTCTTCTCAGAAATTGGAAGAAATTACTATTTTCTAATCCAGATGTGGACAATCTGGTGCCTGAAGATTACATGTCGCCTTTGTGAAGTTCTATACATCACAGTTATATCATCATAAAAACTTTTTCATATTCTCTATGTTTAATTTATGCTCCCATCAATTGTTCTGTAATGGCAATTCTGAGTAATTAGAAATATTTTTTCAATAATTTCATTTTGGTATATTTTATACTAAATAAGATAATAGCAAAGTTCTTTTTTTCATAGTATGACCTGACATAAATGTGCAACATTTCAAGAGGCTTCTTATTTAGCAGAAAAATCTGTACAGTATTTTAAATGCTAGAACACAAATTACTTATTCATTGATTGCAATATTGCTTAATATTCACAGTAGAATTGCAATATTAAATTAATTCATGTTTTCTGTAACTTACACACTCCTTTATTGTTTAAGCTGTTTAACATGGTATACAGAATCTAATAAAAGTGATATATTGCATCTTACATAGATATTTTTTAAAATATTGAAGCATTAGATATGTTTAGTAAAAGTGATTGTAAATTTCCCTCAATAATAAATTATTATATAAAAAAGAAAATTTATTGGACATGCCTCATGACCAACATCAACCTTTCCAATTTTTACTTAATTCCAGACCTTAATTCTATAGTCTAAGATATCAGATATTTAAAAATGGAACTATTTAACCCAGTCTTTATCTAGTTATACCAAATGCAATTAAATTTCTTAAAGTCAAGACAAACAGAATAGACAAATAAATAATAATAAAATGTTGAATGTCCCAAACTATATTAAATTTTTAGTTCTGTTGAAGGAACTTTGAACCATGTTAATTGTGATCATTAATATTGATAACATAAATATCTGGAATAAAGTTTATAAATTTCCAAATTTCTGTTCTACAAAACCCATTCTCTGTTCTTTGCTTAGATGAAACCAAATGTACGAAATTCAAACAAAGTTATATATTTATCACAAAAGTATATATGTATCTGTCATCCTAGTAATAATCCAGCTATAATATTACTTATTGACCTTATGTCATTTCTAATATAACAAGATATACCTTTGCTTTATTGCAACATCACAAATTTTTGCCAATCTGTTGAACCCCGATCATGCATTATCATAGGAAGATCAACATATTTACTAATTTTTCACTATTTTACTTATGAACCAATATCAAATGACTCATTATCATCAAATCATTTTTATACTGAAATGCAGCTAAAATTGTTACTCTGGAGTAGTTTTAGACCAATATGTTGTAAATTGATAATAGATAAATAAATTTTGTAACTGGTTCAGCATTAATACCCTTTTTTTTTCATCCAATTCAAGTGCGGTGTTTATTTTCTATGCATATAATTTAATCATTTATAAAATAACCTTCATGTTTTTTCTTCTTTTTACTCAAAACAATTAATGTATTACATATTTGAATAAGTTTCTTTCAATTTCTGTAACTATTATCAATAAGTTGATTACTTTTTAATAGCTATTTTAATCAACTATACAAAAATATATTTATACAGAAAGATTTTGATAAACAATAAGGTTATCTACTATATTATATCATTCTACAATGAATTTTGCTGTCAAGCTTTAATTCCTTTTTTGGAATACATCCTAAATGCAGATGTAATTTGGTAACAAGCCTATTCCAGTAGACCCTCCTAATATCTATTTTTTATCATGATTAATGTACTGTAGGAAATTGAATACCTCAGTTCTACTATAATATGACAATCTTGATATTGTTTTCCTTAGAATTAGTTTTATCATCTGTTCTTTCTTATTACTATTATAATATGTCTAATATAAATAAATGAATATTTGTTTAAAAGCAAATGTCATTACAAATTTTCTCTATCTCATCTAGATAATATTCATTTCAAAATATTTGCCCATTTTTACTAACAAACATCTTTCTGTATAATATGCTTTAGCTGGCCATCACATCTAATATGCAATTTATATCTTTCATGAAATGATTAGATATGCTAAAGATACTAAAGACAGTTAGAGAAAATCAATGTCATAAAATAAAAATACATAATCCATTAGGGCTTTTTATTTTGCATGTAAATAATAAATAATATTAGATCAGTTTATAATAATAAACAGCATACTATTTCAATAGAAAAAAAAACTTTTCAATAATATTTTATTAGCTCTTTCAATACGAACATATAGAAATATTTGTTATATATATTCGTGTATATAACAGAGCATTATGTACAACAATATGTGTTTTTTTTTGTTTTTGAATTATTTTTTGTATAATATATTGTACAGTAAATGAAAATGCAATAATATTTCTTATTTATAGATATAACCAGATTTAATGTAATGACATTTTATTGCTATAATTTATTTGTCTTAATTACCATTTATATAGACTTATTTGAATAAAATAAATAAATAACATATAAATAGACTATTTAATAACAATATTGTATTATTTTAATACAAAGAAGCTTATTTTGGGATATATATAGTGCCAATACACTATTTACGAAGAATTTATCAGTGAATGTGTGATGAATATGCCTCTTGTTGGCAATCAACACCTAACAAAAATATTAATGTGAAACTCATATTTCCTACATTCGTGAGAAATAATACAAATATTGCACATTTGTGATTACCAAATATATATATATATGGAAAAGATATGGAATGAAGATTAATATTGAAAAGACTAAGTGTTTATGGATAGGGAGAGATGCAAAAAGACTGCAAATTGGAATCCATGATGACATGGTGCAGCAGGTGAAGGGATTTAGATATTTGGGTTGTTGGTTGAGTGAGGATGGAAGAAGTGAAGATGAAGTTAAAAGAAGAATAGCATTGGCAAAGGTGACATTTGTAAAAAGAAAGAAGATATTTTGTGGACCTATGGAAAGAGAATTAAGGAAAAGATTAATTAAATGTTATGTGTGGAGTGTATTAATGTATGGTTGTGAGACATGGACATTGAGTAATAGAATTAAGAAACGACTGGAAGCTTTTGAGATGTGGACATGGAGAAAAATAGAAAAAATCAGTTGGGTGAATAAAATAACAAATGAAGAAGTTTTGAAAAGAGTTAATGAGGAAAGAAGATTGATTGAAAGTATCAAAGAGAGAAAGAGAAACTGGATTGGACATATACTAAGAAAAGATTATAGTTTAATGAAAGATGTTTTGGAAGGAATGGTGAGTGGAAATAAAAAGAAAGGACGGAAGAGATTGACATTATTGGATGATATACAAGATGGAAGGGGTTATGTGGAATTGAGGAAGTGGGCAAGGAAGAGAATGGAATGGAAGAATGGATGAACTGATGTAGTGGCTACTCTCTGGACCTGTCTATTGGACAGACTACTATTGATTGATTAATATAATGAAGTCCAGTGCAATATATCTAGCTGAATATTCAAATATAAATGATCAGTCATTTCCCCCAGTGTTGAGTTTTTTCATCTATGCTGCTTTGTTAATTTAAGATTATTGCTAATTTAAATTTCATTCCTTGTTTGAATAAGTCTGTATTTCAATATATTTAACAACATTGCAGCATATGATCAAGAGATACATCTTGGTTGTGCTGCTTGAAAGTCAGACTTCTTTATTCATAAGATAGCACTACTGAAAAAAACAATAGTGGGAGAGTGACATTATATATATATATATATATATATATATATATATATATATATATATGAAGTGTGTATTTACAGCTTTGACAAAGACTGTTGGCTCATCAAAGTGAGTTTTTGCTACATACAAATGGCAACAATAAATCAAAATTTTATTTTTTGCAAATTTTTATCATTTTTTTTAAAAAAAGTATTATTTCAAATCTTTGCTGCATCCTTTAATTGATTGGATACTAAAACATCATGTTGGATTTCAGTAACCACCTTTTGGATTGGTTATTGAGATACCAATATCTAATTCAAGAAAATAACATTACTTATCTAACAAGCTTTTACCACCAAAGGTAGTTACTATATTATAATGATTATCATTTATTAAAATATTTAAACCAAAAGTTATTTAAGAATAATTATTTAATTATCTGAAATTTATTTCTTCAAAAATTTTATTATAAAGGATTGGATAACATAATGGCAGATCTTTGAAATCAAATCCTATCTCATCTATAGAAAGTTATCATTGAGAGTACAAACTCTATATAACAATAATTTAACAGAAACTAACTTAAGAAATATTAGATAACATCTGTTAAAGACACAATTTTAATAATGCAATTGTTTTGTTTCCAAGATCTATTATGAAAAACATGATATATATAAATTATTTAATGATTATTTAAATGTTCAGTAATTTTATGCAATAAGGAAAGTGATATTATAATTTCTATAGAATTAAGGAAAAGATTGTTGATGTACACACACTGTGGCCAAAAAATGGGTGGAATGGAAGTAAAAAAAATTAAAACATTTTAAACATTGTTTGAGTAAAATTGCAATATAAATACAAAATTGTCATATAACATGAAAACAGGTATCTATCTTTTACTTAAAAAAAATTGCCTTGATAAGAGATTGAACACTTATAATTTAGATAAGCTTGCACTAATATCATATGATTACATTTATAAAACCATCTAGCTTTATTCAAAATCAAGTTTATTGTCTAAATAATCATAAACTGTAGTGATATTTGAAAACTTTAATATGAGTATTTATTTGTTTACTTTCAAAACAGATTATATTTGCCCTGTTTAAAGATATTTATTTAAACTTTGAGAAATATAAAAATCTAAAGTGCTATAAACCAAGTATCAACTCTCTTTTTTATATTAAGATCTTAGACCAGAGTAAAAGATATGTATCCATCTTTTATTTATAGAAATTGTGTTGATAACATATTGAAGATTCATGGTCTAGACAAACTTGGTCTGAATGATGTGATTACATTTATAAAACCAACTAGCTTTACGCAAATTTACATTTGCTATCTAACTCAGACTTTCACACAACCCACTACTCTCAGTGCCATCTCATACTGCTGACCCACCTGATCATACACATGTAGAAAAGATAAATAATCACCAATATACATATTTCATACTAAAGCAGCAATCATCTGTTGGTCTTGTATATTGGTGATTATTTATCTTTTCTATATGTGTAATCAGGTGGGTCAGCAATATGATATAGCACTGAGAGTAGTGGGTCGTGTGGAAGTCTGAGTTTGAATTCCGCATATATTACATATATAAATGCAGGTTTAAGCTTGTACAATGTATTAATTTGCTATCTAAGTAAAAATTGTCTTAAGTATGTACTTTATTGGTTACCAAAGAAAGACATATGGCTTTATTGGTCACAGGTTTATAAGAAGTTTGAGCACAAGATCTGTGAACACTAGATTCTACCCTGGGATTTCTCAATTGTAAGTGGACACTCTACCAACTGCACCAAACTATGAAAGCTTATGATTGACTTTAACAATATAATTATAATTCTATTTGTTCTAGTTTATATATATATTAGCCATTAGAGATAATGCGGTTCTCTTGTAGTCATAATTTTCATATCTATAGTTTCAATTATTCAATATTAAAAAAAAAAAAGTAGAAATTAATAAATAAACATTTTTGATTTTTTAAATTTTAGTTTTTTAGTTCGCATGAACAATTTAAAAATAATGTTAGAAGAATCTTAATAACATCAAGTAAAGTGTAAATGAAACTTTAAAAAAATAAACCTCCAAGCTTTTTCAAAATCCTAAATAAGATCTAGAGAACACTTACTGCTTTTAGGAATAACTTAATTAAGAAATCCGTTTGAGATTTTGATTATAAGAGTGAAATGAGTGAACAACTGCGCCACGAGTGATTTTTTCTACTACATCTTTAATTTTTTTTCCTTTTATTTTTTCTAACCCTAACCCTAATCCCTAACCCAAAATAATACTAATTGTATGATTTCAGTTATTTTTAGTGCTAAATTAAAAGTAAATAAACTGAATTAGGCAATATCATTTTTTAAAAACTACATTATCTTAGTATATTGTCTAAAAATCTTTTTACATGTAGGCCCTCTTCAAACTCTTTTCTTTGCTTAAAAAAATATATATAAAGATATTTAAAATTAAAAGATGTGCCAGTTTATTTTTTAAGAATGAGTTAATCTTGATCAACTTATATCTGTTAGTAAAAAATATATAAAAACAATTTTTATTAAATACAAACAAAAAAAACTTCTAATTCAAAAATTTAAAATTAAAAGATTATTATTGAAGTACTATTGAAACAGACAACTCATTTACTGAGCTTCTTTTTTCCTTTGAATTTTTTTTTAAATATGTGTATATGCAGAATATATACAATCTATTAATATTAATTAATAATACTCTGTATAAAAATTTATGGTTATAAATTGCAACTTACTGTTAAGCTAAGATTAATAGCTGAGGTGAAGCTATAAGTTTGTTATTAGTGAGCCTCTATTTATGGACTTAGCGCTTTCGGAGCACCTACAGCTCCATAATCATAGTCCTTTTTACATGCTGTAGTTTATATTTAAATAGACTAATAACACTCAAATTCGATATTAAAGTTTGAACAATAAGTTTAGTGAAAATTTAATTAAAACCTTCTTTGTATCAGCTTACATGTATATATTACACATTTATCTACAACAGTCAAATTTTGTACACTCATAAATTTGATACCAACCACTTCAGATAAATACATTAATAATTATTACTAACTATTTATTAAACTAGAAATTATCCCTAGTCCAGATATACATTTTAAGACAGTTCAAATGTAATATATTTGTTTTTTAATTAAAAATAAACACATAGAATAACTCAATCATTTTTTGTCATGCATAGAAATATCTCTTTAAGATGTAGAGATTGTGACCTAGGTCAACTGAAGAGGGTTGATTCAGTATGAAATGCATCTTAGGGTCATTTGCCTTATTCAGATGTTTTTATTGCATCTTTCACTATGTTATGAAGTTAAAAGCTTTAGATATATGTATATATTCATATATGTATGTATTAATGTTAAAATGCATATTTTTTTGTGAATATCAGTATGTGCAATGAGATGTGGAACCAAATGTTAAAGATACAAGCTTACCACAATATACAAGTGTACCAGACCATACTTCCCTGTGGAATTACACTCCTAATCTTGCACTGAGCATGAAATAACCAAGATTGAACAGGGTAACAAATGGATACCAATTTAACCAATTGTTTGTTCTACAACATATTGGTATTTCCAGATAAACTGATAGAAAGAATGAATTGATAGGACTCTTCCAATTAAAAACCCATTTAGTTAATATCTTACTCAAATGCCCGAATGTTTAGAACCTATGGCAAGTACACATCTTTGAAAAGTCTATTTATTAATAGCTTTTGCTCGCTATTCCCAGAAAAGGATAAAAATGAATTTTCCCCCCTCCTAGAAGGATGTGCAATACCATATGTTCAACGGAGCATAAGAATAAGATTCAACACCCTGGTAGAGTGATATCCCATGTGGCTAGCTCAGTCTGCTCTATATCTAGGGTTTTTAATGGGTAAGTTAAATGGTTATCATAGGTTCGTGAATGATAAAGAAAGAGTACATTATATCCACCACTGTTTCATACTTAAAATGATATAATAAAAATAAATAAATGAATTATCATAAACCCATATATATATATTTGATGCTTTGAAATAGATAAAATATAAATACAATTTTAAATGAATAAGAAAAATAATAAAGCCCTAAGCTATTTACAATGTTTTATAATGAATGGAAGTGGTCTGAGCTTTTTTTACCTTGTTGAAATAAGCTATACTTTGTGTGATTTGATATATATTTTTTATATAAAAGATTGTTGGTTATACAGGCATACACTTCTACTCAGGACTTTAAAACATTTTTTGTTGATAGTAAATATAATAAAAAAAATTATGCATACATATATTTGTACTATAAAATATTTCACTAATTTCATATTTTTCAACATATCAATAAGGTTGCAATAGCTCAGATACCATAGAGCACTCAACATGAGGTGCTGTATCTATTTGACTTTTATGATAGATAAATTTTTATACATGTATATACATGCAGCACAATAATACACTCACTACTATTTTAAATATAAAGTTATTAGTGGACTTGCTTATGGGAAATTTATAATGAATAAACCCTTGGACACTCATCATAAGGTGTTTCTGTGACAAAAATAACTTAAAGATATATGTATAAATACATTTCAGACACTCAACATGAGGTGTTGTATTTACCTAATATTACCAGTGTGTGTGCACACATATACACATGTATATTTACATATGACAATTTTCAACAAGAAGAAAAACAAGCAGCAACAAAAAAAAACTAATTGCAACCTTTGCTGAAAATACTAGAATTTGGGTTAGAAAAATGAATTAAAAGATTTAAGTAAAAGCTGTATCATTATGCCTGTAATAACCATAAATTCAATATATATATGCAAGAGACATCTCTCTCTCTCTCTCTTTTTTTAAAATAATTAATAATAATAAGAAAAAAATAATATATTTCTAATTATCAGAAATATCAGAATGAATTAATTCAATATTAATAAAATATTTTTAAAAGAAACTTATGTAGGCATCTTCATCTTCTCCTGACAGAGCTTCAAATCAAATGGCTGTGAAGTGAGGATTTCATCTCATTCAGGCATAGGCAAGGTGGCTTTTGTCATCATCATGGCCAGCTGGAACTGGCATGATCACATCTTGGCAATTTGGACAGAGAAAGGGCAGATGCACCGGCTGGTTTTCTACCCCACAGTCATTTTAGTGGAAGCTCTGGTAGATTTTTCCATATTTTCTATCTGATATAATGCAATAATTATTATTAAATGTTCATCCACTATCTTGAATGGTTCATTAAATCCTTAAGAAAACAAGAGTTCTTAAAAGAACTGTGTAATGGATTTCTTTTTAGAAAATATCAGCAATAGTCTAGTCCATAAATTAATCTCTAAGTGGTTAGATGATTGAAGAATTCCGGAGCCAAAGTAGTGAACAACTTGGCCAGAATGAATGCCAAAAAAAGAATAAATTCGCCCACTCATACAGAACCAATTCAGGCACCCCCCTGAGAAGTATGAATCAGCCAACTCTTTTAATTTAGCTTATCATTTAGATTATCAACATTCCTTTCTATTTTTCCGATAAAGTTCTACATAGCAGGGTTTGATATAATGTTTGGTTTCCATCTTGAATACTCAGACCACTTGATTACAGATATCAATTCTAAAGAATTTCGATTTTATCTAAAAAAAAAATAATATTTTAATTACAACATTTATTATCAAACATTTTGCTTTTGGTCAAATTTTTGCCAAAGCAATTAACATTCTTTGCTTACAGAATAATATTAGTTTTTAAAAAAGTAATTAAAAAATAAAATAAAAACAAATACAAGTATGTTGGAACAATTACTTTAATTATTTCTTTTATGAATATGTTCCAACAACGTGATCCTTTTTGGTCAACAAAGTTTGCTTTTCTTTATTTGAGTTTTTTGGAGAAAAGCAAAGTACATAAAATGACATATACTGAAAATATACAAAAAAAATAAAAAATAAATAAATAAAAAAAAATACATGAGTTATTATATGTGTATTTTTTTGTTTACAATATTTCTGTGTCAATTGAATGTTTGCCTTAGATTGGTGTGCGTGAGTATTCTAAATGCTCAGACCCAACTTCCATTATTAATATAGCACATTTATATATTTGCTGTGCTTAATATATACAATTTTACATGTGTATCTGCTGTAATGTTCTTTACAGCAGACTTTGTGCATGGACATTTGATAATGCCTGGCACACAAGATATACACCATATAGTATTTGATAAATATAAAATATATTTTTAAATTCTCCTTTGTTCAAATTAAATAATTAAGTGCTTAGATAACAATTATTCAGATAAATATTATTTTCTAAATGACAAGCATTTGAATCAACAATTTTGCCAAACAATATCATGCAAAGAACTCAAATTTAATCACAAGAGATTTTAAAAAGATAACTTACCAATGATTATAAACTTAGAAGTGATTAACTCTTGAATTCTATCTTAATGAATATTAAATATGTTTTTTTTATGTCAAAGCGTTGATCAGGAAGCAAACCCGAGCCAGCTGCTTGGAAGGCAGCTATGCTAACTGCTAGGCCACCAACACTTGACATGTTAAATATGTTTACCCTAGAATTCATAATGAAAATATAAAATGACCAGGAAACCCAACTGAAATTAAAAGAATTCGCTAAAGAAGGTATTTTCTGTTCTTTGCAGAAATTAAAAATAGCTTGAGGTATGCTATAGAATATCCAGCTTTTATTATTATTTTACAAACTATAAGATTAACAAAATATTTGATACAATAATATTTTAGTTTATAATACATGTATTCTCGTATTCAAAGTTGCAATGCCAGATTTTTAAAAATTATGTAATTAATTAATTTCTGAAGTCAACACATTTATTTAATATAATTAAGCTTTTTTAAAATTTGGTTTCAAGGTATTGCACATATAAATAATACTCTCAATATAAATACAATAATTTAATTAAAAATTGTAATAATATATTTTAAGTATCAATCAAACAACTTTAATTATATCAAATTAAAAAGTCTAATGCTCATGCTTTTCCCTATGAGATTGTAATGTTTTTTGCTAACATGTATATATTTTTATATATATGAAAGAAAGTCAGTCCATTTAATTCTGTTTCTGAAATTAAATTTTGGTGGTAGATCATTCTGTTCCTATTTTGCAAATACTTGTATCTGAATCACGTCACAGGAACATAGAAAAAGTAATATGGATAAAAGTATGATAAATTCCACTTATATATTTATACTAATTTTCAAGAAAATATTTTTTAAGTATATCCTCTTAGTGGTCACATATAACATTTATAATGTAATTTCAACCAGTGGAAAAACAATGGCCAATTATATTAATAATATGTCAAGCATTGGTCGCCGAGTGGTCAGCACAGCCGCCTTACAAGCAGTTGTCCCGGGTTCGCTTCCCGGACGATGCTTTGATACATGAAAAAAAAACTATATTAATAATAAGCAAGTATTACTTTACAATCCTTGCCTAGTCATGCCACTTTCTTTCATGAAAAGACATACAATATATTTTAATAAAAATACAAATTTCATAATATTTCAGTCTTTATATATGATCAGCAAATATGATTTTAACCCAAAGATTATGAGAATAAAATTTAGATCGACTAGTATATAATTCTAAGTCAGGAAATTTAGCTTGATCAGTGTGGATCTAAAAAATAATTCATAAATTACCTATGTTTTAAAAACAGCTAGAATTTCAAAATAATAGTAAGATATACATTGATTTACATTTAAGACAAAAACAGAGAACATTCTACAAATGCTTGAGAAAATAAAAGACAATAAAAAACTAGATAGAAACATGAAATAAAAAGATCTACAGGAGCAATGTGAAAATTTATTGCTTAAAAATAAAATCTTTTTAAAAAACATTAGCCAGAATTGAAACTGATGAATAGTATTAACAACAAACCTAATTCATTTAACACCAATTTCTTTACTACCTGAGCAGCACATATATAAACAAAGTATCACCATATTACATGACTTCACCATTGGCTTGGATAAACTATCCTATGAACAGTCAATGCTAATACAATTGTAGTTAATTATGGTCAATATTTGATTATAATATTATGTTATCTTAAACTAGCTACTTGAAAAAAAAATGTACTCAATAATTAAAGTGTTTGGGTTTGATCACTTCTACTAAAAATAATGGTAATTTTTAATTGCTTCATTTCAATAGTATTTATCTAGAGCATAGGTTCCCAAACTTTTTCAGGCCACCACCCCTTTGCAAGACATAAATTTTGTAATGCTCCTTCCCCCAAGTATAACAACTTTCCGTGTTCAATCTGTTTGATATTTTTGTCGTAAATAGCAACTAATGATACTGTACTGGATGATCCCTACCCCATAATTCATATGATGCACATAAGATATAACATGATGACAATGTCATGCATCAGAATAAGGCATCAACATAAACTCAATATCAATAACAAGAAGAAAAAAAAACAAAATTTAAAATTATTAAATTAAATTTAAATAAATGATATCAAACCAAAATCAATTGTATTTCCTAATTTCTTCCTATCCAAAATTTTAATTTCCTGCTAATTGGTACCATGAAGTTTTAGGTGATATATCTTTGAAAGACTGAACCTAAACCTCACCTTTATGTGCCACTTCCAAGAAGAAAAAACACATTCAAAAAGAAAATACCACTGCCAACAAAACAACAACAACAACAAAAACCAGAATCAGCATGTCAATAAATTTTCAATAATCACATACAGAGATTACAAAAATAATAATAATAATTTCATGCAAAGGAAGTTTCTGTTTTTTCAAATAGAACAGAGTGTTAACAGCAAACACAACAACAATAAACATATCAGCACACAAGCATTCCAGAAATTAATTTGGTAGAACTGTTTTAAAATAGAAAAATAAAATAATTTATAGAGAAAGAAAACAAAATATAAATATTAAAAAAAATCCAATAATATTTATAGCAACAAGACATAATGATAATAAAAAAAATAAAATTATACCATCCAATTTTCTTCTGGTTTCTTTCCATTAACCATCTCTGGACTTATTAACTTTTAAGTGTCCTATAAACCATGACAACAAGGCAGAGAGGGCTTCCCTTCACCACAAAATGTAGGCATTAAGGTGTTCATCATCATCAGCTAGCATCTGTGGCTACATGACAGCAGCATAGGAGTCTAGCATTTTAATGATAAAATTTAGGCATTTTTATATTTCTCAAATTTCTCTAGAAATCTTTATAATAACAACAGCAGCCAACCAAGAGTCGATCATGCAATTCTGGACAAACTATAATTTGAAGCTTGCCTCAGCTCTGCCTTCTTTCATAAAGTTCTCCACTGCTTTACAACTAGAATATTTCTCTTAGTTCAGCAAACCCTTAACCGCCCAACAAACAAAACATAGCAAGGAAACAATAAACTCAAAGGAGACTCCCCCCCCCCATCACCTGCTGAAAACCTTTTATAGCACACCTATAGCAATACAAATTGAGTACCCTCTTTTACTATTACAGCCGTTATCTCCAATTTCTTGGATAATTGATCATAACACAATTGATATAGCTTTTTACACCTTTTTATTTTTCACTTCTTTCATTTTCCATTCAGTCTCTTTTAATTCCTCAAGGAGCTGTTTTACATATAGTTTTTAATTTTAATACAATGGAAATAGCTTTTTACATCTTTACAAAAGATTCAAAACAAATCTGAGATATAACAAATTTTTAGATTCTCTCAGCTGATATTGGCCTTAAATTACTTTATTTTATTTTTTTTTTCTCATATGTCATAGCATCGGCCGGGACGCGAACCCACAACCGTCTGCAACCAACTACTTGCTTGCAAGGCGGATGCGATGACCTCTCGGCTAACAACGCTTGACTAAATTACTTTATTTTTTTAACAAAAAATATAATGCACAGAATGACAACTTTTATCTATTAATAAAATTTAATATTAGCCATACAGTAATAACCTGCATTCCTTTTAACTTGTTAATAGAAAAAAAAAAACCATCGCAAAATATTTACAATTATTCTGACTATCCCCCTTTTTATATATATTCTTGCATATAAACAATTTATAAAATAACCATAAAATCAACGAAATAACATAAAAATTAGTGGTTTAAGACCGAGTTTAAAGCTGATGATCAGTGCATCCAGAGAAAATGCTAGACCACCTGAATACCCCCCCCCCCAATGCTTCTGAATCCACTATCTCCCCCTAGAAGTCTTCATCACCCACTATAGGGTGGTACTGCCCACTTTGGGAAATACTGATTTAGAGTCTGTTTTGAATCAATGTCTTCTCTTTAGAAAAAATTGTCCAGATGAATCAGAAGTTTAACAATTAGAAAATTTGAGGAGATTTTAATAATATGCATTTTACGAAGAAATGAAAATCCAAATTAATAGAACAAATTTAGAAATGCAATTGTTTGTAGAAAGTAAGTAAAATAATAATAACAATAATATTTAAATACCAGTATAATATATATACTTAATACTAAATATAATTAAAGGGGATTTGAACCTAAATAGAGTGAATAACTAAAGGGATCTTGAAAGGCAGGGTTCAAATCGATTTAATAATACTACTAATAAAGATTTTTTTATTATAAAAAAGAAAACAAATGAAAAAAAACTGAATTCAGCATATATTTGGAGGCTGGAGAAGCTATAGAGAATGTATTAGAAGGGAATTACTATGGATAACAGAAAGAATTCATATGAATTTGATAGAAAACATTAAAAAGAAGGTAATTATGATATTTTTTTTTAAAAAAAAACGAGTTCAGTGAAGGTAGAACTTAGTGAAAGTGATCTAAGTTGGTATGTGGTATCTGAATTTTGGTCAATGACTGATAATAGCAGTTGTAATAAATACATTAAGTAATAGTTTTAAGTCAAAATTCATTAGAATTTTTAAAAATAATCAGATGGTTTATACAACATTCAAATATGAAAATGGCAAATTGAGCTTCAGACAAGAATCTTGAGATCTGAAATCTGTTAGCTTCCAGAGTATTTAGTTACAATCTTGTTCTAAAACGACATTTGGGGTAAGTATTACTAAAGGAATACAACTAATATCACCTTCTTTAATAATGCTCAATATTATTGCAAGGAAAAGTAAAATTGGGTTCGAAATCTATATAAATTTTAAAGCTAGCTTGCGTTATATAACAATCTTTTTTTTTTTTTGTCAGTACTTGACACTCATCTGATTAACTCTGGTATTCTTTCTTCTTGATTAATATTTACTAATTAATATTTAATGGCCAAATTATCTGAACTGTTGAAATTTTTTTAGCTAATTAAACTATAGATATGACAGGCTATAGCGCTATATTAGTTTATTTTCTTAGACGTTAAATCTTCTTTAGGGCAGTAAGTCATATATACATTAATACTGTTTGTAATAAAACTGTCATAATTTTTTTTAAATAAATGTTGTTTTTTTTAATTTCTCATTAGTTTTTATTATCATCATTATGTTTTTACTAAATTGTTTTTTTTTTTAATGTCTCTGACATTTTTTTATTGATATTATTTTATATTAAACGGGATATCGTTTTTGTTGCGCGAAGAAAGCAATTAAGCAGAGAATCTGTCAGTCCTTCCAAATCTACTCACAAGTAGGAGATTTTATTAAATAAGACCCAGTAGTCTCTATTTCTAATCTACAATAATCCTCCAGTTCAATTGGCAGCGTTTCACTAAATACCATGGTTCAAGGAGGTATTTCCATTCATAATGAATTTAATCTGTAATCTTGGCGCCATTTTGTAAATTATATCGCTTACTAAACGTCATTTTGACTATTTAATCAAACAAGGTCTTTCCATTTTCTAAATCGATGCTGACTAGGCGGGAGGTGATTGAGACTTGGAATTAAAATTTTGTAGTAATAAAAGAGAAAAATAAGTCAAGGTCAGGGAGAGTTTGGATGAGCCCACGCTCCGGGATAGGGATTTTTTTTATGAAATATATACAACTTTCTGATTAAATTTCACAAAACTAATTGGTGAACTGTGGAATATTTTCTCTTAGGATCAGCTAATGTAAAAAGATTGAAATTTTATTAGCAACTTCCTTCATAACGATGAATTTCCCAGGGGATAACAAGTCCAAATAATTATTATGCGATTTTACATCAAAATGAAATGATTATAAACAATCATAAATGATAGATTTTAATTTTTAATCAACTAATTAATCAATTAGCAGTTAATAAAATCAGTCTGTTAGAATACATTAAACCCGTGCGTGTGTGTGTTTTCTCTAAAATTATCAAATATGATTTGTTTTCCTTTTTGGGTGATCAGCTTATAGCTATTATTGAACTGTAAAACGATAGCTAGATAGATAGCAGTGACTTCAAACATGTGACCTAAATTCTATATTGGCTCACACATAAAATAATTAAAGACAAAATAGCCTTTGAATAACCTACTATTGGGCAAACGCTTCCCCAACTTCACTCAATAGGCATATCAATTGTCAGGGTAATGAAGATATGAGCGTTTTCCATCGTTTACTATTTAGCTAAGAATAGATGAATACCTATATACTAATAAACATTGGATGTAGTTTGGATTAACAAGTTGCCTATTTGAAAGAAAAATGCAGGCTCTGACTAAAATAGATCTTTTTAAAGTTTTATCTGGGCTGAATTCAAACCTATATTATAGATAAAATAGGAAACTACACTAACAGAGCTAATATAAATATAAAATAATATTAAAAATGAATTATGATTTTAAATGATATAAAATTTATTTTGCATAGAGAAATCATTTTTAACAAACAATCTCAAAATTGCACAGAAACCAAAACACAAATATGAATAAAACATATTAATAATTTTTATTAGTCATTCATTAGATTGAGATTATCCAATGATGAATAATATTTCTGTACTCTCATTCAAGGTATGGACTGTTTTTTATCTGCTTTTAACACCTTGTGAAGGGATATAATCATAAACATATGGCCAAAGATGCATATTTTGTGCTGTACCAGCACTCATCAGTTGGTCCAAATAACAATTTCTTACGCATATTTTATCACTGTTCAATCTATATATATATATATATATATATAGATAGATAGCAAATTATGACAATTTATTTGATAAGTGTCAAATGTGCTGCCCTCACAACATTGACATTAATCACTTAATGAAAGTATAGTAATAATTTTTATTAATCATTCATTGGACTAGAGATTATTCAAAAATGAAACATCTGACCCTTTTATTATTGATGATTTATTTATAATGAATCAAAAATAATAAAATTTGGAAAATATTACTATAATCAGTAAAAAAGTTTGGGAACTAGACTATACTATAAACTGTGTATTTCGCAAATTTAGAATCATTTTGTTTATATTTAAAACTATGTAGTCTTAATAATTGTAATTTTTTTTTTAAAAAAAAGAGTTTATAATAATTATTTTGTTTTACATTTTAGACCATAAATAGCGTTTATACATAGAAAATAAATACCTATCATAATAATATATTTATAGGTTATGTTTGAGTTTCATTAGAGTAACATAAGCATACATTTTTGCAACATTTGAAAATGATCTCTATTATGTGGGTGAAAGCTGGTAGAATGCAAATGATATGTTGTAATGTTAACACCAATGGAGAATGTATATACACATGGATGAATCCAAAATATACATTTACTTTTTTTATTTGTGACAATCGTTGCTTTGATATATATATATATATATGCTGAAACGATATATGCATATGATTATAAAAAACATTTCATTCATAATTTTCATTATTCACCTATTTTACAATTTAATAAAATACATATTATAATAATAATATACAATAGAATTTTTTTTAAATATTACTAATAAAGGATACTACTGATAACAATATTATACAAATGCTTTCCTTAACTTGAACTTGAATGATCTTGAAATCTCAACTACTAATTAATAAAAATTTATTCATTAATTTAAGAAAAGAGAGGGAAAAAACCTGTCAAGCATTGGTGATCGAGTGGTCAGCACAGCCGCCTTACAAGCAGTTGCCCCGGGTTAGAGGGTTTGCTTCCCGGCCGATGCTATGACACATGAAAAAAAAAACAGATCTCAGTTTTAAAATAAATGGTTATCTGAGATTTAAAATTAAAGCAATTATTTTAATTGCTTTATCATAAAATGGGAATAAATATAACCTATTACGTTATTTTTTTTGCATAAAAATCAGTAATACCCGTATATATAACTTAACTACAAATGCCATATTATTTTAATATAAAAGCCGTTTTATGGTAACATTTTGTTACTCTCTTCCATGTAAATATTAAAGTATAACATTGATAATAGCATTATATATAGTGGCATCTAGATTTTGTTTTTTGTTTTAATTTTTTTTAATAATTATTATATATACAATAAATGAAAGTATATTATTATACATTTGTATAACTATATTGACAACATTATATATATATAGTCTACTTTATTATTTATTATATTAATCACTAATATTGATTGTACAAGAAACTGGATGGTACCAATACTGATGACTCAGATAAATACATCAGATAAATAAATGCAAATATATAAGTAAGTTTATTTTACATGATCTATTGAGCCATCTATTTCATCATTATTTGCCTTATAATAGTAAGGAAATATAATACTAAAACTGAATTTCTTAATTAAATTTAATTAAGACTGATGCTGATGGTGGTGATCAAACCATGAATCACCTATACCAGTGTTTCCCTACTTTTTTCTTTGGTGGTCTGGCAAATGCCCTAGAAAAATTTCACAGACTGGCAAGTTTACAAAATAAGGTGTTTCACAAAGTTAAAACTCTACTGTACCCCAGGACAGATTTAAAAAGACTACATTGCTACTTTTACCTAAATGAACTGATTGCAACAATGCATTCACAGCCACTCTACTTACAGCACTGGCTAATTTATGCATTATGCTGATCAGATACTTCATGATGCAATACATTTTACATGCATGCATTAATCAATATACAAATTTGATTGACATGATTTCTTTTATTTTTGCATGAATGCTTCAGATCTGCAAAGAAAATTTAAAGACTGGTGCTGGTCCATGGACTGATGGTTGGGAAATGCTGACTTATATAACTATTAGATATCTGGCTTAATTTTTCTGATCATCATGCACAAACCATCCCTGAGAGAATTGGGTTTTTTTTATCCAGAAGTATATATATATGCAAGCTCGAACTATGTCATTTTTAATACCACTTGTTGTTTCAAAAACATATCTATTAATACACTACTCTCAAGCAATACCATTCCAATTTTACACTATAAATATTTCAGCATTTTTCTAGCTCAGAACATGATTTCTCAGAATCATGAGTGAATTGTTCACGTATACATTTGGAATGAAAGTAATGAGTTAAAAATGACACAGACAACTAAATAATTTATATACCAAAACAATTTATTTAAAAATCTTGATTGTTATCCATTTACATCTGACCCTTGAATATGTATATATATCAGAAGGTCAATGTTCACAGATCCTTTATTTCCAACCTATACATATTCCTTCTTTAAGCAATTATTTCATTAAAAAAATTATAATAAAAAAGCAGTAATAATTAAACTGCAGGTAATTATTAATGTAGAATATATACATTATCTCCATGAAAGGATTTTTATTATGATAAAATATTTTTTTTTTTTGTAATAGTTACAAAAAAAAAAAAAAATTATCATAATAAAATTCCTTTTTAATTAATTATTGAGGCTTTTTATTTACATAAATATAATTAAAATACCTTACTATATCTTCTTCAGTAACTAAGTAAGCTTATTTCTTAATCATAGGTACATCTACACATAGTTGTCTGTAATTCTGTGTTTAACTTATACGGTGTTAGTCTTTGATTCCAGTTAAAATGAAATTCTTGGATATTGGTTGATTAGCATTAACATGCTTTATACTAACTTCTATTTCATCAGTAAGCTTGATAATTGCAGGCAATTAGAAAACACTTCCAGTATGATAGGAAAAGCTATATGATTCAGGCTGCAAGTAGTTCACTTCTGGTAGATTTAGCATATGATTTTGATAATTTCTATCCAAATAAATTTATCATTATAGCTGCATTTAAGTTAGCACTGAAAATTATTCTGCACAGCCATAATTTTTTAAAGACAAATAACTGATAAATTAATGTAGCAAAGAACAATTATTATCACATAAAATCTTTACAAATTGTAACTGGATTATATATTTCTTGTTGCTCGTTGACTCTCAGACAATATGTTCTCTCTTTTTCTCCTGTATATTTAGTTATGCCAATACATAATGATAACATACCTTCCCTTCACTCTCAGTTCATTTTTTTCTTGTTATTTTTTTTTTGTTTTTACAGTTTTATTTTACATTAGTCCTATAAGTGATTCTAATCAACTCTTTTCAATCAATATCTGATTAGCAGATTAAATGAGCAAATGGATTTAAAGAAAAATATAAACTTTTATAATTACCCAAAATTGCTTCTGGTTTTTGGAAATTTATGAGTACTTTATTCAACTTTGATCATTTATATTTACATAGTCATATTCTGCTTTCTTTTCTCTAGAAAAACATATAAATTGCTTACTTTGAACCCCTTTTCAAGCAAATATTTTAAAAATCAGAGAATATGATCTCTGTTTAACATTTATATCTTACAATTTTTGTAGTATAACTAAGCATATAATTGTTAAAATATTGGCAGTTTCACAAATCTTTTAACTTTAGGTTCAACTTTTAAGTAAATGAAATGTCATCCTTGTATTTAACAAGTTCAACAATATTATTTTCCTATTTTGTTCTTATTTTTTTAATTTTTTTTAAAAATGATAATCAACAATTAAGAGAATCTCTTTTAACTTTTTTTATATTCTTACTTTAAGATAGTTAGTATACCCTTTAAGATTTTAAACCACTAAACATCATGTGATCACCATCCTTGTACTTTCACAAGCTGTTTTCACAGACAAAAAACTCTTTGCACAGTAGTGCCATTCAATGCAAGCCAGGGTAATCAATGTATGCAGAAAGGTATTTTATTCACAAATCTTCTTATATTCATTGATTACTCTGGTTTGCACTGAGTGGCACTACTATATGGTGAGTTTTGTCTCTTTAAGGTTAAGGTAGCTTATAATTTATAACAATGCCAAGTATGGCTAAGTTTATATAATTACAAAATAGAGTTGTATAAAAATGTATATAAACTATTTTTCCATAATTATATATATATACATATATATATGTGTGTGTGAAATATTTATGCATAAATTTATATTTAATAATAAATATATTAATGATACTGTATGTATAAGAAATATGATGTAATATACATCTATGTATTATGATTAATATATTCCCTTATAAATATAAATATGTGTGTATATATATGTATCAAATATGTGAATGTATGTGCGCATAATAATAAAGAAAATATAAGTCTACAAATGATAAATAATAAACTATATATATATATAACATCATTATTTTCTGCTTGCCAATATGGTTGCATAAAAGCATAATGATACTCCATTTTCATTTATTGAAGGATGTATAAATAATAGTTACATAAAATAATATATATTTAAAAAATAAAATCTGGATATCATTATATACAATTCCCATTTTTTTATATTTTTCAGCACTGCTATTTTATATTTCATCTTATATATAATATTGGATATCTATTCACATGTTCTACTTTATTTTCATCTTATATTTAACATTATATATCATTCATACAAAACTTTTACCAACTTTCATATAGCAATATATTATTTTATTTTTTTAAGCAAAGAAAAAACTAGTAAAAGTTTACTATAAATAAAAAGATCATTTTACAACAAATATCATCCATAATAGAGAGAAGAAAGTTTTTTTTATAATATTCTTAAAATAAAAATATACAAACAATAGTATATAAATAATATAGTTTTTTATATATATAAAATTTTTATTTTCTTTTTATATGATCTCAAATAGTATTTTTAACTTGGAGAACAAATTATATCATAAAAAATTCTATAGATAATTAATTTTGTTCATGTAAGGATGTTCAACTGCGGTGGAATTACGTAAAAGCAGATAGGTGATAAGTTAAAAAAAAAAAAAAACAACTTTTAATAATCATTGCATTTATTTTTAAGAAATCCCCTTTCAATTTCTTTCTTTTCCAATTATGATGTAGGATGTTTTTTTATTATATTTGTATTCATAACTATAATAAATTTCTTTTATTTCAAGGATTTTTATTTTATGCACTTTGGTATATAGAAAATTATATTAAATTTTATTCTTCCTTGGTAATATAGTAGTTTTAATCTATTGAAAGACTAGCGATATTTATACAACGAAATTGAATAAATATAATACAACATTGATGAAAGTATTTAACCATATTTTTTAATTCCAAATTGTAAAAAACATAAACATTATTTCTTAAAAAATTACTTTAGCACATATTAAATTTAGTTTTAGTAGATGAAATAAAACAATTAAATAATACATAAATAGTCATTTAATAATAAATATATTATTTAAACAGAAAACTTCTTTTTGGTAATGTTTTGTGACCCTCTTTATGTCTAATATCAACTCATAGTAGTCCATTAAGCATTCTGTGTGTAGTTTTACCTATATCTGTTTATATATATATTTCCATTTTTCTGTCTACCATTTTTTTAATCACTCAATATCAACTCAAAGTTTATTTTTGCTCTACTTGTTAACTAACCTACTTTGACATGGTTATTGTTTTAATTTTGCTTTTTGTTTATATTTATTTTCTTATTACCATGAGTAGAAAGATAAAGTTTTTTAGATAAATTCTGAAAAATATGGCAAAATCTTAATTTGATTAATTGAATAAAATTATTGTGAAAAATTGCCAATGTTATATGATCTCTTGAATAGTTGACTATACAATTTATTTATGATTAGCTATTTTTTTAAAAAATAATATAAATTCTGCCAATATTAAATTGTGAATTACTAAATCTATGTTATCTTCATGGTGATTACATGAACTCTTAATAGAGGTCCTAAATATGACTGAAATTATGACAAAATCAAAATGAAATCTTTTAATATCTAAAGGCTTCTATATTCATGTGCAAATTCTCTTTATATAATTATTTCCTGGGTATTTATTATTACCTTGCTATTTTTTTACAAAAAATATGTCCTTTCATTCATTAACTTCTCTCATCTTCTAGTAATCATCTCTAAGGTTATATTTTGTCCTAAACCAGCATTCTATTTTTCTTTATAAACTTATTTTATAATTCTTATTGAGTATTTTCAATTTTCTCAGATGTATTCTTTCTACTTCATCATTATCATTTTATTATTTTGAATATATATCAAATTTTTGGAACTGCTTTTAGTTTATTCTTAAGCAGGTTATCATATACTGAAATGCCATTTAAAAAGTTTTATTTTGTTCTTTGATCTAAAAAATATCTATTCTCTTATATCAATGATTATTCTATAATAAAAAACTTTTACACCTCATGAAATCTTTCCCACACATTTTATCGGAGTAGTTCACAAAGACTAATAAAGTCTAACCTTGTTTTTTATTTCACAATAAATTTACATGTTTTTTTTTTTTTGGGGGGGGGGTTATTAATTCTTATAACATTCCAAAGATTAGTAAAAAAAGTAGTAAAAGAAATTAAAAAAAATAGTTGTGTGAGAATAACAATTTTATAATAAAATAAAAAAAATAAGGAAGAAAACTGATTTTAAAAAAATAGAAAAAGTAATCTAAATCAACTTAAGTTCAAAAAACAAGTTGTGTTGGAAGTTCGTGTTATGCTTGGCTACTAGAACTGGCAGATTGAGCTTTGAGCCATGGTAATTTAGCTCGCAATTCTTTCAATCTATCGCTGTGCTAAAAAGCATAGCGCATCACCTAAGTTCTGGAGTAGATATATTGTGATCCCAATGACATATCAGTTTTATTGTATTACTTTCATAAGATTGTCATAAACCAATAAAATATCATGTAACTCATCACATAACTTCAGCTTAATCATTCCTATTTCAGCAGCATATTCTGGTAACCCTGATAAGTTCCTAAAAAATGCTGTCTTATGCAAATTTGTGTTATACGAAACAAAGAACGACTACCAAAAAACAGAGTTAGGTACAAAAAGTTTAAAATAAACCTATACTATTTGCATTTTATAAATAATATGTTTATTAAACCAATAATTGATCAAAAGTATTATATATTATTATTACATGTTTTCTTCATCATCACTACTAATTACCATTAAACAAACATTTTCATACACACCCAATGACAAATATTGACAGAGATGGCATTTGCTCATAAAAACTCTCATCACATTCCTTGATATATGAGAATTTTCACTAATTGTCAAAACTTGTTGTACTAATCCTGTGTTATAGAGGGGTTTTTCCAATTCTTGAATCATGTTAGACCAAAAAGCATTGTAGAAATGTTGTATTATGGGAAGGGGGAAATCCCTAATTGTAAAACTATGTTAGAATGAAACTGTGTTGTAGGAATGCCATGTTATAGAGGGGTTACCTGTATTTTTACTTTATTTACTGAGCACTAACAGCTTTACAATAGGTGATATAGAGATATGAAGAAAAATATAATTGTTACATACTATGATGGGAAAGTTGATATCGATTAAAAATTTACCATATATTTAATATTAATAAACACTAATAACCTTTCCAAAAGAATTTGAGTGCAATCTAATAATTAAAAATCTTTATATAAATATCTTCATGAAAATATTTGACAATATATATGTAATAACAAAGTATCAAGCTAAACAACAAAAGTATAAAGATTCAAATATTTGATACCTGAACTCATACAATGAGCAAAGGCTGTTTTCAAAATTCATGCACAGTGAAAGAGGGTTGTCTCAATTTCTGCACTGGTAGATGGTGTTATTTGGTGGAATTGAGATGGAAAGTGCACTAATAAAAAATTTGAATATATATTTTGAGGACACATATATACATCTACAGATATATGAAATGTTGTAAGAAAAAACTAAACTTCATACATATGCTCTAAAATTGATATTTATTCCCCCATAAGTAAACATTTTAAAAGCATAAATGGTCCACCTATGCTTATAGCTTATTCTTCAAATAAACTAACTTTTATTGATCATATTTAAAGTAGGGTTCAAACCTATTATAAACTTGATTTTTAAATTGGCAAATTACTTGCATATGTTTTGTCTATATATCCCAGAGAAGAGAACATTTCTCATTTTTAATTATCTGTAATACTGAATCTTATTTGTTTGAATATATTTAATAATTAATAATATAGTAATTTTATATATATATATATATGTGTGTGTGTGTGTGTGTAATATGTATAAGGAAACTAGTCTTACCCATGTGCACTTTAGAAGTGACATGCACCCCTCCATTTTACAATTCAAATGCTAACAAAGTCTAATGTAAACTTTTTTAAACATTACGAATGATTTACATTACTTTCAACAACACCATATTACATTTCAATCTGCACATTTATCAAATCAGATAATAATAATTATAAATTATTTTCAAAATTGTATCTTTCCACGAAATAAATTTAGGTAACCAGGTTAGGATATTATGACAAGTGATAACACTTGATTGTCTTTTGTGGTAGTAATTTGCTATCATTTACAGTAAACTCTTTATATAATTATGATTCATATATGTATAGAAATAGAAATTTGTAGTTGCATATTATTCTTAACAAAAGTGAATATTTTTTGTAGAATCTCAATAGCCGCTGCAACATAAGCTATATGTGTGTATTGTGCGAATTAAATTCTATGCCTGAAAGTAACTTAACTGTGAACAGATTACTACAATCAGCTATAATCATTTAAAATAAATAATCAAATAATATGATGCTTGAAAGTTGTTTATAAAAGATGGAGCACTGGAAGTAACAGTATGGGACTATGAGCCATAGATTTTCAGCTCAGAGTATTCTACTCCACCATAGTACTAAAATATCCACACCCATATATATATATATATATATATATATATATATATATATATATATATATATATACTTAATTAACCAGGAAATAACAAGCTTGCAATGAGTTATATAATTCATTGGAAGCTTCAGTTACTTTTTGTTCAGTTATGTATAATCTGGGTTATTTATTATATATATAATATAGGGGATTTGAATCCACTCTATCTCATACAATCACTGCACATGACCACACACATGTGAAAAAGGTAAATGATCTCCAATATACACATTTCATGCTGAACCAGCACTCATCAGTTAATCCAGATCATCATCTCCTACACACATATATATATAAACAGAGCAAAACTCTCCATACAGTATTGCCACTTGTGCTAAACAGAGTAATCAATGGATGCCAGAAGGCTTGTGCATAAAATCCCTATCTAATGCCTACTCATCCAATATCCCCAGACTAGTTCCTGGCTTGTGGCCTTCATTAGTGAGGAGCTTTGGATCTGAGAGCACTGCATCTAGATCTTAGGATCTAATGCAACCCTCTAGAAACCACCTTTTATCTCTATTTAACTATAAAACTATGAGAATGAAATTGAAAACATAAAAAATATTTTCAATCTAAGCTCAATAGCTTATATAGTCATATGGGTCTGAACTCAGTTCAGCACCCATACATTTTGGTGTCTTTGGCTCTTTTACAACCATAGCCACCACTATCCTATTAGGCAGGATTGGTGTTAAACCATTAAGCATCACATGATCACATTTCCTATACTAGCACATTAATTGTTGATAAACAGAGCAAAACTCTCCATACAGTATTGCCACCTGTGCTAAACAGAGTAATCAATGGATGCCAGAAGGCTTGTGCATAAAATCCCTATCTAATGCCTACTTATCCAATATCCCCAGACTATGGGTGCTGAACTGAGTTCAGACCCATATGACTATATAAGCTATTGAGCTTAGATTGAAAATATTTTTTATGTTTTCAATTTCATTCTCATAGTTTTGTAGTTAAGTAGAGATAAAAGGTGGTTGCTAGAGGGTTGCATTAGATCCTAAGATCTAGATGCAGTGCTCTCAGATCCAAAGCTCCTCACTGACGAAGGCCACAAGCCAGAAATTAGTCTGGGGATATTGGATGAGTAGGCATTAGATAGGGATTTTATGCACAAGCCTTCTGGCATCCATTGATTACTCTGTTTAGCACAGGTGGCAATACTGTATGGAGAGTTTTGCTCTGTTTATCAACAATTAATGTGCTAGTATAGGAAATGTGATCATGTGATGCATATATATCTATATATATATATATATATATATATATATATATATATATATATATATATATATATATTCAGTATTCATCTTCACACTTTAATAGACAGGCTTCAATCTACTCTACTTTCCAACTCTTCAACCAACCATACCATTGAAAATCTGATAATGGAAAGCCCAAATTCCTTGTTATTCTCTTATATTACATCTACACTTCAGATATATATATATATGCAAAACTTCAATATAAGATATATACATGTGTATAATGTGAATTAAAATCTAT